>CM055268.1:60003179-60169458 GCA_029237695.1 Conchocele bisecta
TATGCTTTCATCACAATAAGAGGCCATTGTCCTTGATTTCATCGCTATAACAGTCTATGATTTCCTCACAATAACTGGCCCTTGTCTATGACTTCATCACAATAAATGGCCATTGTCTATTATTTCCTGATAATAACAGGCCATCGTCTATGATTGGATCACAATAACATACCATTGTCCTTGATTTCATCACAATAACAGTCTATGATTACATCACAATAACTAGCCCTTGTCTTTGATTTTATCACAATAACAGGCCCTTGTCTATGATTTCGTCACAATAATAGGCCCTTGTCTATGGATTCATCACAATAATAGGCCCTTGTCTATGATTTCATCACAATAACAGGCCCTTGTGTACGATTTCATCACAATAATACTCCATTGTCTATGATTTCATCACAATAATAGTCCATTGTCTATGATTTCATCACAATGACTGGCCCTTGTCCGTGATTTCTTCACAATAACAAGCCTGTGTCTGTGATTTCATAACAATAACAGGCACGTGTCTATTATTTCCTCACACGAACAGGTCATTGTCTATGATTTCCTTACACTAACTGGCCCTTGTCTATGATTTCATCACAATAACGGGTCCTTGTCTATTGTTTCAGTACTCACAGAATACTGTGAATACAACAATGTGGAAGCGCTGGAGATCTGGGCAAAGTCGTTATTTGTCCAGCACAAGTATGACCTGTCATTCAGCAAGATCAGCCGCGCCCTGGATTATGCCGAGGTTTGATTACTTGTAATTTTAGACATGGCTTGTCATTTCGTACCTAAGAACATGTTCGAAATTTACAATATTTTCCATAAATGACGTCAAAAGTTGACAAAATTGTCAGAGCAAATGTGAAATATAATTCCGCATTTCGTATCAGTTACAGAAATTACCACAGTTTCTGTGAATATATTTCATGAAAAATGGCACATGTTTTTAAGTACAAAATCACATGGCGTATCTCAATTGTGACCCACCATAAGAAAACGGGTCTTATCGAGTTTCCTAACCAATGTTGCTCCTGATCATCTTGCACTCTCTTGCAATCTGATAACATACGAAAAGTTATCATTAGAGGTAGTAAAAAGAGGAATGCTTCACAAAGTGTGTAGCCAACTGTGCAGGATCTGATCAACATGTGCGATTGAAACAATATTACTACTACATCCCATCATGTCAGTATTGTAACACATGTGAATGGTATGATCATATGATGTACATCGATGAAAGGAAGATATTTATGCAAATGTGAGTCGGTGCTAACTGTAAATTGGTGAAAGGAAATACGCTACTAATAACAGGATTTCCAGATGATGACGCAATAGGATCAAGTTAAAATTAGCATGGAATTTCCTCGACTTGCTGTTAACGACATCGAAAGTTGACAGACAAATTCGATAATTAAGCTGACAAATGCATGTTTATGACCAAGGACAATTTGCGAAGGTGCTCATAGAATATTCACCGATATGTCTCTACAGTTTGTGTGAAATGTATCTTCAGAGTTACCATTTGAGACGAAGTCACGTTAAGCTCCAGTGAGATTCATGAGGAGTTTTCATATATTTCTCCTAATGATATTCTGGACATTTTTTGATAAAAATTAGCTTTTGTCTATTTTGTTCGATCTTTGTCAATTATCTGTTAAATATATACTCTTGGCTAGTATGTTTCATCTGCACAGTCCGTTCAGGATACACAATGTTGTCATTCTATCAATGAAACACCTGTCAAGCAATAAAGATCATTATCAAGCTACAGGAGTCAGTTAATTGTCAGTATATACAATGGTCACACATCCCATTAGGCCCATAACGCCAGTCACAGCCAGTGTGTTCTATTTTGCAATGCAAATGTAAATATGTTTCAAATTTTACTATTTTCATTGTTATGTTTGTAATCTTCTCCCATACAGCTGTATTCCTGACCTTGCTGTTGAACAGGATTAAAATCCCATTGAATCAAACCAATACGCCGGTTTTGTCACATCGCGACATAAAGATGGGACGGCCCAGGGTGTCAAGTTTAGAGAGGTTCCACTATAATTATTGATGATCACCCTAATCATATCTGCTTAGTCTGACAGATAGTCATTTAGCCTGAGAAAATACAAAACTGGGTTCATTGGTTTGATTGGATGTTTTTGTACGTCCATTCAACAAAAAGGTCATAGGGATACACGTGTCTGTATCTAGTCACATGTATTACAGGCACAAGAGGACAAAGATCGACTTGCGAAGGCCGTCTGCATTATTGAGGAGGCTAAAAACGTGGCAGCCAAGGAGAATTCAAATGATCCCGATGGTGAATGGCTGGAAGGGACGCAGGCAGACAGGGCTCTACTGGTACGATTGTTTACGGTGTTCTGTTACTGATTTCCCGAGCCTGTTTTAGCATGGTGTTATGCAACGCATGACTCCGGTGTAGCCCGAATATTCTGTCTGTAATGCTGGGCGACTTAGTTATAAGACAGAACATTCTGGTTAGGCTTCGGTGGTGCCGTGCTGCCCCTAAAAAAATTGTAAAAAAGAGAGACTATTTAACCCTTTCAACCCTAAACAACTGGAATGGACTGTGATATGTTAATCTAATGTGATGATAAGAAATTTTATGAAACAAACTAATCATTAATTTCCTCATTTATTATCGAAAGTATATGTTGTCACCACTCATTTGAACCTGTTCAAATATACTTTTTGTCGAGCCTGTTTGTGGAAAGCGAGCCATAGTGATCACAATAACGTCCGTGCGTCCGTGCATCCGTCTGTCTGTCCGAAATCTGCGTTAAAGTTTTTAAATACCTTAAGTCACATTGACTTGAAACTTCATATACTTATTAGTCATCATCCATATATTCATGCTGTATCCCACTCATGCGGCCCCTGTGCCCAAGTTCAAGGTCAAATTTGCGTTAATGTTTTCAGATACCTACTATCTCTGTAACCGTAAGTCAGACTTGCTTGAAATTTCGTATGTTTCTTATGTTCATTATGTGTCCCACTCATGGGGCCCCTGTGCCCCAAGGTCAAGGTCAAATTACTTGGAAGTTTGCGTTATAAAATCTGCGTTAAAGAGTTTACATACATTATATGTCCACAATCGTTACTCCAATTTATTTCAAATTTCCAATACTTCCTTTTCATCATCCATATTTTCATTCTATAGCATGCCCATGTGGTCCACATGCCCAAGGTCAAATGACTTTGAAATGTGTGCTAAAGTTTTTACATACCTTATATCTCCACAACACTTAATCCGATTTATTGCAAACTTCAAATAAAAAATTGTTATCATCCATATTTTCATTCTATAGCCCACCCATGCGGCCCACATACCCACGATGAACGTCAAATGACTTTAATATTTGTGTTAAAGCGTTTGCATGCCTTTTATCTCCACAACCCTTACTGCAAACTTCAAATAAATACACTCTGAGACCATCAAATGCCTCGTCGGGATCGACATGCGGGCCGCGACTATCTGTAGCCTATTTCACCAAATTACTTAGCATACTTATCTAGCTATGTATACTTTGAGGGAGTAATCATTTATTTTTCCCGAAATTCATTATTTCATATAGAACTAACGACTGCATATACAGACTTATTATTCTGAATGTATTACATTATCACAGCCAAAATGACTGTGATAATGTAATACATTCAGTATAATAACACATTTCTCCCTCAAAGTGTACTTAGCAAGATACAGTAGGGGGGCAAGCACTCATACAAATGAATTATGTTCAACCCGAGAGAGCAAAAGCAACGACTACTTTAAATCAATGCACTATATCATCCTGAACACGAATCCGGTGTCGGTCAATCAAATCAGGTGGGACAAGGTTATTTTTGGGGTCATTGAGTGCACATGGGTCAAATGAGTGCAAAACTCACTTTATTTTTATAATACAATATGTACTTGCATAACATTACAAAACAATCCGATAAAGTATGTTTTATTGGTGATTATTGTTTTATGAGGCATATACAAAGCGATTCGGTTTGTTGGGACGTCTCTATCGTTGAGAGTATCAACATATTCAAGATGGCCGCATCAATATTTAGCCTGAAATGTGTACATATTTGATGAATGAAAACATATAGGCACTTGGATCTTGATCGGACGTACGCAGAAAAACCTTTGGATACCATGTATTAATTTTAGACATGCATGGAAGCTATCAAATCCATATGAATCCAAGATGGACGCCAATATTCATCAATAGCAGGCAGTATTATCTACACTGTGGTGGACCATATATTGGAACTAAGCTAGATATGAACATATTAGTTTGATTTTCATTGATATTAAAATATATATCAATAGTTACGCTCTTCTAAAAGAGCGTATTTAATTAAAAATGGCCGCCATATTTTCCAAAAAATCGAAAGTTATTAATTCATATAATTTTACTGTTGCTTTACTTATTTATACATCTTCATTCTGTTAGATGGTTAAATCAGTAAGTTGGACACACTTGATTTTGAAGTAATTTGAAGTTTTGTTTATTCAAAATGGTCGCCTCATTTAGACTATTCTAATATATTGTGGTACTGGTAATTGTGCGTTTCTTTTCATTTACTTTTACATTTATTTATAGGACAAATTCACATGTGTTCAGACTTGTAGTTCGATGATAATACACTTGGTGATGATCGAATTAGTTTACACTCGTTGCAAAGTCAGAATTTTAACATATATGCACTGTTTGTTTAAATATATTGTATGTTATGTTATTTCAATCACTTTAGACTTAATTATAACCAAGATAGAACATGTTATTAAAACAATTCATGTAAAATACAACAATACTTTATTATTATCAAATAGTATTTATTACAGTTTCTGTTTCCGTGTCTATCCATACATTCATTAATGGATATACCCATATACATACCTTTAAATTACTCTGAACTATTTAATAATTGTCCCATATAAGTATGTATAAGGCAGATCAGCATATTCTATTTCAGCAAAACTCTCTGCATGACTGAATGTTTAATCATCGCTGATAAATGGAAATATATTCTCAATTAACATATATTCTCATCGACAAAAGTCCCGTCCCGTGCACTGCATTAAAATCAATATTGACAGCGTATATGCGTGTCACATACATAACACATATGTTGTAACGAATGGTCATGATTTAGAGGCCTCAGATCGGTTTGTGTCAATGTTTAGCTTTATATGTTTTTCTTCCAGGTTAGCTCAAACCCGGTTAGTTAAATATCCAGTTAATTTAATATGATATTTATTTAACTTGTTGACTGATATCATACGAAACTCGGCATGACCTTGTTTTTTATGAAATAAGTGAACTCGTTTAATAAATATCATATTAGATCATATTTCATGTAATATCCTCTATTTAAATGTATAATTAATATTCAGATGAATGTATAATACTGTTTTTGTTTACCCTCGGTCATGGATTATCTCCCTGTTTTGAACTTAAACAATTTCACAATTTTGCCTTGTAACTCGTAAATATATTAAATTATAATAGCAGGAGGCTTGCTACTTGGCATGTAGATTCTTTATGATGTGTAGATACGCACAATTGATTTAAAATTGTTTATACAACTCCAGGTCAAAGCTTGGATTATCTCCTCCTTTTGTTCTATATTTATATCATATTGTTATATAATGGGTTTTGTATATTATATAATTATATTACATTGTTACGGGTTTGGTATATTATATATTTATACCACATCGTTATATAATGGGTTTAGTATATTATATATTTATATTACATTGTTATATAATGGGTAAAGGTTTATTCCATATTTATATCACATCGTTATATAATGTGCATGGCATATTCTATATTTATATCACATCGTTATATAATGGGCAGGGCATATTCCATATTTATATCACATCGTTATATAATGGGCATGGCATATTCCATATTTATATCACATCGTTATATAATGGGCATGGCATATTCCATATTTATATCACATCGTTATATAATGGGCATGTCATATTCCATATTTATATCAAATTGTTATATAATGGGCATGGCATATTCTATATTTATATTACATCGTTATATAATGGGCATGGCATATTCTATATTGATATCACATCGTTATATAATGGGCATGGCATATTCCATATGTATATCCCATCGTTATATACATGTATGAGTATGGTATATTCCATATTTATATCACATCGTTATATAATGTGCATGGCATGTTCTATATTTATACCACATCGTTATATAAAGGGCATGGTATATTCCATATGTATATCACATCGTATATAATGGGCATGGCATGTTCTATATATATCACATTGTATAATGGGCAATGGTATATTCCATATTTATATCACATCGTTATATAATGTGCATGCCATGTTCTATATTGATATCACATCGTTATATAATGGGCATGGGATATTTTATATTTATATCACATTGTTATATAATGTGCATGGTATATTATATATGTATATCACATTGTTTTATATTTATATCAGATTGTTATATAATGGGCATGGTATATTATTATATGTATATCACATTGTTTTATAATGGATATGGTGTATTCTATAGTTATATCACATAATTATATAATGGGTATAGTATATTATATATTTATATCACATTGTTATATAATCGGTATGGTATATATTATATATTATATCAGATTGTTATATATGGATAGGTAATATATTATATTTATTATCAGATTGTTATATAATGAGCAAGTTCTTGTATATCCTTCCACTCAGTGTTGAGTAACCTCTTTGAATAGTAGAAATGTTCCCTTATCCAGATGAAACCACAACCTATATGTATATCTCATCCAGTCTGACATAAGTGTGCTAAGACTTAATGCTCTTTGTTGTTATACATCACACATTATTTCCTGTCTGTCGTGATTATAAAACGTTCTGAGCATATCTTCAAAAATTGGACTTCACATTCGGAAGTTTGTTTGGCCGAGACTGAGCACAGCTACAGTCTCGAGTAATCAAAACAGAAACAGAAAACGTGCTGAGAAAGTTCTATATCCTCAGGCACATAATCCAAGATCTTCCATACCTTCAGATTACGTGTTTTTATTTCAGCAAAATCTCGGGAACAGACTGCCGAAAGATCAAAGTCTGTGTCGCCCAAACCGGGCCCATACTTTGTGAATCAGACATCCCGCCCTGACATCGGGGATGAAGACAGCTGCATCATCTCAGCACTGCCGCCGTCCATGGTCGATGACAATACCAACAACAGTAATGTAAATTCACAAGGACGGTCTACAATATACCAACGATCACCTGAGTCTGCTGAGCCTGGGCTTCCAGCAATAAGTCGGCTTAAGCTAGCGGAAAACGCAAAGCCAGGCCGATCCAGAGACTCGAGTATATGCAGCACATCTACAGGAACATTCAGCTACAATGATGCTTCATTCCAGCTGTCGCAATCAGACGAAGATTCTGACTCGGAAGACGAAAGATTGCATGATCATGGGGGAGAATATGTTTATCCAAATACAGATTTAGATGTAGACACTGAGAATTCAGACGCAACATTCTACGAACTGAGTTGTCGGTTACATCGCGACAAGGATGCCAGTAACGAGGATCTTGATGCTCCAAGTGACACAAAACTTCTACAGTCGGGCCTCCACTTGAATCAATCATACCTCCATCAGTTCGCTGATAAACGTCAATCTGTCTTGAGGTGGAGACCGTTTTATGATGAGATGCTTGATGTGACTCAACTGAAATCTAAACTCCTGCTGCCAGAAAAGTACAAGCGCTGTACGATCCAGATAGAAGGATCTCACATGGCGACGTGCACACCGATAGACGCAGACTGTAGGATATCGAGTATCGAGATTTCTGGTCGGTCAAAGGCTGGACAGGTTTTTAATGAGGATGAGGTTGTTGTGGAACTGCTCGACAGAGATCATGAGAAGAAGGACAAACGCTACGGACGTGTTTTAGGTAAACTGAACCGCCGACTGAAGAATGTGAAACACCCCGTATTCGTGTGTACACTGGATGATACAGAAGCACACTTGGTGCGCCCAATGTGTAAAACTTTGCCCAAAATATACATCATGAATAAGGTAATCATGGAAACATGCCCGAAACAGAAAAAATACAAAGTGGAATTGTACGAATACCACCATCAGAATGGTTCACTAGAATTTTCGCAAATAGTTAACGTGCACCCAAGCGACCGTGATAAATACATTTTTCTGGTTGCGTACATAAATTGGAACAAGTCACATGTATACCCTAGAGGAGCTGTTCTGAAGATCCTGCCATATGGCGATTCCCTGAAAACTGGTTTGAAAATTCTAGATCTACAACATGAAGTACCAATGCTGTACAAGATTTCTACTGTGAAGAAGCTAGAAAGCATAGTGCAACGACTTGGAGATGAACCACACAGTTCCCTGTTGAAGGGCCGAACTGACCTAACCAATGTGACCACATTTACTATCGACCCTCCAGGTTCCCAGGACCTGGACGATGCACTCAGCATTGAACCACACACAGACGGATACAGGGTGGGTATACATATAGCTGATGTTGCTGCCTATGTAGAGAAAGGTGATGCCATTGATGTTGAAGCACAAGAGCGCGCTATGACCTTTTATCCAGGCATTCGGCAGCCCAGGACTATGATTCCAGAACCACTGAGCAACCATATTATCAGCCTTGTTCCAGGTAAAAGGCGTCTCACCCTTACCGTGTTCTTCTACCTGGACAGTCGAGGCCTCCGCCGCCAAATGGAAGGCAACAGCTTCCAGATAGTGAAGTCGGTCATCAGATCACATAGAAAATTCACATATAGAGAAGCCCAGGAGATTATAGAAACCAAACCCATGACAGAGGATAGAGAAACAGTGTCCAAGGACATAGTACGATTGTTCAAGTTGGCACATCAGATTCGGAAACGGAGGCTCGGTAACTCCATGTATGCCTTGGACCTAGTGGCTGGAGACGGCGATTGTGATGATTCACCGACTGGTACCCTGGAGGCTCACTATCTCGTGGAGGAATTCATGATTATGGCCAACCAGCAGATAGCAAATTGCTTGCTCAGGAAATTTGGACAAACTGTCCCATTTCGATGTCAGCCGCCTCCGTCAAAAGAGAGTATGGAAGATTTTGTTAAAAAGGAAGGACCTGTTTTGGATATCATGCTGCGTCTTCAGGACAGGAATATATCCGACTACAGAAAACCTGATCTTGAAGCTGCCCTGGAGACAAAGTCAGAGATAAATGTTTTTGTCCAGAAATGGCTCTGGCATGCAATTGAGTCTGGCAAGGAAGGCAGCTCGACGTTTGTAAAAATGGACGATCATCATCCGTTACAGTACCTGGCATACATCCACTGGTTAACGATACAAAAGCGTGCTGATTATCGTTGTTCTGGAAGTATCAATACATCTGCTGATGGAAAATATTACTCTCTGGACATGTATCCTTACACTCACTTCACATCGCCAATTCGTCGCTACATTGACGTGGTTATTCACCGACTGATCCACGACTTGCTGGACGGAAGGGCCAGCTCCTATAGCAAGGCAGAGGTGGAAAATGTTTGCCTGCATGTCAACTCCATCGGGAAAAGAGCCAAGGCCTATCAGAAGAGTTGCAAGGCATTACAGAATGCTATTAAACTCAAATCAAGTCCCAAGATGATAAACTGTTTTATCGACGATGTGTCAGACAGAGGACTTTCATTGTGTGCACCAGAAATGAAGCATGTTGCCAAAAGCTTTCGTGAGGTGAAATTCAACTTGCTAAACATGGGCTTCAAGCCAGAAGTTATTACAGATGTGAGAACAGGTTGTGATACTGTGAATGCGAGTTGGCGAAAACGGCTCTATGATACAAAAGGATTTTCATCAAGCACATCAGAGTCAAAAGAAGATCGTGTTAGAGTGTTAAATCAACACCCAGAAGCCATGTTTGTGCCAATGCATAGTTGGGCAAGGGTTTTACGCTGTGCTGTTGAGGATCGTTTGCCGGATTTACACAGAAGTGCACAGAATTCGCACGCTGTTGAAAAGGAAACGGGCCTGGATGATGTCAGTACGGAATGCACCAACTCAGTGAACATGAAACCAAACACAAAGTTCAGTATGGCATTCACGCATGGACAGATTGTGAAGGTACAGATGACGGCTGAACCACAGAGAGGAATCCTGTCGCCGAGACCACAGATGTACAATATGGCGAAGAACGTTCAGTGCTGCCTTCAGCACACACAAGACCCCGTGCTCATGCTCTCTGAATACAGTACAAAATCTACACCGGACACGTACAAAAATGCAGATGTCTACATCAAGAAGTGGATCCCTCTTATTGAGATGGAGGCAACAACCGACGCAGTAACCAACGACGAATCGTGCAACATTAACAACCTGCCAATCAAATTTACTGGCAGGAAAGGAAGTTTGTTCTGCCAGTGAGCTTCTGTGAGGTGCGTAACATTGAACTCGGTGGTATAGTAGACGAGCAAGAGGATGACGAAACAGGTTAGCATAGATAAAGTCCTGAAGTCGAGATTCTCCCTGATCCAGCGTCCACCAGGTTAGTATAGATAAAGTCGTGAAGTCGAGATTCTCCCTGATCCAGGGTCCACCAGGTTAGTATAGATAAAGTCCTGAAGTCGAGATTCTCCCTGATCCAGCGTCCACCAGGTTAGTATAGATAAAGTCGTGAAGTCGAGATTCTCCCTGATTCAGGGTCCACCAGGTTAGTATAGATAAAGCCCTGAAGTCGACATTCTCCCTGATTCAGGGTCCACCAGGTTAGTATAGATAAAGCCCTGAAGTCGAGATTCTCCCTGATCCAGCGTCCACCAGGTTAGCGTAGATATAATCCTGATGTCGAGATTATCCCTGATCCAGCATCCACCAGGTTAATACAGATAAAGTCGTAAAGTCGAGATTCTCCCTGATTCAGGGTCCACCAGGTGAGTATAGATAAAGTCCTGAATTCAAGATTCTCCCTGATCCAGGGTACACCAGGTTAGTATCGATAAAGTCCTGAACTCGAGATTCTCCCTGATCTAGGGTCCACCAGGTTAGTATAGATAAAGCCCTGAAGTCGAGTTTCACCCTGATCCAGGGTCCACCAGGTTAGTATAGATAACGTCCTGGGGTCGAGATTCTCCCTGATCCAGGGTCCACCAGGTTAGTATAGATAACGTATTGAAGTCGAGATTCTCCCTGATCCAGGGTCCAGCAGGTTAGTATAGATAGAGTCCTGAAGTCGAGATTCTCCCTAATCCAGGGTCCACCAGGTTAGCATAGATAAAGCCCTGAAGTTGAGATTCTCCCTAATCAAGGGTCCAACTGGTTAGTATAGATAAAGTCCTGAAGTCGGGATTTTCCCTGATCCAGGGTCCACCAGGTTAGTATAGATAAAGTCCTGAAGTCGAGATTCTCCCTGATCCTGGGTCCACCAGGTTAGCATAGATAAATTCCTGAAGTCGAAATTCTCCCTGATCCAGGGTCCACCAGGTTAGTATAGATAAAGTCCTGAAGTAGTGATTCTCCATGATCCAGGGTCCACCAGGTTAGAATAGATAAAGTCCTGAAGTCGAGATTCTCCCTGATCCAGGGTCCACCAGGTTAGTATAGATGAAGACCTGATGTCGAGATTCTCCCTGATCCAGGGTCCACCAGGTTAGAATAGATACATTCCTGAAGTCGAGATTCTCCCTGATCCAGGGTCCACCAGGTTAGTATAGATAAAGTCCTGAAGTCGAGATTCTCTCTGATCCAGGGTCCACCAGGTTAATATAGATTAAGGCCTGAAGTCGGGATTCTTCCTGATCCAGCGTCCACCAGTTTAGTATATATAAAGCCCTGAAGTTGAGATTCTCCCTGATCCAGGGTCCACCGGGTTACTATAGATTAAGTCCTGAAGTCGAGATTCTCCCTGATCCAGGGTCCACCAGGTTAGTATAGATAAAGCCCGGAAGTTGATATTCTCCCTGATCCAGTGTCCAACTGGTTACTATAGATAAAGTCCTGAAGTCGAGATTCTCCCTGATCCTGGGTCCACCAGGTTAGTATAGATTAAGTCCTGAAGTCGAGATTCTCTCTGATCCAGGGTCCACCAGGTGAATATAGATAAAGCCCTGAAGTCGGGATTCTTCCTGATCCAGCGTCCATCAGGTTAGTATATATAAAGCCCTGAAGTTGAGATTCTTCCTGATCCAGCGTCCACCAGGTTAGTATAGATAAAGTCCTGAAGTCGAGATTCTCCCTGATCCAGGGTCCACCAGGTTAGTATAGATAAAGCCCTGAAGTCGAGATTCTCTCTGATCCAGGGTCCACCAGGTGAATATAGATAAAGCCCTGAAGTCGGGATTCTTCCTGATCCAGCGTCCACCAGGTTAGTATATACAAAGCCATAAAGTTGAGATTCTTCCTGATCCAGCGTCCACCAGGTTAGTATAGATAATGTCCTCCTGAAGTCGAGATTCTCCCTGATCCAGGGTCCACCAGGTTAGGATAGACGAAGCCCTGAAGTCGAGATTCTCACAGATCCAGGGTCCACCAGGTTAGTATAGATAAAGTCCTGAAGTCCAGATTCTCCATGTTCCAGGGTCCACCAGGTTAGCATAGATAATGTCCTGAATTCGAGATTCTCCCTGATTCAGTGTCCACCAGGTTAGTATATATAAAGTCCTGAAGTCGGGATTCTCCCTGATCCATGGTCCACCAGGTTAGTATAGATAAATTCCTGAAGTCGAGATTCTCCCTGATCCATGGTCCACCAGATTAGTATAGATAAAGCCCTGAAGTCGAGATTCTCCCTGATTCAGCGTCCACCAGGCTAGTATATATAAAGCCCGGAAGTCGAGATTCTCCCTGATCCAGGGTCCACCAGATTAGTATAGATAAAGCCCTGAAGTCGAGATTCTCCCTGATTCAGCGTCCACCAGGCTAGTATATATAAAGCCCGGACGTCGAGATTCTCCCTGATCCAGGGTCCACCAGGTTAGTACAGATAAAGCCCTGAAGTCGAGATTCTCCCTTATCCAGGGTCCACCAGGCTAGTATAGATAAAGCCCTGAAGTGGAGATTCTCCCTGACCCAGGGTCCACCAGGTTAGTATAGATAAAGGACTGAAGTCGAGATTCTCCCTTATCCAGGGTCCACCAGGTTGGTATAGATAAAGCCCTGAAGTCAAGATTCTCCCTGATCCAGAGTCCACCAGGTTAGAATATATAAAGCCCTGAAGTCGAAATTCTCCCTTATCCAGGGTCCACCAGGTTATTATAGATAAAGGCCGGAAGTCGAGATTCTCCCTGATCAAGTGTGCACCAGGTTAGTATAAATAAAGCCATGTAGTTTAGATTCTCCATGATCCATGGTCCACCAGGTTCGTGTAGATAAAGCCCTGAAGTCGAGATACTACCTGGTCCAGGGTCCACCAGGTTAGTACAGATAAAGCCCTGAAGTGGAAATTCTCCCTGATCCAGCGTCCACCAGGTTAGTATATATAAAGTCCGGAAGTCGAGATTCTACCTGATCCAGGGTCCACCAGATTAGTATAGATAAAGTCGAGATTCTCCCTGATCCAGGGTCCACCATGTTAGTGTAGATAAAGCCCTGAAGTCGAGATACTCCCTGATCCAGGGTCCACCAGGTTAATATAGATAAAGCCCTGAAGTCAAAATTCTCCCTGATCCAGGGTCCACCAGGTTAGTGTAGATAAAGCCCTGAAGTCGAGATTCTCCCTGATCCGGGTTCCACCAGGTTAGTATATATAAAGTCCTGAAGTCGAGATTCTACCTGATCCAGTGTCCACCAGATTAGTATAGATAAATTCCTGAAGTCGAGACTCTCCCTGATCCAGGGTCCACCAGGTTAGTATAGATAAAGTCCGGAAGTCGAGATTCTCCCTTCAGCATTTCAGGATATTTATCCCCCCCCCCCCCCGCAACGAGTTGTTGGGGGGGGGGGGTGGTATACTGGTCCGTATATACAAAAGTAACCAACAAATGCCCTCTCGTGTGCTGGGCAATCTTTGTATGGGTCTTATTGGGTAGGCTTAGGGTTAGTGTTGGGTTTTTTGGGGTATTTTTTATACAGTAAAAACCCAACAAGTATCGATTCATAGGAGCGTCCGTGCGTCCGTGCGTCCGTGCGTGCGTCTGTGCGTCCGTAAGCTTAACATCAGAGCAATATTGTTATAACTTATACTTCCTTCATCTAAAATGCTTAATATTTCACACATGCATTCCTGTAAGGCTCTACTACCATGCTGTGCCATATCCACGACCGTCCAACCCCCGCTAATCCCAATGTCAAGGTCAAATACTTAGTCTCTTTACAAAACTTAACATCAGAGAAATATTGTTATAACTTCTATTTCCTTCACCTAAAATACTTAATATTTCACACATGCATTCCTGTAAGGCTCTACTACCATGCTGTGCCAACTCCATGACCGTCCAACCCCTGCTGATCTCAAGGTCAAATACTTAGTCTCTTTACAAAACTTAACATCAGAGAAATATGTTATAACTTGTATTTCTTTTATCTAAAATGCTTAATATTTCACACATGCATTCCTGTAAGGCTCTACTACCATGCTGTGCCAAATACACGACCGTCCAACGCCCGCTGATCCCAAGGTCAAGGTCAAATACACTTAGTCTCTTTACAAAACTTAACATCAGAGAAATATTGTTATAACTTCTATTTCCTTCATCTAAAATGCTTAATATTTCACACATGCATTCCTGTAAGGCTCTACTACCATGCTGTGCCAAATATACGACCGTCCAACCCCCGCTGATTCCAAGGTCAAGATCACATGCTTAGTCTATTTACAAAACTTAAAAGTACATGCCCACTCAGTAAGCACAAAATGTTCTTTATAAGAATTAAATAAGTGTATTTAAGTGTCGCTATTCCACCAGTTCTAAAAATTACAAGTGCCCGGAAAACAGATATAATCATTTAGTAATATTTGTTTTACTGATAGTGACGCGCGTTGGTATCAGGCTATTTTCATATGCAAATGTGGCATGATATGTTTTACTTATTTATACTAATGAAATTAGTCACCTGAAAAAATAAAATTTTCGACAGATTATAAAGTATGATCATTGCACATCAAAAAATAAATACAGAGAATAAATAGTAATGTCCGTTAACATTTTAAGGAAACACGGTTATCACCCCTGATATCGGAGCGGAAAGTTACGTCAGATATATAAAATGTATAATAATGCCAATAAATACGTGGGGTAATGGTGAATGAATGTTTATTGTGCCAGAAAATGTTTCCAATGATGTCTCTGATATAAAGAACTTGTTGTGCCTAGTGAGTGGGCATGTACCTTTAATGGTTTTAATTATCCAATATCTCCACAATCTGATTGACTCAAATACCTCGGCAGGCATGATATGCTGTCCACGGCGATCTAAGTTCATCTTATTTGGTAATCACATTTTATTATGCCCCCGGTCTCGGTAGAGCCGGAGGCATATAGTGTTTGGACTGTGTGTCCGTGAGTCCGTCCGTCCATCCGTCTGTGAGTCCGGGATATTTAAAAGTTTGTCGGAGTTTCTCACTTCTGTCTTAACTTCTATATCAATTGATGGATTACTTTAATATTTCAACACATCATACTTGTGGACAAATTCCACACATCCATGCTGTCCTTAATAAGACATTTTGACCTTCACAGCTGTTTTGCTAGTTCTGTGATATTTTACAGGGACTGGTAAGACGTACACGACAATCAAGCTGCTAGTTATGTGATATTTTACAGGGACTGGTAAGACGTACACGGCAATCAAGCTGCTAGTTCTGTGATATTTTACAGGGACTGGTAAGACGTACACGGCAATCAAGCTGCTAGTTCTGTGATATTTTTACAGGGACTGGTTAAGACGAAACACGGCAATCAAGCTGCTAGTTCTGTGATATTTATTTTACAGGGACTGGTAAGACATACACGGGAATCAAGCTGCTAGTTCTGTGATATTTTACAGGGACTGGTAAGACGTACAGGCAATCAAGCTGCTAGGTCTGTGGTATTTTACAGGAACTGGCAAGACGTACACGGGAATCAAGCTGCTCTACTTGTTTGACAAGATAAACAGCAACTGGGCGAAACAGGGCTACGCAAAAAAACAGGTCCTGTTCTGTGGGCCGTCCAATAAGTCTGTGGACCTGGTGGCAAGTAGGTGGACTTTTGCTTTCTCTGACATTGGGACATGTTGTAGTACAGCCAACCTGACCCTACCCACAAATTTGCTACACTGTAAAACCAAACGTTCAACTTTAGAATGCACTTTGAACACCAAAATGCAACAGCTATTGAACACATCAAGAACGCAATGACGCGTTCAACGAGCATTCGATTTCTTAACGCTAATGTTCAAAGCATTAACGCACAGTGTTCTAATCTCAACACCCTTTGAACACTAGTGTGAGACATTGGACATTTATGTGTTCAAACCGTGAACACTACCGTTCAAAACATGAACGTTGTGTGTTCAAGATTGAACATTTCAAGTGTTCCAATTATTAACGCTTGACGCGTTCAAATACGATGCAACAGATATTGAACACCCAGAACATGTTCAATTTACAAGTGTTCAGCTTTGGAACACCACATGAACATGTAGGTATGCAATTTTGAGCACACACATATTGTGGTGCTCTAATATAAACAGAAAGGTGTTCATATTTGAACAGGGAAGTGTTCTAATTTAATCATGGAAATGTTCTAATTTGAACAGAAGGTATTAAAAGCAATTCATTTACACATTTTATTTTGAATCATTAAATATAATGGCATTACATTGTACATTAGTATATAGCATTACATGCATACATATCTGCAGAGCTTCTGTATCGTTGAACGGAATAACAACATCATTTTCTCCATCATCATTGAATAACATGGGTGGGTGGGGTAAATCTACATTTTGGTTTCGGTTATCGTGTTTACGGCTTACATGCGATCTAAAAATGGACCATTTGCTTGATGTGAAGGAGCAAGAACCTATACTGCATGCAACCGAGAAGCTTGGATCATCTTTGTGATACCTTATGGTATGATTTTGAAATGATTGCATGGAGTCTGCAAAGAAACAACACATGTTGGAGGAAAATTCGGACTCTGTCTCATTTTGCATGTTTATCAAGCAACCCCTACCACAAAGAGCTGCCACAAACATTGGCGAGTATGAAGAGATGCTATTACCATTAGTTTACATGTTAAAATCACCTAAATAAGTAAATCAAATGTACGGTTTACATTTAAATGTCCTCGATATCCTTTAGCAGCAATGCCGGAAAGAGATAAAAAATTGCGCCCAATTCCCAGAATTCCATGGTCATGACGGAACCGCGTGGAACTAAAAATACTCCGATAAAAATAGAATTACGTCACCGTACGCTTTGAGCGTTCATCAATGGATGTTATGTGAACGGCAGTGTTTAAATGCCGTAACGAATTATGAATTGTAGCTTCATACACCATACTTTATGCAAAAAATATTTAAAATTTATCGTAAATGGTGTTATTAATACATTGTTAAGGTAAACTCATTGTATCTACCACAATTGAAAGCTGATCAAAAATTGACCGCAGAGTGCTTGAACGGAGACGTTAATGTGCTGAACACCATTTGAACACATCGGTTCAGTAAAGATGCATTTACTGGCTTCCTGAAGGCCAATTTGAACACTACTGCGTTAAAATTGCCTATATATGAACGCGTCTGGACGCGTCAAGCGTCCGCTGGTTTTACAGTGTACCAACCCTGATATGTTCATCTTTACCAGATGTTGTCCAGTTTGTAACTACAATGTATAGGTCTACTTTTATTGCTCTCAAGGTTTTCAAGCCATATTGACAACGAGAGAGAAGTACCGTAATAACCCTAAATATTCGGACAGCATTTATTTGGGGAAACACATAACAATATATGGACCGCAGTCTATGAAAACCAGCCTTAATGACAACATCATGAAAGCCTGAAATTGACGTTGTAAAGTTACTCTTAAAGGTCACATTACCAAATATCACTTATTTCCTTCAAAACGCTCTGAAAACAACAAAAGCGACCATAACAACCGATTTCCGGTGCGGTGTTTTTTTCATGATATTGAGATTTCTCATAACGCACCGTATCTGACACATATGCTTAGCCAGGTAATGAATTAGCCATCGCTTATCTCTCATGTTTATGCGACCTACTGGCGCCTACTATGACGTAGCAGTAGTACAGTTTCCCTGATTGGTCGATACAGGTTTCTTATAGAATAACGTGTGGATTTAACTGACATCATTTATTTGTTGCATAATTTCTTCGTTTTTATTGTTTAATATATTTGTTAATCGTGATTACTCATTCACCTAGTTATACATGGATTATGTATACGTTGGTTGCAATCGTCGGCGAGGACGATCTGTCGGCAATCGGTTGTAATTCGCTGTCATAATCAGTGACACGCATGTGTAGCTACGTTCAAACGAATGCCGCCGGATGTCATTAATTGTCCGACATAGCAAACGACTTATCCGCTGACTTGACGTAATCCGTGAATAACGTGTGAAGCTACGTTCAAACGTTTGCCCGCCGGATGTCAACAACAATGCGGCATCGCAAACCACTTATCTGATGACTTGACCGCTGGGATTAATTAGGTGAGTGGATGATGGGACAGGTGTAGATTGAATCCGCGAGGCCACACTTATTCCAAGCTGATTGGTTGAATCCAGTTGGACAGGTATGGATTATTTTTTGACAGATATGAAAGAATCGATACACTGTGCACATCAGGATGCTTCATACAGATTCGAAAATCAAATATTGATGGGATTGTTGTTTCTAAACATGCATGATTGTTATATTACATGACTACCGTTTTTGTAACTTGAATATTAGTATCCCCATGCTTATTTATCCGTGATAGTTAAAGGAAATATTTGTTTTACATAGACAGTTTACATTAATGGATTAACGCTTTACTATTTCTAATATATGTGCCTACTGTCTTATTTCAAATAAATAGAAAATGTAAGGACATGATGTTAAAAAGCTACTTATGTTTTCCAGAATAAAATATTTGTTTTGAAACTATTTTATTAAAATGAAACAGTTCACTCATTAACTGAGACACGTATTCTGAATAAAATTGGTCTTACTTTACTGGTTTGTCGGTATGTATAAAAATGTACACTATAATACTTGGAAACTGTAATAATTGTATCAAATGTAGTATTCATATTATACATTATTATTACACCCACGTGGTACTTGCATTATATTTACTAATGATTATGATACATATAACCATTGTATTATGTACATAATTGTATTTTTACGCTAGAAAACCCAGGCAATGGAAAAATCGAAGCTGACGTGTATGCGTCGATTTTAGCCAGGATTGACTTCGTTTTGACGTTATCAAAAGTATCACGGACAATGCACACAAATCATAGCATACATGTATAGAGTACTAGTAGATTTGCAATCATTGTAGACTCTGATCAGACTGTGCGGATGCAAAGGTCTTTAGGTTGTCCGATTAGCGCAATCGGTAACGAGCGCGCTTCTCACCAATGCGGCCCCGGGTTCGATCCTCGGCCGGGGCAGTATGTGAGATGGTATGGTGGTCGCCAGATCGGACAAGTGGGTTTCCTCCGGGTTCTCCGGTTTTCTCCCACATTTATGACCGCCCTTACGCCTTCATCTGTACCAACGAAAGCATTTGTATAAGTGCTCTTGCGCTTGTTTGTAATCGTTGTAAAATAAACAGTCTTTACAAGTTTAATTAATAAGTCCGACATTGACGGATCGTTGTTAAAATTATCAACTGTTCCTGCAACTGTGTGTAAATAAATAATGGAAAGCGAATACACATGTTCCCGATTTGCAGATTCAACGTGGCTACATGTAACTTCAAACGAGCCGCTTCGAACAAATGTCGCAAGGTCAAGTTCGTGCAGCGTCATTCATTCGAACGAAATCAATTTTGTCATCCGGACAGATTTTGTGTGTAGAGCATTGACTGGATTATAGTGTGCAGATATAAATTCAAAATACATGTACGGTGGCCAACCATGCCATTGTGGTTTCATCATGGCATGGTTGGTCACTCGTGCTATATTTCGTCGTTTACAAAGGTGCTGAGCATACTCTGAAACGCAAGTAATTATTCCGGATGAGAGGATATACAGATACCTGTATATGTACTCTACTTATTCATAATTTGCCATCTGTCGTTAGTTTTATCCAGTACCGTAACCTGGATGAGGCAGATGAGGCGGTCGTCTCGTCTTGTCATTTTGCCGAATTTAAGAATTAAGCAAATCCCTGGGTTGGTGGTGGGAAGAATGCTCCCTGACCCCCATATCGGGACTTGGATTTTACTTCTGTTATCTGAACATGTTCTAACAACTATTAAGTGTCACATCGCCACATTTTACCGGCAGTTAACTATGAATATTACATGTAGGTTCATGTATATACAGTCTGTTCCACGTTTTTCTGTTGACAAACCTTTGGTTATTAAACACATTACATCTGAAAAAAATATTTAAGTGTAAGTACCTTTTCATTAATAACAAAAAAGTCACCCTCCCCAAAGTTTTTTATTTGATGAAATTCCATCCAATATTTATTTTATTGTGAAAAAACTACTTTTTTTATGGGCATTTAACATGGGGCAAGAAGGGGCTGGCGATTCACTTTGAGGGTCGAACAAAAACATTTTTTTTTAGAAATTGACTCCAATACCTGGCGCGATAGCTTGGAAATGATGTAACTTGAGAAAATAAAAGTTTGAATTTGAAAATCAGTCAATAATTTAAAAAAAATCAATCTATTTTAGCCCCCATGTTAAATTCCCATAGGAAAATTGCTTTTCGCAATAAAATCAATATTTGATGGAATTTCCTTAAAAAATATTTTTTGGTGAAGGTGACATTTTTATTAGTGATAAAAAAATTCCATTCCATTTTCAAAATAAATGTGCATGCTGTCGCGCGGGCACCAGTCCCGAAAATAACAAATATAATATGAAGGAATCTGCATACTAACATAGTACGGTTAAAATGCGAACACATATAATATTTGAAGAAATTTAAGTTTTCAATAATAAATTTAAAACAAAAGAAACCAGTAGTGGCAGTAGCCCGCACAATGTCTGTTTTAAGCCGACACACTGAACAATATCATCGTCTCGGAGCGCAGGGGTGAGGGACAATGGCCGGTGTGTGAAATGGAGGGAGTGGGGTCCACTCAGCAACTTCACATAGACCTGCTAGTATGGGGTACTTACATGTAAGCCCGTCGTCATATTGGCTACACAGGAAAACCTTCCTTCCGCTTCCTTGGATGTAAATTTAATTCCGATAGGCAGGAATGGAACTAGAATTTTATTTTGTTTAAAAATCTCTGCGGGTGTCCTTTAAGCCCCATCGGGCGCGGAAATCTGTGATATATCATTATATGCATGGCGTGATAAAGACATAAGCCTATATAGCGGTAGTGGCTCGCTTGGTTTGTTCACTACATGAACATAGTATAGTATCATTCATTCTGTTCATTATTTGATAGTATACAGACTAACACTTGTAGATACATTATGGTGTAATTTATCGGTAAATATAGTTTACAGCAAGCCCAGCCAATGTTCCTATGCAAACTCATTTCTACTGTAGAATGTTGCGTATTAACGTCGGCGTTTCAATAGCGTTTGTTTCTCGATGACGTTACGTTTTTTTTCGATGCGTGGTTCACATGGTGTTACAAAAAGTGAGATGAAATAGAGGATATTCCATCGTACATTTTGAATAGCGGGAAATAATACACGAGTGTGCGTCGGCTATTACACTTCCACGGCGGATATATATGCACATTTAGTCTATATTTAGATTATAATCAATGAATTGTGATGTGCGCATGAATAGTTATATACAATGACGTTTTTTCCCGCGTTTTGACATTACGTTGTGTGATGTCAAATGTGACGTCATGTAGACGTCATGTAAACTTTTTGAAATCCAAATTACGCAGCTGTTTCTATGAGCCAGATATATTTGAGTGCATGTTTGGAATGTTTTCAATCACATTAACATTCTAGATTATTCGAGACCCTTTCCAAATGTTTTTATGACTGTTTTTACTGTAATAAAAATTAAACATTTTGCATGGTAGCTCATTGTTTCCATGAAAACAGCCGCGCAATTACGGGTGTTCTCTTCACGGTGTATTATTTGTAAGGAGTTGATTACCGGTTTTCTCTCACAGCGAAACCCCGTGCAAATAATTTGCAAGAGTGTAATAAACAAAAACTATTCAAGATATTGGAATTTTCTTGTCATTAAGGCTGGTTTTCCTAAAGTGCGGCCCAATTATGGTTTCCGCACAACAGTGACCATGCCAATATGTAAGGTTAGTATTGCAGTACTGCTTTAATGACAATAACAATGTATTTGGATACACGTTGTTTTGGGAAACTCCTATTTAATAGGGGTTTCCCCAAAACTAATTGTGTCCGAATATTTAGGGTTATTACGGTAATTCTGATTCAATTGACTATTGCATAAAATATGCTATGGCTGTGTAAAAACGCAATTTATTAAAATCTGAACGCTTTCTCACCCTAAATATCCAACATTGGCATTCCCATGCAAATATTGGGAATATTCCTTTAATAAGAAAATGTGACTTTTCTTTACAATTGAACGCTACATACAAATGCTGCAGATCCTGATGAGATGGATTGTTACGAACTGGCTCATCTGGACCTACAGTGTTTGCTTATAGCTATAGAAACAAAATTGCTACCCCGCTCCATACCTCTTGCGAGGGTTGCAATTTAACACCATCTCTTTAATGTAACGCATGGAAGAGTAATTTTTGCAATCGGTTATCCGGCGTGTTTGATATGTTAGCGATATAGAACTGTCCAAGCTGTATCAATACATTATTAATAAAGAACATACACGTGCAGAAATTGGTTATTTTACCGTGTCAAGGTGTTTATCTGACATTTACATGTATATCTTGTAAATTTGAAAGCTTCATTTCGTTATGTTGAAATTGAACTAGAGAAAAGATGGCTTCCATTAGAAAATGATTTCCGTTCTATTATTTTTTGCAATTTACTTGTTTTACATCAAAGATTATTTGTTTAATGGTATAAAATATACAGTTTACTAAATTTTGACCTGCATGCAACAGGTTTGGGTATGCACTTTGGTTGCTCACATTTTTTGAATGGATCAAATTGTAGCCGTAGATAACATATCGGAGGAAAATTATTGTAACTATCTTATAGCCTGTGCGGTTGAAATGGTTTGTACACTACTGTTTGTTTCACGAAACCTGCCCAACTTTTACGGCCATATAAACAATGCATCCATGCACTGACAACATTTACGAACACAGCTCAGTATTAACCAATCAAACTTCTTGATGATGCGCAGAACGTTTTGCAGTCCCGGGCCCTGTTATCCATGATTACAATTGACTATCTCTATGATTACAGGGTGGATACTGAATTGACTATCTCTATGATTACATGGTGTATGATGAATTGACTATCTCTGTGATTACAGGGTGGATGCTGAATTGACTATCTCTATGATTACAGGATGGATACTGAATTGACTATCTCTATGATTACAGGATGGATACTGAATTGACTATCACTATGATTACAGGGTGGATGCTGAATTGACTATCACTATGATTACAGGGTGGATGCTGAATTGACTATCACTATGATTACAGGGTGGATGCTGAATTGACTATCTCTATGATTACAGGATGGATGCTGAATTGACTATCTCTATGATTACATGATGGATGATGAATTGACTATCTCTATGATTACAGGATGGATGCTGAATTGACTATCTCTATGATTACAGGGTGGATGATGAATTGACTATCTCTATGATTACAGGGTGGATGCTGAATTGACCATCTCTATGATTACAGGGTGGATACTGAATTGACTATCTCTGTGATTACAGGGTGTATGATGAATTGACTATCTCTGTGATTACAGGGTGGATGCTGAATTGACTATCTCTATGATTACATGATGGATGCTGAATTGACTATCTCTATGATTACAGGATGGATGCTGAATTGACTATCACTATGATTACAGGGTGGATGCTGAATTGACTATCACTATGATTACAGGGTGGATGCTGAATTGACTATCTCTATGATTACAGGATGGATGCTGAATTGACTATCTCTATGATTACAGGGTGGATGATGAATTGACTATCTCTATGATTACAGGATGGATGCTGAATTGACTATCTCTATGATTACATGATGGATACTGAATTGACTATCTCTATGATTACAGGATGGATGCTGAATTGACTATCACTATGATTACAGGGTGGATGCTGAATTGACTATCACTATGATTACAGGGTGGATGCTGAATTGACTATCACTATGATTACAGGGTGGATGCTGAATGACTATCTCTATGATTACAGGATGGATGCTGAATTGACTATCTCTATGATTACAGGGAGGATGGATGGATGCTGAATTGACTATCTCTATGATTACAGGATGGATGCTGAATTGACTATCACTATGATTACAGGGTGGATGCTGAATTGACTATCACTATGATTACAGGGTGGATGCTGAATTGACTATCTCTATGATTACAGGATGGATGCTGAATTGACTATCTCTATGATTACAGGGTGGATGATGAATTGACTATCTCTATGATTACAGGATGGATGCTGAATTGACTATCTCTATGATTACATGATGGATACTGAATTGACTATCTCTATGATTACAGGATGGATGCTGAATTGACTATCACTATGATTACAGGGTGGATGCTGAATTGACTATCACTATGATTACAGGGTGGATGCTGAATTGACTATCACTATGATTACAGGGTGGATGCTGAATTGACTATCTCTATGATTACAGGATGGATGCTGAATTGACTATCTCTATGATTACAGGGTGGATGCTGAATTGACTATCTCTATGATTACAGGGTGGATGCTGAATTGACTATCTCTATGATTACAGGGTGGATGCTGAATTGACTATCTCTATGATTACAGGGTGTATGCTGAATTGACTATCTCTATGATTACAGGGTGTATGCTGAATTGACTATCTCTATGATTACAGGGTGGATGCTGCATTGACTATCTCTATGATTACAGGGTGGATGCTGAATTGACTATCACTATGATTACAGGGTGGATGCTGCATTGACTATCTCTATGATTACAGGGTGGATGCTGAATTGACTATCTCTATGATTACAGGGTGGATGCTGAATCGGCTGGGTGACCTGCGTCCAGACATTGTCCGGGTGTACGGTCGTTCCATCGAAGCAACCGACTTCCCAATTCCCGGCCGAACATTCCTCACGAAGAGCAGTACTAGAGCTGCGAGGGCGAATGACGAACTGAACTCCATCGCACTCCATCATCTCATTAGGCAAAAAGGAAAACCATATGCAGAAGAAATAAATGCCATCGACAAAAAGTTTAAAGACACTGGCTACGAGTCAAACCCAAAACTTGTGCGAAAATACGTCCACCTAGTTCGGGAGGCATCGATTAGCGAGATTCGCGAACATGATGTCATACTGTGTACTACAGCCGTAGGATCCAATCCAAACATTCTGGAGGCTACAAACGTCTTTTAGGTAATAGCTATTTTACAATTCTTACAAATGTGAGATCACGTATACAAATGCTGTAATTATCACAACTGGAGGCGTAATGGTGGTCCATAATGTGGGAGGAAACTGAAGTACCTGGAGACAATTTACTTGTCCGATGTTGTGACCACAATTTAATCTCACATACTGACCTGGTCGAGGATCAGCTGCATTAGTGAGGTGTGTTCTTGTTATCCCTCGCTGATATCCATATACATACGTGTATGCGGAACACCTTTCATTTGTCAATAACTTATGAATTGCTTCACTGATTTTGATAATATTTGGCCACAATGTGTGTCTAGGGATGGTGCTTTGTTTTGCATATGACCCACGTCCAACCGCCCAAGGTTTAGGTTACTGAGGAGTTATGTTCACCTTGTTTGTAAGGCAAATACGTTAAAGGTTTTACCCTTTTTTTTTCTTTTTTTTTTTAAATCCCGGCTATTGCATTGGCGAAAGCCATCGGGCGGTCGGGCAGCGGTCAGCGTCCAACTCCAATGTTAAGTTTTTGTGTTCTGTCCATTTCTCTGTTACAATTAGAACCACCATGCTTGCACACAACTTCATAACCAACGGGTGCCCACCACATACCGCTATCCAACATGTGACCTTTTTTTCACCTTGACCTATTTTTTCCGCGTAATCGACTTTGCAATGTTGTTTTAGTGTTTAAATCCGTTTCTCACTTACTTTACCACATAGAACCACCATACTTGCACAACTTCATAACCAACCAGTGTCCACCACATACTAGTATCCTACATGTGACCTATTATATACCTTGACCTATTTTTTCCACATAATCGACTTACTTAAGTCATTTTCAATGTTAAGTTTTCGCATTTAGATCTGTGTGTCACTTACTGTACCACCTAGAACTGCCATACTTGCACAACATCATAACCAACGGGTGCCCACCACATACCACTATCCAACATGTGACATTTTTTTCCCTTGACCTATGTTGTCAGCGTAATCGACTTCATTTTCAATGTTAAATTTCTGTATTTCTCACTGTACCACCACATACCACTATCCAATATGCACAGATGTTCACTCATATCTTGTACTAATACATGTATGCCAGCCTGCAACTGATTGTAGGTTTTCTCATACACTGGCTTCTTTTGCCATGTTAACCCACTGACAGTTGTCACTTTCAACCGTAGTCATAACATTAATAGCCAATTATATGTTATCCAACTGTCTATGCCTTAAAGAAAAGCCGGCCTTCGTGGCTTTGCCTCGTCTCTGTTTGTTTATTCAAACTTATGATCTGCTTCACTGATTTTGACAATAGTTGGCCACAGTGTGTGTCTAGGATGGTGCTTTGTTTTGCATATGACCCACGTCCGACCGCCCAAGGTCAAGGTCTGGTCACTGAGGCCTTATGTTCACCTTGTATGTAGGGCAAATGCGTTAAAGTTTTCTTGTATTTCTTTTTTTATTATCAAGGCTGCCCAATGGCTTAGTGATAATGATGCCCTTGTTGTCGCGCCCGCTTGCGGAAAGCGTGATATAGTCGGCACTTTGGCGTACGTACATGTGTCCGGTTAAAGTTTTTGGTTAAGTTGTTTGGTTAAGTTTTTTGGTTAAAGTTTTTGGTTAAGTTCTTTGGTTAAAGTTTTTGGTTAAGTTTTTTGGTTAAGTTTTTTGGTTAAAGTTTTTGGTTAAAGTTTTTCGTTATACTATATCTCTGCAACTGCTTTGCCCATTACCTTGAAACTTCACATGGGTGTTTATCATCATCTATATTTTCATTCTACCCCCCTCCCGTGCGGCCCCTGTTCCCAATGTCAAGGTCAAATTACTTTGAAGTTTTTGGTTAAGTTTTTTGGTTAAAGTTTTTGGTTAAGTTTTTTGGTTAAGTTTTTTGGTTAAAGTTATTGGTTAAGTTTTTTGGTTAAAGTTTTTCGTTATACTATATCTCTGCAACTTCTTTGCCGATTACCTTGAAACTTCACATGGGTGTTTATCATCATCAATATTTTCAATGTCAAGGTCAAATTACTTTGAAGTTTTTGGTTAAAGTTTTTTTCGCACCCGCTTGCGGAAAGCGCGATATAGTCGGCACTTTGGCGTGCGTACGTACGTACGTACGTATGTACGTACGTGTCCGGTTAAAGTTTTTGGTTAAGTTTTTAGCTCACCTGAGCGAAGCTCATGTCAGCTATTGTTACCGCAATGTGTCCGTCGTCGTCCGTCGTCGTCGTCATCGTCGTCGTCGTCGTCCGTGAACATTTTCAAACGTCTTCTCCTCGGTAACCATTGGGCCTATGGTCACCAAACTTCATGGTCATGGTCCTTAGGTAGGGGGATTACAAAATTGTTAAAATGACGTTATTACGTAATCCAAGATGGCCGCCGTCTAAAAATAGCACAAATTCTTCAAAAATCTTCTTCTCAAGAACCGCCAACCGGATTTCGACAAAACTTGGATGGTTATGTCATCCAAGATGGCCGCCGAAATGTCAAAAGGTCGTTCTTTTATTAGAGATTTCAAAATTATTCTTCACATGAACCGCTTGGCCCATGGTAGCCAAACTTAAAAGTTTTAGTCCATGGGTGAAGCCTTTTCAGATTTGTTAAAATGGAGGTCATCGCTAATCCAAGATGGTCGCCGTCTAAAAATAGCATGAATTCTTAAAAAATCTTCTTCTCATGAACCGCTAGCCGGATTTCGACGACACTTGGTAGGAATGATCGATGTACATTGCTCTTTCAAAGTTGTTAAAATGGTGACCCCGGGGTCAAAAATGGGCGTGGCCCGTGGGGTTAAATTTTATTTTTGACCGAATATGGTCATGTTATATATCAAATCGGAGGTATCAATGAGGCGATCACTCTGGTACATTTTTTGTCGTAATCGGATTGTTATGTCATCCAAGATGGCCGCCGAAATGTCAAAAGGTCGTTCTTTTATTAGAGATTTCAAAATTCTTCTTCACATGAACAGCTTGGCCCATGGTAGCCAAACTTAAAAGTTATGGTCCATGGGTGAACCCTTTTCAGATTTGCTAAAATGGAGGTCATCGCTAATCCAAGATGGCCGCCGTCTAAAAATAGCATAAATTCTTAAAAAATCTTCTCATGAACTGCTGGCCGGATTTCGACTAAACTTGGTAGGAATGATCGATTTACAATGCTCTTTAAAAGTTGTGACAATGGTGACCCCGGGGTCAAAAATGGGCATTGCCCGTGGGGTAAAATTGGGGTCAAATTTTATTTTTGACCGAATATGCTCATGCCATATATCAAATTGAAGGTATCGATGAAGAGATTGCTCTGGTGCAATATTTGTCGGAATCGGATGATTATGTCATCCATGATGGCCACCAAAAGGTCCATTTCTTTTTCTCAGGAACCACATGGCCGATGCTGGCCAAACTTCATAGGAAGTTAAGATCCTTGGGTGAAGCATTTTCAGATTTTGTAAAATGAGTCATCGCTTAATCCAAGATGACCGCCATCTAACAATTCAATGTCACATTCTCCTCTGGTGTTCATGGAGTTAGGTGAGCGAATTAGGGCCATCATGGCCCTCTTGTTTGGTTAAAGTTTTTCGTTATACTATACCTTTTTTTTTAGTGTCCATGCCTCGACACAAGGCGCGACATGCAGGCCGCGGCCATCTAGTTATCAATTAAGGTATACCAAATATACCAAAAATTAACTTGCCACTCCCAGCATTCAACCAGTTATTATCCCCTCGCCAATAGGCAAGAGGGGAAAAAGAGTTAGTCCATGTACGTGCGTGCGTATGTTAGTAACATATTTATTTTTTCAGTAACTCATGAACCGCTTCACCGATTTGATATTTGGCCACACTGTGTGTCTAGGGATGCTGCTTTGTTTTGCATATGACACTCGTCCGACCACCCAAGGTCAAGGTTACTGAGGACTTATGTTCACCTTATGTGTAAGGCGCATGTTAATTTTTTTTGGCTTTTTTCAATAACTCGTGAATTTCTTCATTGATTTTGATAATATTTGGCAACAATGTTTGTTTAGGGATGGTGCTTTGTTTTGCATACGACTCATGTCCGACCGCCCAAGGTCAAGGTCTCTGAGGACTTGATTTTTTTTAATTATTATCAAGGCTGCCGCGAGGGGATTAGCTTCATTTAACGATGCCAGTTCTTGTTTAATTTGTGTGCAGTGGGTGTAATAACCCTAAATATTCGGACACCATTTGTTTTGCGAATAGGGATTTCCCAAAGCAAATTGTATCCAAATACAGAGTTATCCCCTCGCCAATAGGCAAGAGGGGAGGGATATAGTGTTAGCCATATTAGTAACACCTTTCATTCTTTAGTAATTTATGAACCGCTTCATCGATTTTTGTCGCGCCCGCTTGCGGACAGCGCGATATAGTCGGCACTTTGGCGTACGTACGTACGTACTTTGGTTAAAGTTAAGTTTTTTGGTTAAGTTTTTTGGTTAAAGTTTTTCGTTCTACTATATCTCTGCAACTGCTTTGCCATTACCTTGAAACTTCACATGGGTGTTTAATCATCATCTATATTTTCATTCTACTTTGAAGTTTTTGGTTAAGTTTTTTGGTTAAAGTTTTTGGTTAAGTTGTTTGGTTAAGTTTTTTGGTTAACGTTTTTGGTTAAGTTTTTTGGTTAAAGTTTTTGTTTTTAAGTTTTTAATTTTTTGGTTAAAGTTTTTTTTTTTGTTATACTATATCTCTGCAACTGCTTTGCCCATTACCTTGAAACTTCACATGAGTGTTTATCATCATCTATATTTCCATTCTGTCCCCCTCCCGTGTGGCCCCTGTGCCCAATGTCAAGGTCAAATTACTTTGAAGTTTTTGGTTAAGTTCTTTGGTTAAAGTTTTTGGTTAAGTTTTTTGGTTAAAGTTTTTGGTTAAGTTTTTTGGTTAAGTTTTTTGGTTAAAGTTTTTCGTTATACTATATCTCTGCAACTGCTTTGCCCATTACCTTGAAACTTCACATGGGTGTTTATCATCATCTATATTTTCATTCTACCCCCCTCCCGTGTGGCCCCTGTGCCCAATGTCAAGGTCAAATTACTTTGAAGTTTTTGGTTAAGTTCTTTGGTTAAAGTTTTTGGTTAAGTTTTTTGGTTAACTTTTTTGGTTAAAGTTTTTGGTTAAGATTTTTGATTACGTTTTTTGGTTAAAGTTTTTCGTTATACTATATCTCTGCAACTGCTTTGCCCATTACCTTGAAACTTCACATGGGTGTTTATCATCATCCATATTTTCATTCTACCTCCCTCCCGTGCGGCCCCTGTGCCCAATGTGAAGGTCAAATTACTTTGAAGATTTTGGTTAAGTTCTTTGGTTAAAGTTTTTGGTTAAGTTTTTTGGTTAAAGTTTTTGGTTAAGTTTTTTGGTTAAAGTTTTTCGTTATACTATATCTCTGCAACTGCTTTGCCCATTACCTTGAAACTTCACATGGGTGTTTATCATCATCTATATTTTCATTCTACCCCCCTCCCGTGCAGCCCCTGTGCCCAATGTCAAGGTCAAATTACTTTGAAGTTTTTGGTTAAGTTTTTTTGGTTAAAGATTTTGTTCATGTTTTTTTCGCGCCCGCTTGCGGAAAACGTGATATAGTCGGCACTTTGGCGTACGTACGTACGTACGTATGTACGTGTGTCCGGTTAAAGTTTTTGGTTAAGTTGTTTGGTTATGTTTTTTGGTTAAAGTTTTTGGTTAAGTTTTTTGGTTAAGTTTTTTGGTTTAAGTTTTTGGTTAAGTTTTTTGGTTAAAGTTTTTGGTTGAGTTTTTTGGTTAAAGTTTTTCGTTATACTATATCTCTGCAACTGCTTTGCCCATTACCTTGAAGCTTCACATGGGTGTTTATCATCATCTATATTTTCATTCTACCCCCCTCTCGTGCGGCCACTGTGCCCAATGTCAAGGTCAAATTACTTTGAAGTTTTTGGTTAATGTTTTTTTCGTGTCCGCTTGCGGAAAGCGCTATATAGTCAGCACTTTGGCGTATGTACATACGTACGTACGTACGTACGTACGTACGTGTGTCCGGTTAAAGTTTTTGGTTAAGTTTTTTGGTTAAAGTTTTTCGTTATACTATATCTTTTTGTTTAGTGTCCATGCCTCGCCACAAGGCTCGACATGCAGGCCGCGGCCATCTAGTGATAATATTTGGCCACAATGTGTGTCTAGGGATGGTACTTTGCTACCCCCTCGTCGAAAGGCAAGAGGGGATATAGCGTTAGTCCATGTACATGCGTGCGTACGTTAGTAACATCTTTCAGTTTTCAATAACTCGTGAACCGCTTCACCGATTTGATAATATTTGGCCACAATGTGTGTCTAGGGATGCTGCTTTTGTTTTGCATATAACACTCGTTCGACCACCCAAGGTAAAGGTTACTGAGGACTAATGTTCACTTTATTTGTAAGGTACATGTGAGCTATTGTTATGGCAAAGTGTCCGTCGTCCGTCCGTCCGTGAAAATTTTCAATCATCTTCTTCTCCCGAACTGCTGAGCCGATATTGGTTACACTTCACAGGGATGATATATGGGTGATGCCATTTCAGATTTGTTAAAATGGAGGTCATCGACAATCCAAGATGGCCGCCATGGAAAAGTAGGTCAAATTCTTAAAAAATCTTCTCACGAACCGCCAGGCCGATTTCGACGATACTTGGTATGAATGATCGATAGTTAGCGCTGTTTCAGATTTGTTCATATGGTGGCCCGTGGGTCAAAAATGGGCGTCACCCGAGGGGTCAAATAGGGGTCAAATTTTATTTTTAACCGAATATAGTCATGTAATATATCAAATCGAAGGTATTGACGAGACAATCACTCTGGAACATTTGTTGTCTAAATCATATGATTACGTCATCCAAGATAGCCACCGATAGTTCAAATGGTCATTCTTTTACTAAAGATTTCAAACGTCTTTTTCTTGTAAACTGCTTGGCCGATATTGGCCAAACTTAACTGTAATGGTCTGTGGTTGAAGCCTGTTCATTTTGTTAAAATGGAGGTCATCACCAAATCCAAGATGGCCGCCATTGAGAAGTAGGTCAAATTCTTAAAAAATCTTCTTCTCACGAACCGTCAGGCCGATTTCGACGATACTGGGTATGAATGATCGATAGTTAGCGCTGTTTCAGATTTGTTCATATGGTGGCCCCTGGGTCAAAAATGGGCGTCGCCCGAGGGGTCAAATAGGGGTAAATTTTATTTTTAAAGGAATATAGTCATATAATATATCAAATCGAAGGTATTGACGAGACGATCACTCTGGAGAATTGTTTGTCTAAATCAGATGATTACGTTATCCAAGATGGCCACCGATAGTTCAAAAGGTCATTATTTTACTAAAGATTTCAAACATATTCTTCTTGTGAACTGCTTGGCCGATATTGGCCAAACTTAACTGTAATGGTCTGTGGGTGAAGCCTGTCCATTTTTGTTAAAATGGAGGTCATCACCAAATCCAAGATGTCCGCCGTTGAAAAGTAGGTCAAATTGTCAAAAAAATCTTCTACTCACAAACCTCCAGGCTGATTTCTACGAAACTTGGTGTTAATGATTGATATTTAACGCAGTTTCAGATTTGTTCATATGGTGGCACCTGGGTCAAAAATGGGCGTTGCCCGAGGGGTCAACTAGGGGTCAAATTATATTTTTGACCGAATATGGTCATATAATATATCCAATCCAAGGTATCGACGAGACGATCACTCTGGAGCATGTTTTTGCCAAAATCAGATGATTACGTCATCCAAGATGGCCGCCGACAGTTCAAAAGGTTGTTCTTTTACTAAAGATTTCAAAGGACTTCTTCTTGTGAATTGCTTGGCCGATATTGACCAAAATTAACTGAAATGGTTTGTTGGTGAAGCCTGTTCATTTTTGTCAAAATGGAGGTCATCACCAAATCCAAGATGTCCGCCGTTGAAAAGTAGGTCAAATTGTCAAAAAATCTTCTTCTCACAAACAGCCAGGCCGATTTAGGCCGATTTCGACGAAACTTGGTGTGAATGATTGATATTTAGCACTGTTTCAGATTTGTTCATATGGTGGCACCTGGGTCAAAAATGGGCATGGCCCAAGGGGTCAACTAGTGGTCAAATTATATTTTTGACCGAATATGGTCATATAATATATCTAATCCAAGGTATCGACGAGACGATCACTCTGGAGCATCTTTTGCCAAAATCAGATGATTACGTCATCCAAGATGGCCGCCGACAGGTCAAAAGGTTGTTCTTTTACTAAAGATTTCAAAGGATTTTTGTGAACTGCTTGGCTGATATTGACCAAACTTAACTGAAATGGTTTGTTGGTGAAGCCTGTTCATTTTTGTCAAAATGGAGGTCATCACCAAATTCAAGATGTCCGCCGTTGAAAAGTAGGTCAAATTGTCAAAAACAATTCTTCTCACAAACCGCCAGGCCGATTTCGACGAAACTTTGTATGAATGATCGATAGCTAACGCTGATTCAGATTTGTTCATATGGTGGCACATTCGCAATATATGTTAGATCAGAAGGTACCAACAAATTCTGTGGAACATTTGAAGTTGTAAGTGAAGAGTCTTTGTGAAATCAAGATAACCACTATGGAGGCTTTTAGGTGAGCGATACAGGCCCATTTGGGCCTCTTGTTTCTATAACTCGTGAACTGCTTCACTGATTTTGATAATATTTGGCAACAATGTGTGTTTAAGGATGGTGCTTTGTTTTGCATACGACTCACGTCCGACCGCCCAAGGTCAAGGTCACTGAGGACTTGATTTTTTTTAAATTATTTGTTTTGGGAATAGGGATTTCTCAAAGCAAATTGTATCCAAATACAGTTGTATCCCCTCGCCAATAGGAAAGAAGGGACATAGTGTTATCCATGTTAGTAACACTGTTCATATTTTAGTAATTTATGAAACGCTTTACCGATTGTGTTAATATTTGTTTGTAAGGCAAATGAGTTACAGTTGTTTTTATTATTATCAAGGCTGCCAGCGAGGGGATTAGCTTAGTGATAACGATGCCCTTGTTATTGTAATCAAAAAGTACATCTGTGATAACCGTATATTAATTTGTGTTTCCTTTAATAAATTATCTCCGAATATATAGGGTTTTTACAGTAATATAGTTATAATTAATTTATTCAACTATCATATTGTAACACAGTCTTTATGTCACAGTGGCATAGCCAGGTTCTTGCCGAAGGTGGTGCGAACAGAATTTTTTTTTTTAAACGTCTTATAAGCACTGGCCCTGGAAAATCAATTTCAGTGATAGTTGAATATTATACAATTATTGATTGTTGAGGAGGTGTACATGAGATTTACGGACCTGAGAAAAGTCATATTCACCGAGGCCGAAAAGTCATATTCACCAAAGCCGAAAAGTCATATTCACCAAGGCCGAAAGCCGAGGTGAATATGACTTTTCAAAGGTCCGTAAATCTTGTGTACACCGACTCAAAAGACAATACTTATTTTATTATATGACCATTGGTTTTGCTGAAACGCGACTGACATTTATGTATATACACATATCAGTGACATATCCATGTCGATATCACATTTAGAATATCACTCTGATATTGAGACTGATATTCAGGTGTCTGCAATCATGTGACCCTCTATTGGGCAATCTCATTGGCTGGACTTCTCGGTCATATAATAAATATATTTATTGCTTAAAATGGGCTTTCACAATGTAATAACACCGTGTAATAAAACTTATAAATAAATAAATATGCATATACATGTACATGTATTAGGCCCAGGGCGTACTGGCATAAAATAGTGTTTTTTGTACCAATCCCTGTGCACCAAAGATTTGTGTTACCAATGTGACTAAACATATATACTCTATACATTTCCGCATGATATACCTCCAGAAGTAGTAGCTTAAGCCTAGCAATTTGCTTCAACAAGATGACCGCCAATGAAAAAGAACTTTACTACATGTAGGGAAATATCGTCTTGTGGAAGAAGTTTTAAAAGCACAAATACCCATCAACTTCAGGCATTTAATACTTCATAGACGACTAAATGTTTATCAATCCATCTTATTAGGAATATGATGTACAGAAACCGCCATTTTACACAAATTATATGAATTATTTAAAGAAACAGGTATGCATGAGCAATTAAGTGTTGGCACCACACACATATATGAAACTAACATAGTCCCAAGGAGTTTAGCATATCGGTATTAATAATAATACGCAACAAAAACATAACATGTGTGCATGTAAACCAATTTCACAATAAAAAGAGAAACCTGTAAATCAAAAATGGCCACCATTTTATACGAATTTCGTAAACTATACTTATAACTTTGATATCAATGGCGGTACCACATACCCGTTCAAAACTACAATGACCCCACATATGTTATACACATGCGTTGAACTACAGTTTACTAAAAGCGTTAAAAGGAACATACGCATATTAATTTACATATTTAAGATATCCATCTCTGGAAAATTGGACTACCAACGCAGCATCCCTAGACACAAATTGTGGCCAAATATTATCAAAATAATATGGAATGGTTATGCCATTCGCTCATATAGCACACTCATTTACATAAACTATTTGTATACACAGGCGAGTTTCTGACTAATCAACCATAAATATGCTAATTGTTCGACTTGCATCCCGTGTACTGTGATAAAAATAAGATCAAATGCAATGTAAAAAAAATCATCTCATTGTAACTACACAACACGTTCTGGTATGGTAGATGTTTTTTTTTCATAAGCATGAATTCCATGAGCAGCAGAGTATGATTCAGAAATGTCAGTAATACTGTAACAATGTTACATATTAAACCAATATAAATTAAATCAATATTTCAACCGCTGGTCGTGGTATGAATGTTTGTGCCACGTTGAAAGCTCCTCGACCACCACTATATGCGTGTTATGTGTTTAGTCTGTCAGATGTATTGCATTAGTATCTTCTATACATATGTTCATGTATCTCCTTTGGGTATCTTGTTATATATTGTCCATAGCATAGCATGCACAAATATAATGAGATATGACAACGAAACATTTATGAAATGGCAACAGAAAGAATTCCTTCACATGGGTTGTTTATCATATCTGAAAAGATAACACCGGTAAATATAGAGTTCGATTATAAACTTCGATCATGAAACATGTAGACTTATAGGCAAAATTTTAGTATGTTGCTGAATAAAACAACGGGCAGAAAGTAGAAGTATTATTTTTTCAGTTCTATGTTCGATGCCCCAAACAGGATGCAGCATGTACTGACAGTGCACATTAATACTACTAAAACCAAATAAACTATTTTGATTGTAATATAATATCAGCCCATTATGTGCAGCATGCCAAAGGGTAATACAATCTTCTTTTCATTCCTTTGTTTATTTTCGTACTTCCGCTTTAATATAGCATAACATGATAAATTGTAATATTTCGTAAAATTGTTGTATTTTCTGTTACCCACGTCATAATGTTTGCATATTTGTGATACATACTTTCATTCTATAGCTGCCCCAAGACCAATAGTCAAAGTCAAATGACGTTTGCGCTGAAGCTTCTGGGGAAAAAAAGCGTTTATAATACTATCCGTCTATCCAGTTGACAGCCGGAGTTATCCATTAATGTCAGAATATTAGTTTTATATTGTTTATTTGCAAAGTACCTTGCCATAAATATACAACACATGCAACAAGTTGATGTCTGCTGCATTCCCTTTACGACTGCATACTAGTAACATTTGCTGAACGAGCACTTGCCGTTTAACGAGGTATACTTAATTTGATGACCGATAATAAATATAGAGTATTAACACTATTACATAAACACGTTAAATAATCGGACCATTGTGCATGCATATATGGCAGATACTGATTCCATGAAAGTTTTATTAAATATTCTTTTCGGCAAAATATTGATATCCAAATTTGTGGGAGCGTCTCCATATAAACACCATAAGTCTAAAAGTATTTACGTAAATAACGTACTTGTGAAAACACATCGGTTGTTCACTTGTTTTAAATATTAAACAATACGTACAATACGTATGTAGCAATCGTGTTTTGTGCAGACATATATTACCAGCACAAACAGTAGATGTGTCCCACATATCAACTCAATTAACAAATTGTGTATTAAAAATCTGACCTTTCTGGAAGTACACAAGTTATAATTATTGACTAATATCAGAAACATTTATTTTAAAGACGGTATCATATACATTTATTTTAAAGACGGGCGGACAGTAAAGTAATATGTATACAACTAATGCTTCCAACGTATATGATTAGGACATAGCATTCTAAACAACATTGCAACGTTCATTTTCAGACTGGAAGATTATGTACTCATTGATATAGTGGGGATGCCAATTCATGTACCGTACATGTACATACTTCACAAAATTCCTGGCAACATGGCGATCATCTTTGTCTTGTACACATTATATATTCCTTTAAAATAGGAGAAGTAAATATTTTGCAATGTGTCAGCTCGTATATGTCAGAAATTGTTATCATTTCCCATCCGGTATTACTGGTACAAAATGATGCAATTATTAGTAGATTAAAACTGGCCGCCACCGTTTCACATATATATTTAAACATTAATTATCTTCTGACACATGCCATTGTTAGCACGATTGTGTCTAATCATCATGTGAGCCCGACTGTGTTACTTGGTACCGAAACTGATCATGATAGGCAGTGTGTGCCAATTGATTCGCATAATCAACACAATTCATATAAAATGGCGGCCATCTTGGATTTATTGAACATACATATATCACAAAATTGCCTGTTAAACAGGTGGATACATTATATTTATTAAATATCTGAAGTTGGTCTGTAAATTCCCTTCGTTTATGCATGTACGATACATCTAGAAAAAATGTTACATAAAGTATATGTAATTTTCAACAATTACTGCCATCTTGTTTGTGGAACTTAATAAGTGTGCACGACAGCCATGTAGCACATGTACTGTTCAGGATACATATATATGAACGAGTTGTGAACATATTACTTCAGAACTAGTGTTTGGTACCCACACTGTTAGCACGTCTTTGTCAATTTATTTACATATTTTATGAAAGTCCTATAAAATGGCGGCCATCTTTGATGTTCACAAGCGCGGTTGTTATATATTCGGAAATATATTAGCTATTAACCCTTAGACCACTACACACAACAATTGTCGTCTGCTGTTGCTTTTATATCTTGCCTTATTTCTCAATAACAACATGGTTTGACAGCACTTCAGAATCATTTTAAATGGAAATAATTCTAAAGTGCTGTCAAACCATGTTGTAAATTATTCTAAAGTGGTGTCAAAACATGTTTTTAATGATAAAAATAGAAAATAGAAAATAAACAGCAGATGCGCCAAATTATCCCTTCTAACATTGGCTCCACAATGCAATATGTATATACTACGGTAGCCGATGCTTTTTTCACTGGCGGCCATCTTGTTTATGCAAATTAATGGGCTTAAGCTACTACTTTGAAAGGTGTATCATGCAGAAATATATACAGTATATATGTGTAAACACATTGGTACCAGAAATATTGAGGGCGCTCGGATGGTACCGACAACCCTAACTCTCCCAGGGCATAAATACAATAAACACAGTTATAACGTGGGAAGCAAAGTGTCGTCTTGCTCTTGTTTTGTATTTTGTCTACTTTCTCATTAAAAACATGGTTTAGCAACACTTCAGAATCATTTCCATTGGAAATGCATATTTACTGATGCATGTATTTGTCCTACTATTGGAAACGCGTAAATTGGTGGCATACGTGCAGATGAGTGCTATGGACCTGAATCCAGGTCACAACAGCTTGCTCTTTCGGCGTTGCATGGTGTTTGACCACGCTAAAGCATTAGATATTCATGCGCGGTGTTGTCAAAAGTAGTCAAAATATAGGCCAGATTTGCTATGCCATAGACACTCTTTGCTTGCAGAAACCAGTCAATTGATGCACTAATCTACTTCACAGGCATGTTAATGTATCATTTACATCAGTTTCAAGCATATGCTTTGGGATTATTTTGTAACTTGGAGCATATTTGTCATGTGAGTTGGTTTCAATTCCAGCTGCTGACTTTTGGCGCCACCACCAGGGTGATCACAGGGATTGAATTTATCTTTCTTAACAATAATAAACCTATATTTCAATTAGTGAATATCCAGAGCAGAATGGGTGCAGGTTATGGGAAAATAGGTCCCACAACATCCATACGAAAAACGAAAGTAGCAGAGAATAGCGAAATGTGTGGTCATTGGATAGCTTAGATAGGACAAAACAATGGTGGTGGTGGACGTCTAGCATAAAACATCACCTGATAAATAATATACCAACAAGCTTTGGAATTTGTATGTTTCCTAACCATGTCTTATAAGCTTGCTATCAAAAGACACCAGCCAGGTACATGTTCATGTATATTCTACATATTGCACAAAATGGCCGTTCACAGTTTAATAACACAGGGCAATACAAATCATAATACACTAGTGTAATACATATGCAAATGAGCCCGCTACAGAAGACATGCTAGGTAATCAATACTGCTTCAAATTATGATGATGTGCTTATGCAATAAATAGAATGTAACAGTTGTGTTGATTTAATATGATATTTATTAAACTCATTGACTGCTTTCATAAGAAACCCTGCATAGCCTCGTTTCTTATGAAATCAGTAAACTCGTTTAATAAATATCATGTTAAATCATCAGTCATGTAAGATCCTCTATATAACAGGTGATAATTGATGAAGCAGGAATGTGCCCGGAGCCCCACTGCCTTGTGCCAATCATAGCAACGAAGGCGGAACAGGTCGTTCTCATTGGTGACCACAAACAACTTCAGCCAATAATCAAATGCAAGGAAGCAGCCGAGCTCGGCCTATCCAAGTCGTTATTTGAGAGATACGCCTTGTCTCAATCATCGAAGAATGTGGAGTTTACCATGCTTGACACACAGTATCGGATGGTATGTTACAATGTGCCATGTTGTTGTTTTCACTGTAATATTAATTTTCTTTACACACCTAGCAGTTATTTGCATACATGTGTTAGCATACAAGGAAACCTGTATTTCACTTTTTACAACTACACACTCATTGTCGAGACTTCTCGTAATTGCTCACTTTCATTTTCCCGGAAAATATGTGTCTGGGAAGGTATAAGCAGCTATACATAAATACAAGTGTTTCTTTCAGAAGTTATTTGAACACTGGGAACATATTTTGAATAATCTACATTATTGGTATGTTTCTATGTAATATTAACTAAAAGGGAGGTGGTTAATAATTAGGGTTATTCCTGTAAAATATTCCATTATACATGCTAGAATAGCAGGAAAGAACTCACTGACTGCTCACTTATGGCTGTGACTGGGGAAATGGGGCTTATGTCAGTTGTGGCCAGTCTAGCTCTGTAGCAGCCAGATAATGATTTGTTCTGTTTGTTACTTTTTTGACAAGTGTTTCACTGACTTAATGTCAAACAGTGGAGAGCCTGATCAGACTGTGTGGATGCACATGCTGATCTGGATCTACACTGGTCACAAAACCCACCCGCCCAATTTCTCCACAGCCCCAAATGTGTTTATGCTGAAGCGGAAGTACCCAGTTTGCAACAAACACAGAAATAACCACTGAACGATGCTCCGTCAAATTACGTTACGTCATAAATGATGACGTTGAATTTCCTTTTGTGTATTCGTGATTTTGAGGGCTGGGAAAATGATAACTGATCAAAAATCGCTTCCTGGACGGGCATGTCTGGTAGTTTTCTCGAATGATCTGGGAACCTACGTATGAATATCCTGATGAAATCTGAATCATTCGCAGTCCGCATAAGCATATTGTTGTGTTCATTGGACGTCTCTACAAAAATATACAAGATATGAAAGGAGGTACGTACCTGTGTTTTTTCCTTTTGAACGTGCATTGAAAACCGGAAGTATTTTTATCAAGCCAAATTCTCACTTAAAATAGCGCAGCAATGATTCCTATTCTTGAGCTTATACAGGGGTGTCTGTGAGTCTGTGTGTCCGGCATGTGCGTCCGGCATGTGCGTTAAAGTTTTTAAGTACCAAATATCTCCACAACCCAAGTCCAATTGACTTGAAACTTCACATACCTCTTTATCGTCATCCCAATTATCATTCTATAGCACGTCCATGTGGTCCTCAGGCCCAAGGTCAAGGTCAAGTTACTTTGAAATGTGGATTTTTTTCTTTAAACCTGCGTTAATGTTTTCAAGTACCCAATATCTCCTCAATCCGATTGACTCTAACCACATACATGCATACTGGGTCCATCAAGTACATTGTACCTCCGTGGGCATGATATGCTAGCTGCGGCCATCTAATATGCAATAAACAGTTACCTAGACATCTTGATTTCCCTTGCAGAATCCACAGCTTTGTAGGTTCCCGTCAATGCAGTTCTATGAAGGTCAACTTAAGACCAAGTCTGGTCGCTGGAACACAGAAACCTTGTCGATTTGGCCGCAGCGAGACGGGGAGGGTGACTACCCTCACGTAATGATCCACGTCGAGGGGGAAGAGAAGATGATGACTGTGTCCGCGGAGGAAGGAAATGACCACTCCATGAGCAACACACAGGAGGTGCAGCTTGTGGTATGTTATATATATAGGGCATTTTACTGACTGAGGTTCATAAGGGACAAGCTGCTTGTTACATGGACCATCTGACATGGGCGATGGTTTCATATACTGTCTGTTCCACGTTTTTCTGCTGACGAACGCTTGGCTATTAAACACATAACATATATTTAAATATAAGCACTTTTTCATCAATAACAAAAAATTAACATTGCTCAAAAAAAATATTTTATTAAATTCCATCAAATATTGATTTTATTGCGGAAAAAATTTTTAACATGGGGCAAAAGGAGCTGCAGGGAGGAATTGAAAACGATTTTGGAATTGGACTCCGAAACCTGTCTTGATAGCTTGAAAATGACGTAACTAGGAAAACAAAAGTTTGGTCAACAAATTTAAAAATTAATTTTTTAAAAACTATTTTTAGCCCCCCATGTTCAAGTTTAATTGAGATAGGGAAATAGTTTTTTTTCACAATAAAACACATATTTTGACAAAATGTCTTTATTGTTGAAATAGTACTGACATTTAAATATTTTTAGTATTTAATGTGTTTACTGGCCAACTGTTCGTCGGCAGCAAAACGTCATTGCATGTGCCAGCCATCAGCCAGTTTCACCTCTTCCGGCATTTGACAAAGCACTGACAATCAGAAGTAGAACATATGATATATGATATAATCATAGCCAATCATACATAGAAAAGCCAGCACAACGGACTCCTATAAATTATATTACACCAAGATGCACTTCAAGTGATATATTGGTCTACTTTTGCCAACATTCTCAAAATTTACATAAGCATGGCTGACGTGTACACTTTTCCAAAACACTGTACTGTGCTATAATAATTAATTACATGTATGTAAATACACGTGGGCCAGATATACTCTCCCCATATGAAGCTCCACTGCACTATTGTAATGGGCGCACTCGATTGTGCTTCCCGCACGACTTTTCATGTTGTAAACAACTTGTGGGCAGAGTTGGGGAATGTTTTCAGCAAATTTTACTAAATGTTCACCTTGGCAATATATTTTTCACACTGTCACTGGCATGCAAACAGCAAGCAGCTGCGTGACTTATATGTATTCGTTGCAATATTGGATCAAAAGAATGCGCTTAATTAGCAGGTATTTTCATTTGTCCAATAGACTGATTGTCAGGATAACTGGTATGATGTCGCCCGTCATGGGTAGTGCCTATTTCATATTAGCTGCTGTATTCATACGCACAAAACATCTTGATTCGTATTTTCCAGAATTTAACTGATAAACTGAGCCCAAAACTGTGAAAACTATAGAGAATAGTATATGTAGAGTTTTAGATACAAAGCAAGACAGACCAAAACGCCAAAAGGATAAGTTGGCACAGGACACTATTTTCTTGGTCGTACTCGCCGTTTAGGTGCAGCACGACAATGGCTGCCCCCATAGAAACTTGCGTGACATAATATGCTATCTCCAATGGAGATAACATATAAAAATCAACATTCGTCATAGATTACAATGTCATTGCGTTTGTTATTGTTATAATACAGTGCTGACGAATGCATAAACGTAATACCAAAGATATGTAAACAGATGACCCACTAGCATAATGGGTACATATGCCGCCATTCATACAGTGGGTTCCGAGTTTGATTCCCGCATCGGCAACTTTTGTTTATTTCCTTTTATAACATTTAATAAAAATAAGAAAGTAAACTGCAAGCTCTTCGAAATTTTCATTATTAAAATGATTCATAATCTTGAAATGCACTCGGATATTTAGCCACATGTACAATTTTACATATCAGTTGTGTCTTACCTCATAACCCCTTAAGGAAGCCACATACCAACTATCTAGTCTCCAGCAATTACTGTTTATTAAGTTTGACGTGACGGACGGACGTCAGAATGAACAGATGAACTGACATGTACACCAGCAACAAAAACAATAAAAATATACTTTATATAAAAAAGTAGGTATAAAACTGTATACACGAGTTGTGGGATTTGAACCTGTGATAACATATTCAGTGACAGAAGGTGTTCAAGTCCTTACCAACTGTGCTACGGAAAGATCTGGCAACTTGTATCGATAATAAATATATGATTAGTCGTCGGTCTTGAACAGACGTTGGGAAATCCGGAAGAACTTCCCTTTATTATTTATAACTGATTGGTATGTAAACAAAAGCATGTAAACAACGCAATGACAAAGTGGTATTAGTATACGTCTACAGCTACTATACATGCACACTATCATGAGCCAGTGATGTGCACTGCAAACCACTGTGAAACACATGACCTCCGTGTGACCTTTACCTACAATTTCCATAGTTATTTCCCTTGGTTAAATTTGTTTGTTTATTTGTTTGTTTGCATCTCATAAAATATTTATACCGTAATAGCTGTAGGCTTGCTACTTGGTATGTAGCTTCCTTATAATGTGGAGATTTTGATTTATTATTTGACATAATTATGATCTCCCCCTTTTGGACGTAGAATTTCACCATTTGGCCTTGTAACTTAATGTAAAACGTTTGAATAGTAACAGCTGGTGACTTGATACTTGGTACATAGCTTCATTTCGGTGTGTAGATACGCAAAGTGAATTTAATTTTTTTGTTTGGCCTCAGGTCATGGATTATCTCCCCCTTTTGGTCTTAGGAATTTCACTGTTTTGCCTTGTCACTTGTAAAACTTCTAAATGGTTTGATACTTGGTATGTGCATGTAGCTTATACATCGTGTGTAGGTGCACAACGTGAATTTATATTTTTGATTTTACACTGGGCCATGGATTATCTCCCCCTTTTGAATCTAAAATTTTGCCTCGTTTACTATCAAAGCGACATGTGGGGCATTCGTGTTCTATGAACACATTTTCTAGTTCTGTAAATATTCAGTTTGGATTTCTCCCCCATCACAAGAGGTGAAATATGGGATTCGACCCGTTAAACAGGCCTAAAATGATCTTAGCTTTTGACAGATCGTTAAAGGTACATGTCTAATCAGTAGGTTATAATATCGAGGGCTTGGCGCAAAACTAGTCTAACTCAATGTTTTCAGAAAATCACTTTTTTGCATAAATTTAATATATGACATGAAATACACATTCTGTGAAAAAATTGGCCATAATTGCTAATTAATTAACACCTTAATTAACCAGAAACCAATAAGTGCAAAACTAGTCTATCTCCAGATGGACTTGTTTTGCATTGAAATATGGTGATTAATTGATGTCCTGGTCACAAAATGTGTTAGAAACACTTTGGTTATAGCTGATTTCTTTCATTTTTGGTGTCCTAATCGTGTCCGAGTATTGAAAATGTCTGTGTGTACATGTACAAATCCGAAAAAAAGCCTATGTCTGAATTGCCTATCTACTTGTATACTGCAACAACCCATTTCAGAGACCATTGTGCAGAATCTTTTTGTTTTATGCCACCGGTTTTCGAAGAAACGGGTGGCATATAGTGTTTGGATCGTCCGTCCGTCCGTCCGTCCGTCCATCACACTTTTCGGTTAACCACTTTGTCACAGTTTTTCAAATATGCTGCAGGTGGCATCCGAGTTCGACAGATGCATTTCTTGTTCTTTTTTAATTCTATACCTGCCCGCAACGTACAAGCAATTTATTATACACATACGGTATGTACTATATAAAATATGGTTATCAAATTAGAAAAACCTTCTCATTTACTGCCACCAATATTTGAAGTGTCCCTAAAACTAGGTGTGAAATATGGATGGCTGCTATTTCACATCTGGTTTAAATTTTATGACACTTTTAATTTGACCAGTGCCCGGTGAATGATTACATGCTGTTAGAAATCACTAACAGACACACATTTTACTATAGTGTGAAATCTGGAAAAGTATCTTCTCGCATATGACACAAACCTCACCAGACAATGTCAGTGTCCTCTCGAGTGTGACACGAACCCAACCGGACGATGTCTGTATCATCCTGAGTGTGACACAAACCCTACCGGATGATGTCACTTTCAGCCCGAGTGTGACACAAACTGCATCAGATGATGTCACTATCATCCCGATATGGAAACAAACCCCACCGAATGATGTCAGTTTCAGCCTGAGTATGACACAAACAGCCGAGGACGATGTCAGTATCATCTCGAGTGTCACACAAATGGCACAGGATGACATCAGTATGAATAGTGATGGATTTTCTGAAATCAGCGATTTAGCATACAACAATCTTCAGTATTTCAGTAATGCAGACAACAACATAGATTCATCACAAGAGGATAGACTGAGTAGTAGTGGTTTTTCAAACATTAGTGATGGTGAATACAGTTGCCGGCTCTATGCTCTTGATGAAGATATGGACATCCGACTGACACGTATACAAAATGAAAGTTATTCTAGTTCTCTCAATGTTTCCTCTGTACATGACAGTGATCATGACAGTTACTTTTTACTAAGTAGTTCTGAACATGATGAAATTGAGTTGTATTCCAACTCATGGCATAGCCCTACTCCAATGCATGATGGAGCTTTGTGCGAACTGTCTGATTTCTGATGCTGGCACAGCTGAGAAAACCACGATCTGCAATGGCAACTCTCAACCTGTCCCAGCTAATGACACCAAGGTCCGCACTGATGTATCCGAACCTATCCCAGTTAATGACCACCATGACCCGCAAGTGTATCGAACTGCCCAGCTAATGACAAGACCGCACTGATGTAACTGAACGTCCCAGCTAATGACACCATGAAAACCGAATATGTATCTGAACCTGTCCCAGCTATGAATCCAGACCCGCAACGATGTAATCCTGAACTGTCCCAGCTAATGAAACCATGACCGCAATGAGATCTGAACCTGTCCCAGCTAATGAAAACATGACCGCAATGATGTAACCCTGAACTGTCCAGTAATGACCATGACTGCATGATGTATTTCTGAACCTGTCCCAGCTAATGAAACCATGACCCGCAATGATGTAACTAACCTGTCCCAGCTAAGACACCATGACCCGCAAATGTGTAAATGAACCTATCCAGCTATGACCACCATGACGCAATGATGTAATCTGAACCTATCCAGCCCCCTAATGAAACCTTGACCCGCAACGATATGTAAATGTGAATTGCAGCAATGACCAATGACCCGCAATGATGTAATCTTGAACCTGTCCCAAGCTAATGTAACCAATGACCCGCCAATGAATTGTAATCTGAACCTGTCCCAGCTAATAAACCATGACCCGCAATGATACGAACCCTGTCCAAGCTAATGAAACCATGACCCGCAATGATGTTCTGAACCTGTCCCAGCTAATGAAACCATGACCCATGATGTAACTGAACTGTGCTAATGAACCATGACCCGGCAAGATGTACTGAACCTGTCCAGCTAATGACACCATGACCCGCAATGAGTAATGAACCTGTCCCAGCTAATGCACCATGAACCCGCAATGAGTATCTGAACCTGTCCCTGCTAATGAAAACCATGACCCGCAATGATGTAACTGAACCTGTCCAGCTAATGAACCTGACCCGCAACGATGTAACTGAACCTGTCCAGCTAATGAAACCATGACCCGCAATGATGTAACTGAAACCTGTCCCAGCTAATGACACCATGACCCGCAATGATGTATCTGAACCTGTCCCAGCTAATGAAAACCATGACCCGCAATGATGTATCTGAACCTGTCCCAGCTAATGAAAACCATGACCCGCAATGATGTAATGAACCTGTTCCCAGTAATGAAAAACCATGACCCGCAATGATGACTGAACCTGTCCCAGCTAATGAAAAAACAATGACCGCAATGATGTAACTAAACCTGTCCAGCTAATTGACACCATGACCCGCAATGATGTACTGAACCTGTCCCAGCTAATGAAACATGACCGCAAATGATATAACTGATCCCAGAATAATGAAACCATGACCCGCAACGATGTAATGTGAACCTGTCCCAGCTAATAAAACATGACCCGCAATGATGTAACTGAACCTGTCCCAGCTAATGAAACCATGACCCGCAATGATGTAACTGAACCTATCCCAGCTAATGAAAACCATGACCGCAATGATGTATCTGAACCTGTCCCAGCTAATAAAACCATGACCGCAATGATCGTAAACTGAACTGTCCTAGCTAATGAAACCTGACAAAGAAACCAATGAATGTAACTGAACCTGTCCCAGCTAATTGACACATGACAATGATGTAACTGAACCTGTCAGTCTTAATGAAACCATGACCCGGCAATGATGTAACTGAACCTGTCCAGCTAATGACAAACCATGACCCGCAATGATGTAACTGACTGTCCCAGCTTAATGACACCATGACCCGCAATGATGTATCTGGAACCTGTCCCAGCTAATTGAAACCATGACGCCAATGATGTAACTGAACCTGTCCCAAAGCTAATGAAAACCATGACCCGCAACGATGTAACTGAACCTGTCCCAGCTAATGAAACCATGACCCGCAATGATGTACTGACCTGTCCCAAGCCTAATGACATGAACCGCATGATGATGTATCCTGACCTGTCCCAGCTAATGATAACATGACCCGACCAATGATGTATCTGAACCTGTCCCAGCTAATGACACCTGACAGCCAATGTTGTATCTGAACCTGTCCAGCTAATGAAAACCATGACCGCAATGAATGTATCTGAACCTGTCCCTCCCAGCTAATGAAACCAATGACGCAATGATGTACTGAACCTGTCCCAGCTAATGACACCATGACCCGCAATGAATGTATCTGAACCTGTCCCAGCTAATGAAACCATGACCCGCAATGATGTATCCTGAACCTGTCAGCTATAATGACACCATGACCCGCAATGATGTATCTGAACCTGTCCCAGCTATGAAACCATGAACCCGCAGCTATGGTATCTGAACTGGTCCCAGCTAATGATCATGAACCTCAATATGACAAACCTGCAATGATGTATCTGAACCTGTCCAGCTAATGAATCCATGACCCGCATGATGTAACTGACCTGTCCCAGCTAATGACACCATGACCCGCATGAATGTATTCTGAAACTATCCCAGCTAATGAAACCATGACGCAACGAAATGTAATGATGAACAACCTGTCCCAGCTAATGAAACCATGACCGCAAGAATGTAAACTACAAGTCCACTGTCAGCTATGAAACATGACCGACTACCCGCAATGATGTATCTGAACCTATCCAGCTAATGAAACCATGACCCGCAATGTGTATCTGACCCTGTCCAGCTAAAACCCATGAACCGCAGATGTACCCCGAAAATGTCCTCCCAGCTAATGAAACCATGACCCGCAATGATGTAATGAACCGAACCCAGCTAATGAAACCATGACATAGATGTAAACTGAATAACTGTCCCCAGCTAATAAACATGACCCCGCAATGATGTAACTGACCCTGTATCAGTATGAAACCCATAGACCCGCAATGATGTAACTGAACCTGTCCCAGCTAATGAAAACACCAGTGACCGCAATGATGTATCCGACCATGTCCCAAGCTATGAAACAATGACCCGCAAGATGTACTGAAACCTGTCCCAGCCTAATGAAACCATGACCGCAATGATGTAAACTGACCGTCCAGCTAATGAACCATGACCCGCAATGATGTATCTGAACCTGTCAGCCTAATGACCATGACAGCAATGATGTATCTGAAACCTGTCCCAGCTAATGAAACCATGACCCGCAATGATGTATGAACCTGTCAGCTATGACCATGACCCGCAATGATGTAAAAAATAAACCTGTCCCAGCTAATGACATGACCGCATGAATGATCTGACCATTGCAGTAATGATCCCCATGAACCCGCATGTTGTACTAAATGAACCTGTACCAGCTAATGAAACCCGAAACATGACCCGCAACGATGTATGTGAACCTGTCCCAGCTAATGAAACCATGACCCGCAATGATGTACTGAACCTGTCCCAGCTAATGAAACCATGACCCGCAATGATGTAACTGAACCTATCCACCTAGCTAATGAAACCATGTACCCGCAATGATGTATCTGAACCTGTCCCAGCTAATAAACCATGACCCGCAATGATGTAACCGAACCTGTCCCAGCTAATGAAATCCATGACCCGCAATGATGTAACCTGAACCAATGTCAAGCTAGAATGAAACCATGACCCCCAATGATGTAACTGAACCTGTCCCAGCTAATGAAACCATGACCGGCAATGATGTAACTGAACCTGTCCCAGCTAATGACACCATGACCCGCAATGATGTAACTGAACCTGTCCCAGCTAATGACACCATGACCCGCAATGATGTATCTGAACCTGTCCCAGCTAATGAAACCATGACCCGCAATGATGTAACTGAACCTGTCCCAGCTAATGAAACCATGACCCGCAACGATGTAACTGAACCTGTCCCAGCTAATGAAACCATGACCCGCAATGATGTAACTGAACCTGTCCCAGCTAATGACACCATGACCCGCAATGATGTATCTGAACCTGTCCCAGCTAATGAAACCATGACCCGCAATGATGTAACTGAAACCTGTCCCAGCTAATGAAAACCATGACCGCAATGATGTAACTGAACCTGTCCCAGCTAAATGAAACCATGACCGCAATGATGTATCTGAACCTGTCCCAGCTAATGAAACCATGACCCGCAATGATGTAACTAAACCTGTCCCAGCTAATGACACCATGATCCGCAATGATGTATCTGAACCTGTCCCAGCTAATGAATATCTGAACCTGTCCCAGCTAATGAAACCATGACCCGCAATGATGTATCTGAACCTGTCCCAGCTAATGAAACCATGACCCGCAATGATGTATCTGAACCTGTCCCAGCTAATGACACCATGACCCTCAATGATGTATCTGAACCTGTCCCAGCTAATGAAACCATGACCCGCAATGATGTAACTGAACCTGTCCCAGCTAATGACACCATGACCTGCAATGATATATCCAAACCTGTTCCAGCTAATGAAACCATGACCCTCAATGATGTATCCAAACCTGTATCTGAACCTGCCCCAGCTAATGACACCATGACCCGCAATGATGTAACTGAACCTGTCCCAGCTAATGAAACCATGACCCGCAATGATGTATCTGAACCTGTCCCAACTAATGACACCATGACCCGCAATGATGTATCTGAACCTATCCCAGCTAATGAAACCATGACCCGCAACGATGTATGTGAACCTGTCCCAGCTAATGAAACCATGACCCGCAATGATGTAACTGAACCTGTCCCAGCTAATGAAACCATGACCCGCAATGATGTAACTGAACCTATCCCAGCTAATGAAACCATGACCCGCAATGATGTATCTGAACCTGTCCCAGCTAATAAAACCATGACCCGCAATGATGTAACCGAACCTGTCCCAGCTAATGAAACCATGACCCGCAATGATGTAACTGAACCTGTCCCAGCTAATGAAACCATGACCCCCAATGATGTAACTGAACCTGTCCCAGCTAATGAAACCATGACCGGCAATGATGTAACTGAACCTGTCCCAGCTAATGACACCATGACCCGCAATGATGTATCTGAACCTGTCCCAGCTAATGAAACCATGACCCGCAATGATGTAACTGAACCTGTCCCAGCTAATGAAACCATGACCCGCAACGATGTAACTGAACCTGTCCCAGCTAATGAAACCATGACCCGCAATGATGTAACTGAACCTGTCCCAGCTAATGACACCATGACCCGCAATGATGTATCTGAACCTGTCCCAGCTAATGAAACCATGACCCGCAATGATGTATCTGAACCTGTCCCAGCTAATGAAACCATGACCCGCAATGATGTAACTGAACCTGTCCCAGCTAATGAAACCATGACCCGCAATGATGTATCTGAACCTGTCCCAGCTAATGAAACCATGACCCGCAATGATGTAACTAAACCTGTCCCAGCTAATGACACCATGACCCGCAATGATGTATCTGAACCTGTCCCAGCTAATGACACCATGACCCGCAATGATGTAACTGAACCTATCCAGATAATGAAACCATGACCCGAAACGATGTATGTGAACCTGTCCCAGCTAATAAAACCATGACCCGCAATGATGTAACTGAACCTGTCCCAGCTAATGAAACCATGACCCGCAATGATGTAACTGAACCTATCCCAGCTAATGAAACCATGACCCGCAATGATGTATCTGAACCTGTCCCAGCTAATAAAACCATGACCCGCAATGATGTAACTGAACCTGTCCTAGCTAATGAAACCATGACCCGCAATGATGTAACTGAACCTGTCCCAGCTAATGAAACCATAACCCCCAATGATGTAACTGAACCTGTCCCAGCTAATGAAACCATGACCGGCAATGATGTAACTGAACCTGTCCCAGCTAATGACACCATGACCCGCAATGATGTAACTGAACCTGTCCCAGCTAATGACACCATGACCCGCAATGATGTATCTGAACCTGTCCCAGCTAATGAAACCATGACCCGCAATGATGTAACTGAACCTGTCCCAGCTAATGAAACCATGACCCGCAACGATGTAACTGAACCTGTCCCAGCTAATGAAACCATGACCCGCAATGATGTAACTGAACCTGTCCCAGCTAATGAAACCATGACCCGCAATGATGTATCTGAACCTGTCCCAGCTAATGAAACCATGACCCGCAATGATGTATCTGAACCTGTCCCAGCTAATGACACCCTGACCAGCAATGATGTATCTGAACCTGTCCCAGCTAATGAAACCATGACCCGCAATGATGTATCTGAACCTGTCCCAGCTAATGAAACCATGACCCGCAATGATGTAACTGAACCTGTCCCAGCTAATGACACCATGACCCGCAATGATGTATCTGAACCTGTCCCAGCTAATGAAACCATGACCCGCAATGATGTACTTGAACCTGTCCCAGCTAATGACACCATGACCCGCAATGATGTATCTGAACCTGTCCCAGCTAATGAAACCATGACCCGCAATGATGTATCTGAACCTGTCCCAGCTAATGACACCATGACACGCAATGATGTATCTGAACCTGTCCCAGCTAATGACACCATGACCCGCAATGATGTATCTGAACCTGTCCCAGCTAATGAAACCATGACCCGCAATGATGTATCTGAACCTGTCCCAGCTAATGAAACCATGACCCGCAATGATGTATCTGAACCTGTCCCAGCTAATGACACCATGACACGCAATGATGTATCTGAACCTGTCCCAGCTAATGAAACCATGACCCGCAATGATGTAACTGAACCTGTCCCAGCTAATGAAACCATGACCCGCAATGATGTAACTAAACCTGTCCCAGCTAATGAAACCATGACCCGCAATGATGTATCTGAACCTGTCCCAGCTAATGAAACCATGATCCGCAATGATGTATCTGAACCTGTCCCAGCTAATGAATATCTGAACCTGTCCCAGCTAATGAAACCATGACCCGCAATGATGTATCTGAACCTGTCCCAGCTAATGAAACCATGACCCGCAATGATGTATCTGAACCTGTCCCAGCTAATGACACCATGACCCTCAATGATGTATCTGAACCTGTCCCAGCTAATGAAACCATGACCCGCAATGATGTAACTGAACCTGTCCCAGCTAATGACACCATGACCTGCAATGATATATCCAAACCTGTTCCAGCTAATGAAACCATGACCCTCAATGATGTATCCAAACCTGTATCTGAACCTGCCCCAGCTAATGACACCATGACCCGCAATGATGTAACTGAACCTGTCCCAGCTAATGAAACCATGACCCGCAATGATGTATCTGAACCTGTCCCAACTAATGACACCATGACCCGCAATGATGTATCAGAACCTGCCCCAGCTAATGAAACCATGACCCATAATGATGTATCCGAACCTGTCCCAGCTAATGACACCATGACCCGCAATCATGTATCCAAACCTGTCCCAGCTAATAACACCATGACCCGCGATGATGTATCTGAACCTGTCCAGCAATGACACCTTGACCCGGCAAGGAGTATCCGAAATGTCCCAGCTAATGGAAAACCATGACCCGCAATGATGTATCTGAACTGTCCCAGCCTAATGAAAACCCATGACCCGCAATGAGTATCTGAACCTGTCCCAGCTTTTGACACCATGACCATCAAATATGTAGCTGAACCTGTCCCAGCTAATGGAAAACCATGACCCGCAAAGAATGTATCTGAACAGTCCCAGCTAAAATGACACCATGACGCAATGATGTTATGAACCTGTCCCAGCTTAATGAAACCATGGACCCGCAATGATGTAACTAAAACCTGTCCCAGCTAATGAAACCATGATCCGAATGTTGTTTCTGAACCTGTCCCAGCTTAATGAATATCTGAACCTGTCCCAGCTAATGAAACCATGACCCGCAAATGATGTATCTGAAACCTGTCCCCAGATAAATGGAAACCTTGACCCGCAATGAGTACTGACCTTGTCCCAGGCCTAATGACACCATGACCCTCAATGATGTATCTGAAAAACCCCTGTCCAGCTAATGAAAACCATGACCCGCAATGATGTAACTGGAACCTGTCCCAGCTAATGATACCATGACCGCAATGTTATATCCAAACCTGTCCAGCTAATGAAACAATGACCCTCAATGAATGTAATTCCACCTGTATCTGAACCTGCCCCAGCTTAATGACACCAATGGACCCGCAATGATGTAAACTGAAACCTTGTCCCAGCTAAATGAAAACCATGACCCGCAAATGATGTATTTGAACCTGTCCCAGCAAATGAAAACCATGCCCGCAAATGATGTATCTGAAACCTGTCACAGCTCATGGACACATGACCCGACAATGATGTAACTGAACCTGTCCCAGCTAATAAAAACCAATGACCCCAACAATGTTATCTGAAACCCTGTCCCAGTAATAACACCAGACCGCAATGATGTATTTGAACTGTTCCCAACTAAATGACACCCTGACCCGCAAGATGTATCAGAACCTGCCCCAGCCTAATGAAAACCCATGACCCTTAATGATGTATCCGAACCTGTCCCAGCTAATATGACCCATGACCCGCAAATCATGTATCCAAACCTGTCCCAGCTAATAACACCCTGACCCGCAATGATGTATCTGAAACCTGTCCAGCCCAATGACACCATGACCCGCCCAATGACCCGTATCCGAACCTGTCAGATAACCCTGAACCTGACCCGCAATGATGTAGCTGAAACTGTCCCAAAGCTAATGAAACCCCATTTGACCCGCAATGGATGTATCTGAACCTGTCCAGCTATGACACCAAGACCATCAATGATGTATTCTGAACCTGTCCAGCTAATGAAACCATGACCCGCAATGATGTATCTGAACCTGTCCCAGCAAATGACACCATGACACGCAATGATGTATCTGAACCTGTCCCAGCTAATGAAACCATGACCCGCAATGTTGTAACTGAAGCTGTCCAGTAATGAAACCATGACCCGCAATGATGTATCTGAACCTGTCCCAGCTAATGAAACATGACCCGCAATGATGTATCTGAACCTCCCTCCCAGTAATGAAACCATGACCCGCATAATGAATTGTGTTTGAACCCTCCCAGCTAATGAATATCTGACCTGTCCCAGCTAATGAAACCCATGACCCTCAATGATGTATCTGAACCTGTCCCAAAGGCTAATGAAACCATGACCCGCAATGATGTATCTGAACCTGTTCCCAGCTTAATGGACACATGACCCGCAATGATGTATCTGACCTGTCCCAGCTAATGAAAACCAAATGACCCGCAATGAGTAACCTGAACCTGTCCCAGCTAATCACACCATGACCTGCAATGATGTATCCAAACCTGTTCCCAGCTAATAAAACCTTGACCGCATGATGTTTCCAAAAACTGTATCTGAACCTGCCCCAGCTAATGACACCATGACCCGCAAATGATGTAATGAACCGTCCCAGCTAATGAAAACCATGACCGCAATTGATGTAAACTGACCTGTCCCAAGCTAATCACACATGACTGCAATGATGTATCCAAAACCTGTTCCCAGCTAATGAAAACCATGACCCGCAATGATGTATCCAAACCTGTATTCTGAACCTGCCCCAGCTAATGACACCATGACCCGCAAAGATGTAAATGAATCTGTCCCAGCTAATGAAAACCATGACCCGCAATGATGTTTATGAAACCTGTCCCAGCTAATGACCATGACCGCAATGATGTATCTGAACCTGTAACAGCTAATGACCACCATGGACCCGCAATGATGTATCTGAACCTTGTCCCAGCTAATGAAAACCTGACCGCAAGATGTATCTGAAACTGTCCCAACTAATGATACCAGGACCGCAAATGATTGTATCAGAACCCTGCCCCTGCTAATGAAAAACCATGACCCATAATGATGTATCGAACCTGTCCCAGCTAATGAAAACCATGACCCGCCAATGATGTATTGAAACCTGTCCCAGCTAATGACCACCATGACACGCAATGTTGTTCTGACTGTTCCCAAGCTAATGAAAAACCATGACCTCATGACGTATCGAAACCCGTCCCCCAGCCTAATGAAAACCCTGACCCCACTAATGATGTATCTGAACCTGTCCAGCTAATGACACCATGACCCGCAATGATGTAACTGAACCTGTCCCAAGCTAATGAACACCATGGACCGGCATGATGTGAATGTCCCAGTAATGAAACCATGACCCGCAACCGATGTATCTGAAAAACCTGTCCCAGCTAAATGACAACCTGACCCGCAATGTGTAACTGAAACCTTGTCAGCTTAATGAAAACCATGACCCGCCCAATGATGTAACTGAACCTGTCCCCAGCTAATGAAACCATGGTCCCGCAAACAAAATGTATCTGAACCTGCCCAGCTAATGAAACATGACCGCCAAACGATGTATCTGAAACCTGTCCCAGCTAATGAAAACCATGACCCGCAATGTATGTATCTGAACCTGTCCCAGCTTAAATGAAAACCCATGACCCGCAATTAATGTATCTTGAACCTGTCCCACTAATGACACATGACCCGCAATGTGTATCTGAAACTGTCCAGCTAATGAAACCCATGACCCCGCAATGGATGTAACTGAACATTGTTCCCAGCTAATGAAACCATGAAACCGCAATGATGTAATGAAAACCTGTCCCAGCTAATGAAACCATGACCCGCAATGATGTAAATCTGAAACCTTGTCCCAGCTAATGAAACCATGCCCGCAATGATGTATCTGAACCTGTCCCAGCTAATGAAACCATGACCCGCAATGATGTATCTGAACTGTCCAGTAATGACACCATGACCCGCAATGATGTATCTGAACCTGTCCATAATAAAAACCCATGGACCCGCAATGATGTAACTGACCTGTCCCAGATAATGACACCTTGACCTGCAATGATGTATCCAAACCTGTTCCAGCTAATGAAACCATGACCCGCAATGATGTATCCAAACCTGTATCTGAACCTGCCCCATCTAATGACACCATGACCCGCAATGATGTAACTGAATCTGTCCCAGCTAATGAAACCATGACCCGCAATGATGTATTTGAACCTGTCCAAGCTAATGAAACCATGACCCGCAATGATGTATCTGAACCTGTCACAGCTAATGACATCATGACCCGCAATGATGTATCTGAACCTGTCCCAGCTAATGAAACCATGACCGCAAAGATGTATCTGAACCTGTCCCAACTAATGATACCATGACCCGCAATGATGTATCAGAACCTGCCCCAGCTAATGAAACCATTGACCCGTTAATGAGGTATTCTGAAACCTGTCCCACTAATGAAAACCATGGACCCGCAATGATGTATGAACCTGTCCCAGCTAATGACACCATGACCCGCAAGATTGTAATGAACCAGTCCCAAGCTATGAAAACCATGACCCGCAATGATGTTATCTGAACCGCCCCAGCTAATGAAAACATGACCCAATAATGGATGTATCGAACCTGTCCCAGCTTAATTTGACAACCATGACCCGCAATCCATGTATCCAAACCTGTCCAGCTAATAACACCCATGGCCGCAATGATGTATCTGAACCTGTCCCAGCCAATGCACAACTTGACCCGCAATTGAGTATCGAACCTGTCCCAGCTAATGAAACCATGGACCCGCAATGATGTATCTGAACCTGTCCCCAGCTAAATGAACCATTTGACCCGCAATGATGTATCTGAACCTGTCCCTGCTAATGACACCATGACCATCAAATGATGTATTCTGAACCTGTCCAGCTAATGAAAACCATGACCGCAATGATGTATCTGAAACCAGTCCCAGCTAATGACACCTGACACGCAATGAAGTATCTGAACCTGTCCCAGCTAATAAAACCATTGACCCGCAATGATTGTAACTGAACCCTGTCCCAGCTAAATGAAAAACCAGTTCCGCATGATGTATCTGAAACTGTCCCAACTTAATGAATATTGAACCTGTCCCAGCTAATGAAAACCATGACCCGCAATGATTTGTATCTGAACCTGTCCCAGCTAAGTGAAAACCATGACCCGCAATGATGTATCTGAACCTGTCCCAGCTAATGACAAACCATGACCCTCAATGTTGTATCTGAACCTGTCCCAGCTAATGAAACCTGACCCGCATGATGTAACTGAAACCTGTCCCAGTAATACACCCTGACCTGCAATGATATTATCGAAAACCTGTTTTCCAGCTAATGAAACAATGACCTCAATGATGTATCCAAACCCTGTTATTGAACTGCCCCAGCTAATGACACCATGACCGCAATGATGTAACTGAACCTGTCCCAGCTAATGAAACCTTGACCCGCAAATGATGTATTTGAACCGCCCAGCAAAATGAAAACCCATGGACCCGCAATGTGTATTCTGAAACCTGTCACAGCTAATGACACCATGACCCGCAATGATGTTTCTGAACCTGTCCCAGGCTAATAAACCAGACCCGCAATCGTTGTAGTCTGAAACTGTCCCAAGTAATAACACCATGACCAGCAATGATGTATCTGAACCTGTCCCAGCTAATGACCACCATGACCGCAATGATGTATCATGATACCTGTCCCCAGCCTAATGAAACCCATGACCCAATAATGAATGTATCGAAAAACTAGAACCCAAGTAATGAACCAACCAATGCCACCCGCAATCATGATCCAACCTGTCCCAGCAATAATAACACCATGACCCGCAATGATGTATCTGAACCTGTCCCAGCCAATGACCCACCAAGAACCGCATTGACGTGTAATCGAACCTGTCCCAGCTATGAAAAACCATGACCCGCATTGATGTGTATCTGAACCTGTCCAGCTAATGAAACCATGACCCGCAATGATGTGTCTGAACCTGTCCCTTGCCTAATGACACAATGTACCAAATCAATTGATGTATCTGAACCTGTCAGCTAATGTAACTATGAACCCGCAATTGATGTATCAAGAAACCTGTCCCAGCTAATGACCAAACCCACATGAAACCACCCGCAATGATGTATCCTGACCTGTCCCCAGCTAATGAAACCATTGACCCGCAAATGATTTCTGTAACTGAAACCCCATGTCAGTAAATGAACCTCCACATGTACCCGCAATGATGTATCTGAAACCTGTCAGCTAAGAAACCATGACCCGCCAATAATTTGATGCTAATATGAACCTGTCCCAAGCCCAATAATGTAACCATGACCCGCAATGATTGTATTTGTTTGAACCTAATCCAGCCCTAATGAATATCTGAACCTGTCCAGCTAATGAAAATCTATGACCCGCCATGATGTTATATGAACCTGTTCCCAGCGATGAACAATGACCCGCAATTGAATGTTATCTTGAACCTGTTCCCAGCTAATGACACCATGACCCGCAATGATGTATCTGAACCTGTCCCAGCTAATGAAACCATGACCGCAATGATGTAACTGAACCTGTTCCCAAGCCTAATGACAACCCAATGACCAGCAATGATTGGTATCCACTGAAACCCTGCCCTTATGAAACCATTGACCCGCAATGATGTATCCAACCTGTATTCTGAAACCTAAGCCCCAGCTAATGAAACCACCATGACCCGCTCCAATAAGATGTATCTGAATCTGTCCCAGCTAATGAAACTATGTACCGCAATGATGTATTTGAACTGTCCCCAGCTAATGAAAAACATGACCGCAAATGATTGTATTCCTGACCTTGTCACAGCTAATGAACACCATTGACCCGCAATGATGTATCTGAAACTGTCCCCAGCTAATGAAACCATGACCCGCAAAGATGTATCTGAACCTGGTCCCAATATTGAAACCATGACCCGCAATGATGTATCTGAACCTGCCCCAGCTAATGAAAACCATGAGCCCATAATGATGTATCCTTGAACTGTTCCCAGCCTAATGAATGACACCATGACCCGCAATGATGTATCCTGAACAATGTCCCAGCTATGACCCCACCATGACCACCCGCAATGATTGTATCTGAACTGTCCAGCTAATGAAACCATGACCCGCAATGACGTATCCGAACCTGTCCAGCTAATGAAACCATGACCGCAATGATGTATCTTGAACCTGTACCCAGCTAATGACACCATGACCGCAATGATGTAACTGAACCTGTCCCAGCTATAAATGACACCATGACCCGGCAATGATGTATCTGAACCTGTCCCCAGCTATGAAACCATGACCCGCAATGATGTATCTGAACCTGTCCCAGCTAATGAAAAACCATGACCGCAATGATGTACTTTGAAACCTGTCCAGCTAAAGAAACCATGACCCGCAAAATGATGTATTCTGAACCTGTCCCAGCTAATGAAACCATGACCGCAATGATGTTCTGGAACTGTCCAGCTAATGGGACCATGGCCCGCTAAGCCAAACCGATGTAATCTGAATACCTGTCACCCAGCTAAGAAAACCATGAACCGCAATGATGTATCTGAACCTGTCCAGCTAATGAAAAACCAGACCGCAATGAGTATGATACCTGTCCAGCTAATGAAAACCATGACCCGCAATGATGTAATCTGACTGTCGTAATGACCTCCAGACCCGCCCAATGATGTATCTAACCTGTCCCAGCTAATGAAACCATGACCGCATGAATGTATGAACTGTCCCAGCTATTGACCACATGAACCTGCAATGATGTATCCAAACCCTGTTCCAACTCTGCAATGAAATGTATCACCTGTCCCAGCTAATGAAACCATGACCCGCAATGAATGTATCCAAACCTGTAATCTGAACATGCAATGATGTATCCCCACTGTCAGCTAATGACAATGACCTCAATGATGTATCCACTGTATCCTACTCATCTAAATGACAACCCTATGACATGCCATAATGACACATGACCCGCAATGATGTAACTGAATCTGTCCCAGCTAATGAAACCATGACCCGCAATGATGTATTTGAACCTGTCCAAGCTAATGAAACCATGACCCGCAATGATGTATCTGAACCTGTCACAGCTAATGACATCATGACCCGCAATGATGTATCTGAACCTGTCCCAGCTAATGAAACCATGACCGCAAAGATGTATCTGAACCTGTCCCAACTAATGATACCATGACCCGCAATGATGTATCAGAACCTGCCCCAGCTAATGAAACCATGACCCGTAATGATGTATCTGAACCTGTCCCAGCTAATGAAACCATGACCCGCAATGATGTATTTGAACCTGTCCCAGCTAATGAAACCATGACCCGCAACGATGTATCTGAACCTGTCCCAACTAATGACACCATAACCCGCAATGATGTATCAGAACCTGCCCCAGCTAATGAAACCATGACCCATAATGATGTATCCGAACCTGTCCCAGCTAATGACACCATGACCCGCAATCATGTATCCAAACCTGTCCCAGCTAATAACACCATGACCCGCAATGATGTATCTGAACCTGTCCCAGCCAATGACACCATGACCCGCAATGACGTATCCGAACCTGTCCCAGCTAATGAAACCATGACCCGCAATGATGTATCTGAACCTGTCCCAGCTAATGAAATCATGACCCGCAATGATGTATCTGAACCTGTCCCAGCTAATGACACCATGACCCGCAATGATGTAACTGAACCTGTCCCAGGTAATGAAACCATGACCCGCAACGATGTATCTGAACCTGTCCCAACTAATGACACCATGACCCGCAATGATGTATCAGAACCTGCCCCAGCTAATGAAACCATGACCCATAAAGATGTATCCGAACCTGTCCCAGCTAATGACACCATGACCCGCAATGATGTATCCAAACCTGTCCCAGCTAATGACACCATGACACGCAATGATGTATCTGAACCTGTTCCAGCTAATGAAACCATGACCCTCAATGACGTATCCGAACCTGTCCCAGCTAATGAAACCATGACCCGCAATGATGTATCTGAACCTGTCCCAGCTAATGACACCATGACCCGCAATGATGTAACTGAACCTGTCCCAGCTAATGACACCATGACCGGCAATGATGTTTCTGAACCTGTCACAGCTAATGAAACCATGACCCGCAACGATGTATCTGAACCTGTCCCAGCTAATGACACCATGACCCGCAATGATGTAACTGAACCTGTCCCAGCTAATGAAACCATGACCCGCAATGATGTAACTGAACCTGTCCCAGCTAATGAAACCATGACCCGCAACCAGCTAATGAAACCATGACCCGCAATGATGTAACTGAACCTGTCCCAGTTAATGAAACCATGACCCGCAACAATGTATCTGAACCTGTCCCAGCTAATGAAACCATGACCCGCAACGATGTGTCTGAACCTGTCCCAGCTAATGAAACCATGACCCGCAATGATGTATCTGAACCTGTCCCAGCTAATGAAACCATGACCCGCAATGATGTATCTGAACCTGTCCCAGCTAATGACACCATGACCCGCAATGATGTATCTGAAACTTTCCCAGCTAATGAAACCATGACCCGCAATGATGTAACTGAACCTGTCCCAGCTAATGAAACCATGAACCTCAATGATGTAACTGAACCTGTCCCAGCTAATGAAACCATGACCCGCAATGATGTAATCTGAACCTCTCCCAGCTCTAATGAAACCATGACCCGCAATGATGTATCTGAACCTGTCCCAGCTAATGAAACCATGGACCCGCAATGATGTATCTGAAACCTGTCCCAGCTAATGACACCATGACCCGCAATGATGTATCTGAACCTGTCCCAGCTAATGAAACCATCACCCGCAATGATGTATCTGAACCTGTCCCACCTAATGAAACCATGACCCGCAATGATGTATCTGAACCTGTCCCACCTAATGAAACCATGACCCGCAATGATGTATCTGAACCTGTCCCAGCTAATGAAACCATGACCCGCAATGATGTATCTGAACCTGTTCCACCTAATGACACCATGACCCGCAACGATGTATCTGAACCTGTCCCAGCTAATGACACCATGACCCTCAACGTGTCAAGCCCTAATGACCCCATGAACCCACCCATGTATCAGAACCTGTCCCAGCTAATGAAACCATGACCCGCAATGATGTATCCGAACCTGTCCCAGCTAATGAAACCATGACCCGCAATTATGTATCTGAACCTGTCCCAGCAAATGACACCATTACTCGCAATGATGTATCTGAACCTGTCCCAGCTAATGACACCATGACCCGCAATGATGTATCTGAACCTGTCCCAGCTAATGACACCATGACCCGCAATGATGTACCTGAACCTGTCCCAGCTAATGAAACCATGACCGCAATGATGTATCTGAACCTTGTCCCCCAGCTAATGAAACCATGACCCGCAATGATGTATCTGAACCTGTCCAGCTAATGAAACATGACCCGCAATGATGTATCTGAACCTGTCCCAGCTAATGACACCATGACCCGTAATGATGTATCTGAACCTGTCCCAGCTAATGACCCCATGACCCGCAACGATGTATCTGAACCTGTCCCAGCTAATGACACCATGACACGCAAATGTATCTGAACCTGTCCCAGCTAATGACCCCATGACCCGCAATGATGTATCTGAACCTGTCCCACCTAATGACACCATGACCCGCAATTATGTATCTGAACCTGTCCCAACTAAAGACACCATGACCCGCAATGATGTATCAGAACCTGCCCCAGGTAATGAAACCATGACCCATAATGATTTATCCGAACCTGTCCCAGCTAATGACACCATGACCCGCAATGATGTATCCAAACCTGTCCCAGCTAATGACACCATGACACGCAATGATGTATCTGAACCTGTCCCAGCTAATGAAACCATGACCCGCAATGACGTATCCGAACCTGTCCCAGCTAATGAAACCATGACCCGCAATGATGTATCTGTACCTGTCCCAGCTAATGACACCATGACCCGCAATGATGTAACTGAACCTGTCCCAGCTAATGAAACCATGACCCGCAATGATGTATCTGAACCTGTCCCAGCTAATGAAACCATGACCCGCAACGATGTATCTGAACCTGTCCCAGCTAATGAAACCATGACCCGCAATGATGTAACTGAACCTGTCCCAGCTAATGAAACCATGACCCGCAATGATGTAACTGAACCTGTCCCAGCTAATGAAACCATGACCCGCAATGATGTAACTGAACCTGTCCCAGCTAATGAAACCATGACCCGCAATGATGTATCTGAACCTGTCCCAGCTAATGAAACCATGACCCGCAATGATGTAACTGAACCTGTCCCAGTTAATGAAACCATGACCCGCAATGATGTAACTGAACCTGTCCCAGCTAATGAAACCATGACCCGCAACGATGTATCTGAACCTGTCCCAGCTAATGACACCATGGCCCGCAACGATGTAACTGAACCTGTCCCAGCTAATGAAACCATGACCCGCAATGATGTATCTGAACCTGTCCCAGCTAATGACACCATGACCCGCAATGATGTATCTGAACCTGTCCCAGCTAATGACACCAAGGCCCGCATTGATGTATCTGAACCTGTCCCAGCTAATGACACCATGACCCGCAATGATGTATCTGAACCTGTCCCAGCTAATGACACCAAGGCCCGCATTGATGTATCTGAACCTGTCCCAGCTAATGACACCATGACCCGCAATGATGTATCTGAACCTGTCCCAGCTAATGAAACCATGACCCGCAATGATGTATCTGAACCTGTCCCAGCTAATGACACCATGACCCGCAATGATGTACCTGAACCTGTCCCAGCTAATGAAACCATGACTCTCAATGATGTATCTGAACTAGTCCCAGCTAATGAGACCATGACCCGCAATGATGTATCTGAACCTGTCCCAGCTAATGACACCATCACACTCAATGATGTATCTGAACCTGTCCCAGCTAATGACACCATGACTCGCAATGATGTATCTGAACCTGTCCCAGCTAATGAAACCATGACCCGCAATGATGTATCTGAACCTGTCCCAGCTAATGACACCATGACCCGCAATGATGTACCTCAACCTGTCCCAGCTAATGTCCCAGCCGCGGACCCAGAACATGACTTTAATGAATCATTTGTGGCTAGGGTAGTACAACATGGGTTGCTAAATGAGCCCCTGCTCACTTAGTCTAGTGTTAAAAATACACAATATTGACATTTTCATGTTGTCATTTAGTTCAATCCTCAGCGGATGTATGAAAAATAATTTTGTAGTATTTCCACACCACTGGTCTGTCGGATGAGACTGTAAACTGTAGTCCCGTCTCAATATGACCTTAGCTTTTTCTGTGATGTTAATCTTCCACTTTACATTAAGTTGACAATAGTGTTGGTAACATTCTTTGTCATATTTAACATTTCATATTTTGCTTGATATATTTATATTAGATGGTTTCATTTGCAAACATCTTGCAAGTTATGCTACACTATCATCACCAAACGTCTTGTTTTGATTCTGGAGATTCTCATACATGTATATCAATGATGAACAAATAAAATAACGTATAAACACAGTTATGTTATCATTACACATCTCCAATAAAATGTCCTATTGTGGCAAATACTTTGGAACAAAACTAGTCTAACTTGAGATGGACTACTGTTGCACTGATCATTTCAGTGCGAAACTAGTGTAAGTTGAGTTGAACTAGTTTTGCGCTGAAAATTTCAGTGCGAAATTAGTCCAAGTTGAGATGAACTAGTTTTGCACTGAAAATTTCAGCGCGCAATAAGTCTAACTCTTCAAATACATATTTTCAATTATTTTTTTTAAAATTTTTTTAAAATTTTTTTTTAAAGTTGATATTTTAATTTCATATATAATATATACCAACACTCTCAATTTTCAAATCTCTAGTCCCAGTAGTTATTGAAATAATCAGTTTTTTCCTTCTCCTGAAAAGTTTTCGAAAACCTAGTTAGACTAGTGTTGCGCCAAGCCCTCGATATAGGGAAACATATAGTTTTGTATATTCTGTGTATATGACATTTTCTGGCAAAATAAACATTCACTCGCCATTACTAAACGTATTGATTGGCATTAGTATACATTTTATGTCAGGCGTAAATTTCCACACTGTTATCAGCGGCGATAACCGTGTTTTCTTGAAATGTTAACGGACATTACTATTTATTCTCTGTATTTATGTTTTTTGATGTGCAATGATATATTCTTAAAATTAAAAAATCTGTCGAACCTATTATTTTTTCAGATGACGCATATAATTAGTATAAATAATTAAAAAATAGCATGCCTCATTTACATATGAAAATCATAGCCTGATACCACCACGAGTCACTATCAGTAAGATACATATTACTAAATGATTATATCTGTATAGCGGACACTCGTAATTGTCACAACTAGTGGCATTATTAGTGACACAATTATACACATTATTTAATTCCTGTAAAGAACATTTTGTGCCTACTGAGTGGGCATGTACCTTTAAACACCATTAAATCAAATATATTAATCTCATCTTCACTTATTACAAAGACACAACACCTCAGATCATGGACCATATGTGGTAGTGATGAGAGAAATAGGGATTTGGACCTTGGTGACAAGAGTAGACCCAGTCTGCTCTGTCCGTCTTTCAGTCAGTGATACCGGTACTTGTCATTCTGGTAAAAAGCAGTGTGGATCCTTATGAGATGGGAGATCTCTAACAAACAGGAGACTGGAGACAGGAAACAGGAGACTGGCCACATATGCAATACATCCAATTTCTTTTGTCACAATCATATAAATGGGGTGTATGGGTTTTGCAACCAATGTAGATCCAGATCAGCCAGTTCATCCGCACAGTCTGATCAAACAATTTGTACTTGTAATTTAAGAAATAAGAGATCGATGGCCGCTCTGTGGTGTCCACTCAAAATAACATGAATATGTATGCAGTTGAAGTCATATCTCTGTGAAGGCATATTATGTCACCCTCTCCATTCTTTGGCTTTCAGCTTGTGTGACTTAAACGTATTTAACAATATCAATAAATATGTATCTCGCCTTGGGTAACACGACTTAGAGAAGCTTAAGTATGCCGTGGCCATTTGAAGTTGATGTGTCCCCTTCGGTTACCTAGCAACCAATATAGAAGCATTCCTGAGTATCTGCAAATCAATTATTAAACACAGGAAAGGTTGCATTGTATCATTATGGATAAGTGACTAGCATTGTTCATTCTGAAATAACTACTAAACCGTTTTCACTATAATATTGGATGACCCTCGTATTATCCTTATATTATATTGAAATAGCGGTAGTCACACTTTTCATTTTATCAGAATAGTTGGAAAATGTTATCAGCAGTTGGATGACACCCATTTCGGAGCTGCCTACTTATATACGAGTATATGCTGCATTTCTTCTTTCACAGTGATATTTATACAATGTACATCTTTACAGGTGAAATTGTATCTTGAAATGACGGAAAATGTGGAAGATAATCAGATCAACATCATCTCCCAGTACAACGCCCAGTGCCACGAGATTCGCGAAGCTCTCAAGAAGGAAGGTCTCGTTAACTTCAACGTCAACACAGTAGTTTCAAGTCAAGGTTTGTAGAGACTTTCCACTTATTTCAATGTCACAGTCAGTATAGTGATGCCATGTAGTGATGTGTGTAAATATGTCAATGTCGACGTTAACACAGTAGTTTCAAGTCAAGGTTTGTAGAGACTTTCCACTTATTTCAATGTCACAGTCAGTATAGTGATGCCATGTAGTGATGTTTGTAAATATGTCAATGTCGACGTCAACACAGTAGTTTCAAGTCAAGGTTTGTAGAGACTTTCAACTTACTTCAATGTCACAGTCAGTATAGTGATGCCATGTAGTGATGTGTGTAAATATGTCAATGTCGACGTTAACACAGTAGTTTCAAGTCAAGGTTAGTAGATACTTTCCACTTACTTCAATGTCATAGTCAGTATAGTGATGCCATGTAGTGATGTTTGTAAATATGTCTATGTCGACGTTAACACAGTTAAATTTCAAGTCAAGGTTTGTAGATACTTTCGACTTACTTCAATGTCACAGTCAGTACAGTGATGTCATGTAGTGATGTTTGTAAATATGTTAACTTCAAAGTCAATACCATGGTTTCAAATCAAGGTTTGCAAATAAACTTTAATGTCAATACCATCGTTTCAATTCAAGTTTTGTAAATATGTTTAACATCAACATCTGTACGTATGTGATCATGTACACCTTGTACATTTTAGCAAATATTAGAACTTATTTATTCTCCCAGTTGGGATATATGGTGTGATAGTATATGAGACACGCTATGTCATTTTGTACTTCGGACATCTGCGTAATTTTATTAAATATGTTTATAAAATTTACAATATTTTTCATAAATAAAGTAAACAGTTGACAATTGTTTTTAGATAATTACGCTTGTACTCATTTTGGCTACTTTTGACGCAATTTACGGAAAATATTGTAAATTTTGTGAACGTATTTCATGAAATTACGCAGATTTCCGAAGGTACACAATTACATCACGTGTCTCATATGAAGAGTGCATAATCACATGTTTTAGAAAGACAATATCCAGTTGAGTCTAGCATCAGAAATTGGTATTAACCAGCATGCACTTGTTCATCCAGGAGGGGAGTGGGACTATGTGATATTCAGCACTGTTCGATCGCTGCCCGAGTACAAGATTGAGAAAAAGCCCGACCCTGGGTTGGTGTAAGAGCAACCTTGGCTTTATCACTGACCCCCACCAGATAAACGTGGCCCTGACTCGCGTCAGGAAAGGCCTCATTATTGTGGGTAAGTCAGTGTGCATCCAAACCATATTACTTCACCTGTGCAATGCTGGGTTAAATAATATGATAAAAATAAGGTCCTCTATCATTCTGTGACAAATCCATGCCCCTCCGACCACCAGTAATACCAATGTCACAGACTTTCACAAAATTTACTTGTTTGGGTAAATATAAGGTTCGATACGGTGTTTTACTTTCGTGTGCGCACGCAATAGGTTTTGTGTGCGCATGCGATAGGGTTTTGCGTGCGCACATGATAGCTTTTGCGTGCGTGCGCGATAGGGTTTTGCGTGCGCCCGCCATATGGTTTTGCGTGTGCACGCGATAGGTAGGAAAACCTATCGCGTGCACACGCAAAACATATAGCGTGCGCACGCAAAACTCTATCCGCAATACCATATCGCGTGCGCACGCAAAACCCTATCCGCAATACCCTATTGCGTGCGCACGCAAAACCGTATCCGCAATACCCTATCGCGTGTGCACACAAAAACCCTATCCGCAATACCCTATCGCCTGTGCATGCAAAACCGTATCGCGTGCGCACGCAAAACCCTATCGCGTGCGCACGCAAAAGTAAAACATATTTCCATGTCCCCTCTGTGCCACCGTATATTCGACCATGTCTAGCCGTGAGTAAACGTTTGCTGTGGCAGGAGTGAACTATTTGAACCAAAAGTCGTAGGCCGTGGGTTCAAACAGTTCCAGAGTGCCATGGCAAACGTTTACCCATGACTGGATATGGTCGAACACTATTGTTACATTTCCATCGAAAATATCATTTAATTTGAGCATAAGTGCAGTACTTTCGATACTTTGATAACCTGTTGCATTCAAACAGCTTGTTTACATATACATATTCTGGGCCGCAGTACACATGGTAGACATCGTGTGATTCAGGTGCCCCATCCTAAGCATCCATATCAAAATTTCGGACAATCTCGAATCGAGAGAACACTTTATTACATTTACAGGAATGTGTACGTACTGCTTCAATGGCCGTGGGTAAACGTTTGCTGTGGCATGAGGGCATAAGGGCACCATGAGGGCACCATGAGGGCATCAGGGAACTGTTTGAACCCCAAGGCCGTAGGCCGCGGGTTCAAACAGTTCCCGAGTGCCAAGGCAAACGTTTACCCACGACTGGACATGGTCGAACGCTATTGTTAAATTTCCGTCTGAAATATGTAATTTGAGCATATCTGCACTTACTTTCGGTACTTTGATAACCACCTTCATTCAAACGGTTGATTTACACATACATATTCCGAGGCCGCAGTACATCGCGTGATGCAGCCGCATCAATATCAAAATCTGCGAACTGGTCTGGTGACGTAATGGCGTGTTCTAGTAACGACACATGCATTATGTAGGTATTGGCTAGGCCCACGGAATGAGCATTGTCCACAGCCATGGTCAAACAGCAGGCGTTGTACGTTTGAACACGGCTGTGAGCGGTGTCTAACAACGGCAGCCCTGTAACAATTCCTTATAACTTCTGTTTACTCTAACTTCTGTTTCCTCATATCTTGCTTCCTTGTATTTATAGGCAACTTGAACTTACTGCGGTGTGATGCAAATTTTGGAAAACTGGTCAAACACTACGAGGATCGTGGTTGTATTAAAACAGCAGACGAATTTCCACCAAAGAGAACTCGCCAGCAGAAGATGCAGCATGCCATCAGGAAGAATAAGTCTTTATACGGTGATGAGAGATTTGTGTCTGGTGTTGGACAAGCCACGTCCTACGATGCTGGAGGATTGGATGAATTTGTTTCGGCGCCACGGCAACAGAGACAACTACCTCGACAGCAGAACAGAGACAGTCGCGCAGGAATGACGTCTGCTGCAAGACAGAAGACTGGCCAGCATTCAAAGCCACCGAAGCATTTCTTTGACGAGCTTGATTGACCATTTCACCCCAAAATATACAACATGGTCTATTCAATGTGTTTGGACTATTCCATTAATATAAAAAAGGGTACTTTTTAAAAAGGTTACAAATAATGATAAACACTGCAGATCCTGATGAGTCGACTCGTTACGAGACAGCTCACGGGCTGAAAGGTTTATATATTTCATCAATGTGTAAAGTCTGTGTTTGTAAACAGACACACCCGCTCGTAATGGGCCACACAATCGCGGTCTGCAGTGTTTGAAAGAATCTGCAGTGTTTGACAGGCTGATTGATAATTTTCACCCTGCAGTCTGTTTTATCTATGGGAGTGAATTTACTGGAAAATAATATGTGCCGTGTACATCATATTTGTCTTTCATCTTTACAAATGCTTGTATTATATAGATATACAGTCTAAACTCGTTTACTCAAAGTCAGACAGAGGATAATACTTTGAGTTAACGAAAATTTGAGTGAACAAGAGTTATTAACTTATTATATAGGAAACCAATATATTAGGACCAAGAATTTGAATTTTGAGTTATCAGTAGTTTGACTTAAGAGACATTGAGGTAATGAGTGTATACCATGTATACTGTAATTACATTATGAAAATCAAATAACATCTTCAAAGAAAGTTATAATATTTGGGGGCATTATATTTTTCTAATTTTGACAATACCAAGGCCACAACATTCAACCTCATTCAGTGGGTAAATATCACAATAATTTAGCCGAAAATGATGCATACCGGTATTTTGTAAATGCATGTGGGCGGTTGGTTGGGAGCATGCGAAGGGTAAATTTAATGAAGGGCTTCATCCTTACTATAAAACTGGTTTGGCCCTGGGGTAAATTTTGGGCTTTCTTGCTACTTGACAGTTGAAACTGGCTATACCGATTCTAAAAGTTGTAAGATTTACTTTTAGGGACTGGGGCTAAATGACTGCTGTGATGAGGACCTGGCACCCCCCCCCCCCCCCACCCCCACTCACAACAGATGAAAATATGGGGATCAACCCCATTAACCCAGCCTAAAATGACCTTAGCTGTACGGAAACGTTAACAAAAAAAATTCAACAGAAATCATGGTAAGTATTCTAAATAAATGTTGTAATATCGGCTATCAGAGGTCATGCCTGGACATGTCTTGATTACCAATACATTACCAATGTATTGATGATCTAATACCAGTTTGTATACCATATATTTGCCTTGTGTATAGTGGCATCCATATGCCCGTTTGTCTTTAGCCCATTGAAGTCTATCGATATATGTAATTCTTTTTTATTGAAATCTGATTATTTTGTTTATTTCTCCATAAAAGTATACATGTATATTGTTAGCACTCATTTGAACTGTCTCGTCGAGACGGTTCATATGAGTGGTAACAACATAAACTTTCGAATAGTAACAGAGAAAATAATGACAAAAATATCCAAATGTTCATGCTACATTAATTGTAACGTCAGTCACTGTATATAATAAGAATATGTTGCCAAATGTCTTCATCAGTTTCCTTGTAAATATCACATGTATACTTAAAGCAATGTATCTGTACATGATGACCTTTGTAAATAATATGCTATGATAGATAAGGCCGTACAAAGTTCTTTCTCTGTTAAGCGTCCACGTGGGGGTAGGTTTTGAGAGTGGTTCTGTGAAAAACTCTGTATGCTATTTGACACTATTTAATGGTGAAGTAATATGAAAACTGATTGGGGACTTGTGCACGTTTTATATCAGTTCATGTATTTTAAGTTTAATTAGAGTATTTTCTTCTTATATTTTTTCTGAAGTTTGCTGGCGGAAATTTAAATTTATGCTAAGAACTTCCTCAACTCTTTGCAGACTGCAAAGGGTTGAGAAAGTTTTAAAATAAATTTGCAATTTTTTTTTCCAAGACTTGTATGTTTTGACCGGATACGTAGGTAGGTTTTGGCCATCTGGGTGGACGTTAACAGAGAAAGATAATGGCATGGCCTGTAATCTACAGGAGGAGGCAATTGTATGCATACATTTGAACCCCTTTATAGCACTATGATTGGAGTCCATGCAAAGCCATCGTGTTATACATGAATCGCAGCAATACTAATGTATGGGCGGTTGGTTGGGAGAATGTGAATGGTAAATTTAACGAGTTCACCCCTCAGTAACTAGAATGGACTGTGATATGCTAATTTTCCGAACAATCCAATTGTCACAAAATGATTTTCGGACTAGTCAATTTATGAAAAGGGGGTGTTTTTTTTTTGTAAAAAGTTTTCATATGAAAATTACTTGCAAAAAGTGAAGATCCTGATGATATGGCTCATTATCAGCCGGCTCATCTGGTTCTACACTATTTGCCAATACAGGCCTGTGTTGTTGAAAGGGTTAAGGATTCATTTCTTAACGGTAAACCTTACTGAGATTCACACCTGGCTGGGGCCATGTGATTCAGTGTGAAATAGGTGCCTGGAACTGGATCAGGACACTGTCTCTCAGTGCTGAATTTTTTTATTGTCAATATAAGGTTCGACAATGTTCAACCGTGGGTAAACGTTTGCCGTGGCACGAGGGAACTGTTTGAATCCCAAGGCCGTAGGCCGTGGGTTCGACACGGCAAAAGTGACACGGCAAAAGTTTACTCACAGCTGCACATGGTCGAACGTTATTGTTACAGTTCCGTCGGAAATATCATGTAATTTGAGCTATATCCAGTACTTTCCATACTTTGATAATCTTCTCCATTCAAACAGCTGATTTCCGCATATATATTCCGGGGCCGCAGTGCACGGCGCATGATGCAGCGCATGATGCAGCAGCATGAATTTCAAAATGTCAGTGCAACCATTGTGAACTGGTCTGGTGACGTAATGGCGCATTCTAGTAACGTCATGAGACACATGTATTATGTAGGTGTTGGCTTGGTCCCGAAATGAGCATTGTCTGCAGCCATGGCCATGGTACGTTTTGAACAAGGCTATGAGCAGTGTCGAACAACGGCAGTCATGTAACATTGTACAGTATTCCCTAATGTATGTGCATTACTGTCAGTATATATAATTGCTCTCGAATGGATGTAAAACCCAAATCCAAAACCATCGTTATAGAATGTGTATGCCTACACATGAGTTTTATAGGATGACCTTTGTAAATAATGATATGTGGCTGTGACTGGATAAATCGGGCTTTAATATTGGTTTTGTCACCTGTGTAGATCCAGATCAGCCTGTGCATCTGCATATATAGTAGCTTCACCATCGTCATGCCTTGTAAATAGTGTTTGTACAATTTAACATTGTTTATGTCAGTTGTAGAAGATGATTAGGCCATAACAAGTTCTTCCTCTGTTAAGCGTCCGCGTGCGGGTATATTTTGAAAGTGCACTGGTTCTGTGAAAAAACAAACACAATGTGTATGCTATTTAACACTATTTTTGGTGAAGTAATATGAAAACTGATTGGGCAACTTGTCCAAGTATTAAATCCGTTCATGGTGTCCACTTAATAAGTTTAATAAGAGTATTTTCTTCTTCTTTTTTTCGAAAGTTTGCTGGCGGAAATTTAAATTTATGTTAAATATTTCAATTTTTTTTAGCATAAATTTAAAGCCTTGTTTGTTTTTACCGCATATGTAGGTAGGTTTTGGTCAACTGTGTGGACACTTAACATAAAAAAGATATGGAGCCATGACTTGTTATTAGTGTTATTAGTATTTATGTAATAACAAATAGTATTTTATCGGGTAGCTGGCTGTACATTGACTATATACACACTGACCGATACAGATTTACTGTCACAGATTGTATAAGCATCACTGGTGAAGTGCAATGAGAGGTTCCAATGATCGTATGGCAAACAGAGTAGACTATGTGTCTACAGGCAGTGTTTGCAAAGGCGATAACCTTTGTTTTGTCAGATTGTGGCACAATCATGTAAAAATATTGATTTAAAGAGCTAAATTTTATACATGAGTAGCTTCATTTTATGTGTAAATAGCTTCATTGTAAATATCTTGATTTTATATTAATATTAATGTATGTAAATAGTGTACTAGATCATATATTTATAATATGTTTGCTACTGAAGTTTCATAGTAATCTCATTACATAGAAATAAACATGATTTATTGCATGAACTGGGTGCTACCAGTGTATTGACACAGTGTAATAAAACTCATAATACACTAGTGTAATAAATATGCAATTGAGGCCGGTACAGAAAAGACGCTAGGTGTGGGTGGTGGTCGGGCGAATGAGACGGCGTAAATTAACGGTATGGGTTCCTCCTTATAGGAATCACGATTTGCCTGGTTTGGCCCTCCGGTACGTTTTTATCTTTGGCTCTTTAGTTACCTGGGAGTTGAATTGGGTTATTGCCCATTAAAAAAGTAGTAAGATTATTACTGATCCTACTGCTTTTGGGAGGGGCCAAGTGATTCTGGTGTGGCGAGGACCTGACATCAGATCAGGATTATTCTGATTTCAGGGCTGAATATATAGTTTTGTTATTGTAAATATTCAGTTCTGATTTTGGGATTTTCCTCCCATTTGTACATGTACATGAACATGTACATATGTACATGAACATGTACATGTACTTGTACAGGTAATATATGGGATTTAGTACTAAACCCATAGATCCGGCCTTAAATGACCTTAGCTGTTGATAGGCCGTTAAACCCCAACAAACAAACAAACAAACAAAGACACTAGGTGGTGATTGCAGCTTCAATGTATTGTGCTGTGCCTATGCAATAATTATAATCTTACAATATGAGTGATGACTATTTCGTAAGAAACTCAGCATTGCCTCGTTTCTTATGAAATCAGTAAATACCATATTAAATCATCATTCATGTAAGATCCTCTAGATGATTGAGAATTTATTCGGGTTTAAACCTTTAACCCTTTCACCCCTAATTGACTGGAATGGACAGTGCTATGCTAATTTTGAAACCAATTCAATGGTCACAAAATGATTTTCAGACTAGTCCATTTATGAAAATGGGTTATTATTGTTCTCAAAAATATGAAAATTACTTGCTAAAAGTGCAGATCCTGATGATACGGCTCGTCACGAGCAGACGCATCTGGATCTACACTGTTTGCCAATACCACTATACAGGCCTGTATTGTTGAAGGTGTTAAAAGTCCAACTCTACTGAATGAAGACCAGATTGTTTGAAGTTTATTTGCCCAATAAATGATTTACAAAATGTTGCTATATTTTGAACCCAATGCTGTTTCAAAGTGATTAATATGATTTTAAATATTGTATTTGGAGAGCTTTAATTTTCGATATTCACAGTAAATATGGATTTCAATGCTCATGCATACATATGTATTTACAAAAGACAGAGTAGAACGTAATAATGTTGCTGTTCATACATTTATATGATGAAACGTACATGTATTTGTTTAACCCTTAAAAGGCGGGAACAAAATTGTTGTCTGCTGTTGTGCCATATTTTCTCCTTTTTTTTTCAAGAAAAACATGGTTTGACAGCACATAGAATCATTTCCAATGAAAATGATTCTAAATTGCTCCCAAGCCATGTTTTTGTTGAGAAAACTGGAAATTAAAAAATAAACAGCAGACGAACAAATTTAATTCAGCATTGTAAGGGTTAAAGGCACCGTGTCTCGGATTATCTCTCAGATATTAAATAGGTGGGTTTGCGCTTTATAGATGGCAAAACTACATGTGACTATGACTGGAGAAATGGGGCTTATGGGATTTGTGACCTGTGTTACTCCTGATCACAGGTGCCAGACAAAAAATCAGCGATAATAGCTGGTTTCTAATATAAAAAAAAGGTCAGCAACGCTGTGAAAAATGCACCTTTTTCAAACCCGTTAAAATTATAGAAATTGTTACCTTACCATAGCATTTCATGTTGAATATTTGTAAAAAGACATCGTTCAATATCACAGTGTCATTTGGCAGGTTAAAAAGTACTTGGTGTCTGTTTTACAGCAATATTTTTTCCACATAATTTTCCCCACAAAAAGTCGGCGAAATCGATGATTTATTCACAATTATTTGGCACAACGAAGTTGGAATGTACATTCCATTCTAGATATATTAATCTACGTAGCTAATATAATATATAGTCTGGAAAATGCTCGGGGAGACTGACAATAACACGAAATACCTGCCTATCTGTATACATTATTAATATTTTTATCAGGGGCCGTCGATTTCTACAATTTTTTCTGGAGAGAACGGGGTGACATAACTAGTGCTATATCACATGCACAATGTACTTTTTAACCACATAAACGGCACTGTGATACTGGATGCTGTATGTTTATACATATTCCACGTAACTTGTTATAGTAACCTAGCGATTCCTGTCATTTTATCGGGTTTGAAAAAGCACATGTTTTACTACGTTGCTGATCTAAACACTTATAATAGAAACGATACTGACATACGATGTTTTCAGTCACCTGTGCTCCTGATCAAATAGCACACTCCTGTGGTCGGATAATGATCTTTCTTTCTTCTGAGACATAAGTGTTTCGTTGGTGGAATGGCGAACAGTGCAGATCCTGATCAGAAACTGTGCTGATGCACAGGCTGATCTGGATCTACACTGGTCGAAAATCCCATAAGCCCCATTTCTCCAGTCACAGCTGGACTGGACAGCTAAATTAAGCTGACACACTATTTTATTTGATCAAATTCCAGGCAGTTTTTGTCTTTTCATCATCTATGACACTGTGCCTTTAAAACCATTGATATTGCTCAGTTAATGTATGTACATGTACTTAAAATAATTCACACACACCTGTGATCATGTGAAATCCATGTTTTATTTGTGTTTTTACATTTTTCTTTACATTTAATTTTGAACAAATTCATTGTGCTATTTGTCATTATCGTCAGTATTAATTTTACTTCAATCATTTGTTTTAATGATTTTGCTACCAATGTGCCATATGATCAGCTGAATATTTCCTCTTCTATTGGCTATATGTATATACCGTATGACTTGTCACAAGGATATGTGTGACCAATCGTCTGTAAAGTGACCTTATTGAAATGATTCTTGTGAAGTGCTGGTCAGAGCTCCAGATAAGCTTGTTGTCTGCTTTAAAGACTAGTAACCCCCCACCCCACACCCTCCCCCACTCCACCCCACCCACCATGATTTCAAAGGCAATGCATATATTGTAGTTTGAATAATGGATTATTGAATTTATCACATGTTTTTCAGATACAACATAGGGAATAAAGTTGAAATTCACTTAGTGTTTGATTTTTTTTTCAGCTCAAATATGTGAATTTTCAACATAATTAGTGCATTTTTACTCCTCAATATGGTGGGTGGTTGGTCGGGCAAATGTGACGGCGTAAATTAACGGTAGGGGTTCCTCCTTATAGGAATCACAATTTACTTGGTTTGGCCCTCAGGTACATTTTTATCTTTGGCTCTTTTGTTACCTGCAAGTTGAATTGGTTCATTGCCCATTATAAAAGTAGTAAGAGTATTACTGATCCTACTGCTTTTGGGAGGGGGCCAAGTGATTCTGGTCTGGCGAGGACCTGGCAACATATCCTGATATTCTGATTTCAGGGCTGCATATATACTTTTTTTTATTGTAAATATTCAATTCTGATTTCGGGATATTCCCCCCATTTGTACATGTACTTGAACATGCACATGTACTTGTACAGCTAATTATTAATATATGGTATTTAGTACCAAACCCATTGACCCGGCCTTAAATGACCTTAGCTGTTGAGAGGCCGTTAAACCACAACAAACAAAATCAAACAAACAAACGGCTTGATATGAAATCAATGAGTATTTTCAAAGTTTTTATATATGGGACTTTGTACTCCCACTTCAATGCATATTCTGCTAAAATAAGTGCGTAATATTCACCAGTACGCACCAGGTACGGGGCGCCAAGTGGGACATGGCTCAATTTTGTCAACAAAATTCATTTTTGTGCCACAAAATTCAATTCTGTGTCACAAAATTCACTTTTGTGTCACAGAATTCAATTCTGTGTCACAAAATTCAATTCTGTGCCACAGAATTCAATTCTGTCCACACAATTCAATTCTGTGTCACAAAATTCAATTCTGTGCCACAGAATTCAATTCTGTGTCACAAAATTCAATTCTGTGTCACAAAATTCAATTCTGTCAATTCTGCACACGCATGTAAGAAGGACTACCATTGGTCAGAAACTGCACTGGAGAAATGGGTCACGGTCGCCGATCTACACATTCAATGTCGATGATTTATCATTCTGCCGATGATTCATTTCTCATTCTGCCATTTTGCTTCAACTATCTCCAAACAGTCAAACGTTGACAAACCCATTCGTATTTAAACTCATTTGCGTTATAATTGTACACATAATTCATGTACATGTAGATCTCCCGCGAGTACTGACGTCATTTAGTGTGTATCGCAAGGTACATTTGCCCCAGTTAAATCAATAATACACGCGCTGTGGCCTGTGTTCTGACTGCTGTCTGTGTTTATAAACAGAATGTGTGTATTGTGCCATTTGAAGAAACCATTTGTAGTATTTGTGTAGATACCATGGATACATGTACTAAGAGGTGTATACTGTAAATAATGCATGTAGACACATAGTTGCGAACACGTAACTTCGCAACTAGAAGACACAGATACAATACCATTTGTTTCACAAGGTTAGATCTACTGTTAGAATACGACGTCATCTATGTTATTTTCGAGCATAAAACGTTACCTGATAAATAGAATACCAGCTAGTGTATTTTAATATCAAGTTTATCAGGCTCGGCTCGGAAACGGTAGGAATTCCTCGGCAAGCCTAGGAATTCCTACGCGTTTCCTAGCCTGCCTGATAAACTTGATATCAAAATACACTAGCCTGGTATTCTCTATATATGGGCATGCTCTCAGGTCTAGCTATATCCCGGCTACTTTATGTTTGACCCTGTTTACATAATTGAGGGAAAATTCTGAATATTTTTCTTATTTCTCCTTCAAAGTATATATGCTTATATGGTGTGACCACTCATTTGTAATCATAATATAACCAAAATAACTGTCCATAAAGAAGTATAATATTGATATATTGGGTTATATTTTCGCATTGAAATATTTAAACCTGCAAGTGTACTCCACCATCTAGTAAAATGGACTAAGACCGATCTCAACCAATCAACGTAGAGATGACATACGCAACTAATTTTTGTGGACAAAAATGAATTCTGTCTTCACAAATTGAATTTTGTGACACAGAATTGAATTTTGTGACACAGAATTCAATTTTGTGACACAGAATTGAATTTTGTGACACAGAATTGACAGAATTGAATTTTGTGACACAGAATTGAATTTTGTGACACAGAATTGAGTTTTGTGATTTTTAGTGTTACAAAACTCAATTTTGTACACATAATTAACCTGTCCTGCATGGCGCCCCGTACCAGGGCCGTAGCGGCCTCTACGGCAGCACGGCGCTGCCGTGGCATTATTTTGGCCTGTTTTTTGTTGTTGTTTTTTTTCTATTCATAGCCTATCCAACTTTATTTGTAATCATCGTCCGTCTTTTTTTCTGTATAACAGAAGTTATGTATTTAAAATCGACGGTGACTTTAGAATGTAGGAAATGCGATTTTTAGGGTCTAAGTGGAATTTTTCCAGCTAAAAAGGCTGCCGTGGCATTATTTTACACACCGCTACAGGCCTGCACACCTGGAGCTCTGGCTGGCTGTCGTCTTTTAAGCTACCCAATTTCACCAAATTAACCCTTTCACCCCTAAGTAACTGGGATGGACACTCCCATGTTATTTTTCAGACATTTCCATTTATCAGAAAGGGGTTTTGATTTTAGAAATAAGAAGATATCCACAAATGGTGCAGATCACGATGAGACGGCTCGTTACGAGCCAGCTCATCTGATCTACACTGTTTGCAAGGGAGAGAGGTCTGTAATGTTGAAAGGGTTAAGAAGACCATAATAATGGCAAGAGTGACAATAATTAACCCGCTTCAACACTACAGACCTCTATAGCTGTGTGTGAAGTGTAGATCCAGATGAGCCGGCTCGTGACGAGCCATCTCATCAGGATCTGCACCTTTTGCAAGTAATATTCATATTTTTTTTTAGAAAAAAAAAACACCGCCCACTATTTTCATAAATGGACTAGTCTGAAAATCATTTTATGACAATTGGATTGGTCCTTAAATTAACATAGCAGTCAATTCCAGTTATTTAGTGGCGAATGTATTAAATCATGAAATAATGAAATAATAGAGCTTCTTACACAGTGACATAGCCATGTTTTTGTTGAAGGTGAGGTTTTCTGTTTCTTTTCATGTACCAGCTTGATATTTCACACATGCATTCAGATGTTGGTCTTCTATCATGATGTGACCTTCCACCCCCACTAACCCCAAGGTGAAGGTCACACGTTGCATGTTCATAGTTAACATTGTTTCATTTCGTGGAATTCCGCGATATGTAACATGCATTCACATGTGATCCTCCATCATTCTGTGGCAAATCTACATCCTCTGGTTTGGCCCTTAGGTACGTTTTCATATTTGGCTCTTTAGTTACCTGGGAGTTGAATTGGGTTATTGCCCATTATAAAAGTAATAAGATTATTTCTGATCCTACTGCTTTTGGGAGGGACCAAGTGATTCTGGTGTGGCGAGGACCTGGCATCAGATCAGGATTATTCTGATTTCAGGGCTGAATATATAGTTTTGTTATTGTAAATATTCAGTTCTCATTTTGGGATTTTCCCCCCATTTGTACATGTACTTGAACATGTTCAAGTACATGTACTTGTACAGGTAATATATGGGATTTTGTACTAAACCCATTGACCCGGCCTTAAATGACATTTAGCTGTTGATAGGCCGTTAGACCCCAACAAACAAACAATCGTCCCCTGCTCATGCCTACAGGGCTCGAAATATGGTGTGTATTGGCGTATTTTACACACTTAATTTAACCGTATATGCATTGATTATCAAAAGTGGGAATGCAAAAAAACTGTGAAAATATGCATTGATTTGCGATTTAGGGTGAATGGTGAATTTAGCATGTGATACGATGGAAACATATTATGCTACATATCTGTTATATTTGTGATATATATATAGCGATATCATAGTGATATTATCATATGTCGCATATACTATATTATGTATATATCAGTGATTCTATATTTTATGTACATCTGGTGTCCCGGTGTAATTTACTGACAAATCACATAATTTATTTATTTTTCAGTAAAGAAACTATGTATAATACCAATCCATTAAGAAAACGGTATTTACAATTCTTGTTGCATGTATGTGTGTTTAGTTATTATTTTCTGTTGTTGGCATACGTGTGGTGCACCAAATGGGCATGTCCAGATCATCAATCAGCACAGTTCACAATTCTCAAATCTTGTCCATTTGTACTTTACTATACATTGCATCTGAATTAAAATACATGTAGTTTAACATTGACATTAAACTTATTCTGCAATATATTTGCCTTTTGTTGTAAAAAATACTGACGTTAATATATCTGTCCCGCGAAATCGAATCATTACCGATACGCTAAACAAAAAATGTAAAATCAGAGTAAACCCCCTTTCCTACTCTCGGCTACTAATGCAATTAACACTGTTTATGGTTGCCCGATTTATAAATAAACACGGTGTTAACACAACTTTATACACTATTACCATGATTACCAGATTACTCGATTGACTATTACCTAAACTGGCAGGAAGATCATCATTATGCTGTAACTTATCTTGTCCTTCCTTTATCAGTTATCTGAAATACTCAATAACCCCACTCCATCCCTCTGACCCACCAATCCCCACATCATGCAACTGTATATAGAAAACATGAAATATCTTATTAAGCTAACATAGTACCGGTACTATCATATATATTACATGACCACATATCTAACATATTTGGCTCCTCATTGGGGGCTACCTGCTATTTGGTGTTGTGCTTCATCAGACTCGCATGTGCCAGACCAGATTTCTCTGAGCAAGAGGTGAGACGTAGGCAGTAGCTATTCTCTTGCACGACTATGGCGGAGTGAATGTGTAGAGCTAATAACTCGCGTGAAACGACTAGAGGGTGACGAGTTGAGTGAAAGACTAGAAAGAGGTGAGTCGAGCATACGACTAGAAAGAGCTGAGTTGAGTTAACAACTAGGATGTGCATCAAGTGGACGACTAGAAAGATCTGAGTTGAGTTAACAACTCGAATGCGAGTCGAGCGTACCGACTGACGAGTCGAGCGTACCGACTATAAAGTGGTGAGTCGTCGAAATTAGTCGAGCGTACCGACTGGCGAGTCGAGCGTACCGACTATAATGAGGAAAGTGGTGCAGGGTATTCGAGCGTAACCGACTGGCGAGTCGAGCGTACTCGGACTATAGAGAGGTGGGTCGTCCAGGGCAGTCGAGTGTACCGACTGGTGAGCCGATAATGAGGTGAGACGAGCGTATACATAATGTCGTGTCGAGCGTACGTACTGGGACGAGTCGTTTCAGGTGAGTGAATGATGTATCAACAAGTCTGGCAAATGTTTCAACTGATGCCGCACATAAATGTACATATGAATCAATTTATCGAAAAGGGGGCAAAATAGTCCAAAACGAATTGATATTTGTAAACTAAAAATAGCAATGAGTGCCCCCAAGAGAAATTAATTAGGTATGCGTGTACTCATAACAAACTTAATTAATAGTTTGTACCCAACAAGAACATGTAGACAAATATGACAGCTGTGTGTAACCTGATGTTAAATAAAGTGCACGAACTATCACATCCACAGTATTGTTTACCTTGTACGAAGTCAATGACACATCCGGGCCTGTGCAGCTTGTATAGCACTACGTGCAACTCTGATGTACCTGGTATAGCATGATGAAGACCATCGACCGAGAGTTTGTATCATGTGATCTTCAATGTTAGCTTCTGCTGCACTGCTTGCAGCACCAATCCGAAATGAATGGCCACTATATTTATTCTCGTCATAACCGAGTCTGCATAAAACTTGCTTCACATAATAAGGAAACTTCGACCTAGTGAACGGTTTGCCGTCCACATCTATGGATAGTGGCAAGATATAACAAAACGCAGTAGATGTAAGCTGCTCTCTGCGTAGACACAACTAATGTTCCATCAAATACACTGGACAGCAATTAATGGAGTTATTTCTGTATATCGGTATATCCACGCCTACACTGAACGGATCAGTCTTGGAAGTAGGTAGCGTAAGGCAAAACATAGAATGATCTGTCAAGAATGACACATCCTGACATTTCAAATATGAATAAACATCACAATTCCGAGCTTTAACAGTGAACTCACCGCAGCGAAGAAAGCCGAAATAGGCTAATGAACACATACATTGTAACGTCAAATCTAAGTTTGGGGTAAACACCCCTGCATGTAATAAGTCGCACATCTGCTTCAGAATTGAAAAAGTTATAGGCAGTCTCAACCTCGTCGTCGCACCTTGACTACGTTTATCACCACGTATAACACATTGTAGTCTATCCATGGAAGACATAGGATTGCTCATGCCTGCTTGCAGATAGTGAAAACGAATACCTGCCAGATATAGTTTAATAGTAGCCAGCTGCAGCTGCAGTGACTTGTAACAGAATGTCACAAAATAAATGAGAACATCCTCCGCTAGAGTGGGTAACGTACATGGACGCGTAATACAACCTGAAATTGTTAGAAACTGCGTGAAACACTGCATGCCTCTCTGATAGGCTGATTTAGTATTTGGAGCAATAGATGTTGACCAAAGATTTGTGACTTCCAGGTATAATTCAGCTGCAGCTTGGAAACCGAAAGGCACCGCTCTGGAACAGTGCCTGCCTCTAGTGCCAGACGTCTGATCTGCAACATGTTAAAACGTGATAACGCGTCAGCAATAACATTTGATTTACCGGCTATATGTCTTGCGATAATAGTAGTGAGAACAGAGCATTTCAATCTACGATGCATCCGCATCTAGGGATTGGGATTAAAATACAACGTAAACGTATGGGGATCGATTAATCGATAACTCGAATATCTAGGGTATGCGAGAGTTATCGTTCTTGGTCCTTGGAGGTAATACGTCTTCCCTTACCGTTACCGATTCCCGCGAAAAGGGGTCTTACGATCGTTGAGAGTTATCGTTCTCGATCATGGGAGGTAATACGACTTCCCTTACGTTACCGATTCCCGCGAAAAGGGGTCTTACGATCGTTGAGAGTTATCGTTCTCGATCCTGGGTACCGTTATCGATTCCCGCGAAAAGGGGTCATTACGATCGTCGATAGACGACGTATACCTCGAAATATACGCGCGTATCGGTCGGTGCAGTCAAGAAAAGGAATGGGCGTTTACCCGTATTATACCCGTTAATAGCAGACGACAATTTCTACCCGTATTCGATATACGGATCGATACCGTTGATGCCAGGGATATTTAAAAAATCACAATGGGTTAATATTCGCGTTATTGGCTAGAAACATATTTGTATTTAGCTTTAATAACAAGTCTCGACATGTTGAAACACGTTTACTTAAACTGACCACCTAATAGCTATAAATACAGTACTTTTCCCGAGATTAAATCATTCTTGATAACGGCTTCGCCGATATAGCAGAAGTCCTATTTTATAGACATTCTCAATTCGGATATACTCGAGATAGCGTCGCGGGTTATATATAGAGAAAAGTATATATATTTATACAAGCGCAAGATGTATTCAGTTAGCGGTACGTGTCGACTAGGAAACGACATTATACCCGTTTCGATATACCGCGGGTTTTCCCGTGACATATGCGCTATCGATTCGTTGACTAACCCTAGTTTGGGCTCGCCAAATGCACAATAATTCCCTAAACTCCAGTTTGAGAGTCCAAACCATGGTTTAGGCTCTCAAACCCCAGTTTGAGCAATTATTGTGCATTTGGCCAGAAACTGCCGTTTGAGGTCGTAATCGAATTAAAAGCCTAAACCCTAGTTTGGACCCAAACCGTGGTTTAAGGAAAAAACTGCCAATCGTGATCCCAAACGGTAGTTTTCTATGGCAAGCGAAATGCACAATAATTCCTTAAACCATGGTTTGGAGCTCAAACCCTAGTTTAGGCTCCTCAAACCCTAGTTTGGGCTCGCCAAATGCACAATAATTCGCTAAACCCCAGTTTGAGAGTCTAAACCAGGGTTTAGGCTCTCAAACCCCAGTTTGAACAATTATTGTGCATTTGGCCAGAAACTGCCGTTTGAGGTCGTAATCGAATAAAAAGCCTAAACCCTAGTTTGGACCCAAACCGTGGTTTAAGAAAACAACTGCCAATCGTGATCCCAAACGGTAGTTTTCTTAAGCCCTGGTTTGAGCAATTATTGTGCACTTGGCGGCAGAAACCACCGTTTGGACGCTGAAACTAGGATTTCTGATAGCTTAAACCACGGTTTGAGCTCAAACCCCAGATTAGACTGCCCAAACCCTAGTTTAGGCTCGCCAAATGCACAATAATTCCCTAAACCCCAGTTTGAGAGTCTAAACCAGGGTTTAGGCTCTCAAACCCCAGTTTGAGTAATTATTGTGCATTCGGCCAGAAACTGCCGTTTGAGGTCGTAATCGAATTAAAAGCCTAAACCCTAGTTTGGACCCAAACCACAGTTTAAGAAAAAAACTGCCAATCGTGATCCCAAACGGTAGTTTTCTTAAACCCTGGTTTGAGCAATTTTTGTGCACTTGGCGGCAGAAACCACCGTTTGGACTCTCAAACTAGGGTTTCTGATAGCTTAAACCACGGTTTGAGCTTAAACCAGGGTTTAGGATCAATGTATGGTTTTCATTGAACGAAAATTTTCTCAATGTCTAGTTTTGATTGGCTGACAGAAATTCCTTCCCGCTGGAAGCGTAGTTATCATTGGTCGGATAATTTGGAAAGTCGGGTTTTCATTAACTGACGCGTTTTCGCGCGTCTGCAACAACAATTGAATACTGAAATGGTGACAAAAAATAACAAAGGATATTTTAATAATTGCAAAAATAATGTTGTCTTATCATAAGACGAATATGAACATGTTTTCTTACTCTCTTGCCTGTCATAATCAGCATATTTTCCCAATTTATGAACAGTAGCTGCATACTATTGGTGCGAAACTGTGACGTCAGTTAAGAAGAGTGACCGTAGAACATATATGTTTGCAGTGTATACCCTACTCATAATAATTAAGTACTTTTACATTCAGCAGATTGTTACTAATACACATAGCAAATGCTGTATTGACTCAACGACCACCAGCGTATGGCCTGATCCGACAGCCGGGAAGTGCAGTGTGATATTGGGCTATACTGGTGGGCTATATCGTAAGGTACTAGTTGTATAATATCCAATTGACAATAAACATCCGGGTATCACACCTTGGTGCAAACAATGGATTAAAATGTTATTAACACAGTAATTATCAATCCACGCTGATCAGAATATCGACAATCGGTAGATCAGTATAGTCCCTGATCAACTGGCATATACACACAGGCTGCTGAGAATATCACCAAATTGTATACCAGTGTAGTGCCCGATCAGCATGCTCATCAACTTGGGACGACCATGCTATCGCTAATATGTACAACAGTGTAGTCCCTGAGCAGCCGGCATATCTAGGTAGGTTGATCGGACTATCAGTAATCTGTACACCGGTTTAGTCCCTGAGCAGCCGGCATATCCACTTGTGTTGATGAGACTACCAGTAATATGTACAGTAGTGTAGTCCCTAAGCAGCCGGCATATCCAGTTGGGTTGATCAAACTATCAGTAATCTGTACACCGGTGTATTACCTGAGCAGCCGGCATATCTAGTTGGGTTGATAAGTCTATCAGTAATCTGTACACCGATGTAGTCCCTGATCAGCCGGCATATCTAGCTAGGTTGACCAGACTATCGGTAATCTGTACACCGGTGTAATCCCTGATCAAGCGGCATATCTAGCTACGTTGAACAGATTATCGGTAATCTATACACCGGCGTAGTCCCTGAGCAGCCGGCATATCTAGCTAGGTTGACCAGACTATCGGTAATCTGTACACCGGTGTAGTCCCCGAGCAAGCGGCATATCTGGCTACGTTGAACAGATTATCGGTAATCTGTACACCGGTGTAGTCCCTGAGCAGCCGGTATATCTAGCTAGGTTGACCAGACTATCGGTAATCAGTACACCGGTGTAGTTGATCAGGCGGCAGCATGTCTAGCTAAGTTGTTCAGACTATCGGTAATCTATACACCAGTATAGTCCATGAGCAACCGGCATATCTAGTTGGGTTGATCAGACTATCAGTAATCGGTACACCAGTGTAGTCCCAGAGCAGCCGGCATATCTAGCTAGGTTGATCAGACTATCAGTAATCTGTACACCAGTGTAGTCCCTGAGCAGCCGGCATAACTAGCTAGGTGGATCATACTATCGGTAATCTGTACACCGGTGTAGTCCCTGAGCAGGCGGCATATCTAGCTAGGTTGACTAGAATATCGGTAATCTGTACACCGGTGTATTCCCTGAGCAGCAGGCATATCTAGCTAGGTTGACTAGAATATCGGTAATCTGTACACCGGTATAGTCCCTGATCAGGCGGCAGCATGTGTAGCTAAGTTGTTCATACTATCGGTAATCTATGGTATCCTGACAGAACTTCCTGGGACAAAACACCCTCAACCGAAAAATGACTACATGGACATAACCCCCTCAATCATTTTATCAGGTTGGACAAAACACCCTCAATCTTTTTTTCAGGGTGGACGAAACCCCCTCAATCGTTTTCTCAGGGTGGACGAAACCCCCTCAATCGTTTTCTCAGGGTGGAGAAAACACCCTCATTCGTTTTCGGCTGCCATCTCTCACCAGATGAAGACCCTGTGTGAGCAGTACAATCGTGGTGAAAAGACATTGGCGGAGTTCATGGTGGCAATTGGACAGTGTATTCGCATTCATTAAATGTAATGCACATGAGCAGTGCTACTTGTTTTGAAATGTGCTCAAAATATTATGTATGAGTATATGCCTTATATGAATCATTGTTTGTTGTATATTATGACTGGTATTATTACTAATTATAATAAACGGCAAACAAATCAAAGGTTGAGTGGAAAAAGGTTATATCTCCATTATTATATATACATATATATGTAATGAAGATAGACCCATTCTCCACTCAAAACTCCATCAATCCCAGAAATTGAGGGGGTTTCGTCCACCCTAAGAAAACGATTGAGGGGGTTTTGTCCACCTGAGAAAACGATTGATGGGGGTCTTCCACCCTGAACAAAACATTGAGGGTGTTTTGTCCAACCTGATAAAACGATTGAGGGGGTTATGTCCATGTAGTCATTTTTGCGTTGAGGGTGTTTTGTCTGAGGGTGTTTTGTCCTACATTCGTAATCTATACATCAGTATAGTCCATGAGCAACCGGCATATCTAGTTGGGTTGATCAGACTATCAGTAATCTGTACACCAGTGTAGTCCCAGAGCAGCCGGCATATCTAGCTAGGCTTATCAGACTATCAGTAATCTGTACACCAGTGTAGTCCGTGAGCAGCCGGCATAACTAGCTAGGTTGATTAGACTATCGGTAATCTGTATACCAGTGTAGTCCCAGAGCAGCCGGCATATCCAGTTGGGTTGATCAGACTATCAGTAATCTGTACACCGGTGTATCCCTGAGCAGCCGACATATCTACCTAGGTTGATCAGACTATCGGTAATCCGTACACCTGATCAGGCGCCATATCTAGCTAGGTTGATCAGGCTATCGACACTATATATTAGACAATATATGAATATTTGTTTGTTGTATATTATGATTTGTTTAAATTTAAGCAAAATAATATCATCAATAATAATAAACAGCAAACAAATGTTAAATTCATCCCGGGAATTAATGAAGGGGTTTTGTCCACCCTGTACACATCATGAAGGGAGTTATGTCCACCCTGTACAAATCATGAAGGGGGTTATGTCCACCCTATCAAAATCATGAAGGGTTTATTGTCCATGTTGTAATTTTCACACGAAGGGCGTTATGTCCAAGGGGGTTTTGTCCTACATTCATATAGTATACGAGCGTAGTCCCTGATCAGGCGACATATCTTAGCTAGGTTGATCAGGCTACCCACACTATGTATATCAGTGTAGTCCCTGATCAGGCGGCACATCTAGTTAGGTTAATCAGGCTATCGACACTATGTACATCAATGTAGTCCCTGATCACGTGGCATACCTAGCTATGTTGATCAGACTACCGACACGATGTATACCAACGTAGTCCCTGATCAGCCTCCATATCTAATTAGGTTGACCAGACAACCGACAGCATGTACTGCAGCACATGTACTAGTAGTCCCTGATCAGCTTGCATATTTAGCAAGGCTGATTAGACAATATGTACATCAGGGTAGTTCATAATCAGTCTGGATACAGTGGGGATTCTACTTATAAGACTAAATGAAATATTTCAGGTGCATACACATTGAATTATCCTCAGTTGGTATGATATGAGATATTGCAAGTAAAAAAATGTCGCGGTCAGCAAAAATAAGTAATTTTTTGGAATGCTAACTTGAACTTCAAGCTAATTCAATTATTTATTCTATAATTTCAGGTGTATACACATTGAATTATCCTCGGTCGGTATGATATGAGATATCGCAAGAACAATTTTTCGCGGTCAGCAAAAATAAGTAATTTTTTGGAATGCTACCTTGAATTTCAAGCTAATTCAATTAATTATGCTATAATTTCAGGTGTATACACATTTAATTAACATCGGTCAGTATGATATGAGATATCGCAAGTTAATTTTTTTGCGGCCAGCAAAAATAAGTAATTTTTATGAATACTAATTGGAAATTCAAGTTATTTCAATTAACTATTCAGCTGTATTCAAATTTAGTTATGCTCGGTCGGTATGATCTGCCATATGGCAAGTTAAATTATTTTTATGCGGTCAGGAAAAATAAGTAATTTTTAGGAATGCTAACTTGAACTTCAAGCTCATTCAATTAATCATGCTATAAGTTCAGGTGTATACACATTTAATTAACATCGGTTGGTATGATATGAGATATCGCAAGTTAAATTTCTTGGCGATCTGGTAAAATAAATAATTTTGAGGAATGCTAACTTGAACTTCAAGCTAATTTTTAGAAATGCTAATTTTAAATTCAAATTATTTCAATTAATCATTCAGCTGTATTCAAATTTAGTTATGCTCGGTCTGTATGATATTAGATTTTGCAAGTTAAATGTTTTGGCGGTCAGTAAAAATAAGTAATTTTTGGGACTGCTAACTTGAAATTCAAGATAATTCAATTCATATGGTATAAATTCAGCTGTATTCAAATTTATTTATGCTCGGTCGGTATGTAATGAGATTTTCCGAGCTCCATTTTCTGCCATATCGCAAGTTAATTTTGTTTGTGATCAGCAAAAATAAGTAATTTTTAGGAATGCTAACCTGAACTTCAAGCTCATTCAATTAATTATGCTATAAGTTCAGGTGTATACACATTTAATTAACATCGGTCGGTATGATATGTAATATCGCGAGTTAAATTTCTTGGCGGTCTGGTAAACATTACGCAAACATTGTATTAGCGAGCCTACCTCACCAAACCCACGGTTACCTATGTAAACAGCGGGTTTGGTGAGGTTGCCGCGCAATAGGTAATGCGGTCAAATAGGTCACGATGCAGTGACTATTTTCAATCAATAACTTATGTTGTAAGCGATTGTAATGTGTATTTTCAATATTTATATTATTAAAATGTATCATATCGGTACCACCCCTTTAAGTAATATTTGTATATTTTTTAAATGTAATGATGTTGTCCATGAAGCGCATGAATATAAGTATTAAATTAATCCAGTTTATATTGAGGCAAATCACACAGCCTAAAAAACATAGTGCTGGAGTATACACCATAGTATCGTATATTATTCATAAGTATATCACTATTAAACATTAATTACAATATGTATGCATATTATTAAAACAGTAGATGCTACCGCTGTTTCGCTGTATGTGATATTTAAAACATAACATTTTTTTTATTCGTCCGCGTACGGATTTCTGTCACACAAAGCGCCATTTTCAGTTCATATTTTGACCTGTGTATATGAACCGGACTAAGTTTTAAACAACGCTCGATTCCGTCCAATTCAGATTTCTCTGCAGAATGTTCAGACTAACTACATAGTTAAGTAATGTTGCTAAATAAGTGTTAACGGCTGGAACATGGTTATCACTAAAAGGAAGAAACCACAGTCGTATTATTGAAAAATAAGATTTACCTGAGACCTCATGGAGGCCGCCATTAATCCAGTGTAAACAATAAACCTTGTGATCCCATTTCCTGAGTAGCCCCCGCTTAGTGAAACGATGTGCTAATCATGATATTATGTTCCCCAATAATTGGAAACGGTTTGAATTTCTCGGTAAAAACTACGAAAGTCATAACAAAATAACGATGTATATTTAACATTGGATACGCTTAAACGGTATTACTCTCATCTCGGATCGTCAGTTGTCGTCGATAGCGATTTAACGTACTGATCTGGTCTTAATTTATTGTCAACTTTCAACGCCATTTACAGAATATATGGTTAATTTTGGAAATAAATAACGGCAAATTACGATGACGTCTGCTCTGAAATATCTGTTAACATGCGGACGTAATTTAAGGAAATCGATTATATTTTAAGGCTACATCTGTGACTAATTACGAATTTATGTATGGTCTTTGGCTACACCCGACACATTACACAGATCTAGTTGTAAATACACGTCGCTTTGTGTGGGGAAAAAATCGATAATGCGTAGTTGTGTGTGACGAGGTGTTGATCTGATGACACCACACAGCTGTGACCCTTAGGCAATGTTTTGAAATTGACGTGTCGTTTTGATGTGTGCCGCAACACCTCACTGTCGGAGACAACATGACAATTACGATATACCGGTACTCTCGATTATACACAGATCTATTAGACGGCTGGTTATTTAAAAATAAAGAGTAGTTCAGTACACCTTCGCCGATATTGTTTTTAGAAAATCATAATATATTTTCCGTAAATGGTGTTGAAAAGTTTGACAAAAATTCTATCACCGTATTTAGTTGTGCCGATATTGTTTTAAAAAATCAGTAATTTTTTTCCGTAAATGGTGTTTGAAAATTGACAAAATATATAGCCGCATTTCTCCGATATTCGTTTAGAAAATCACCAATATTTTCTGTAAATGGTGTTGACACAAAATGCAGCGTTCACGCGGAATTCAAATAAAATACAAAATAATAATTTAATAAATAGCCGCCGATGGCTACTGTGTTTGCGGCCAGTGAATTCTGGTCGTGGTAGCCACAGGCGCAGTTCGAACAGTGTTGTGAGCAGATGGAGGACAATAATTATTTCAAATTCATAAAAAAATAAAAAAAATGTTTGCTGTCCGAAAATTAATTAATTGTGACAGCCAAAAAAAAAGATTTTGGGACAGTAAAACATTATATGGTATAGACAGTATAGACAGTACCTCAAACTTAAAAAAACAGTAACAAACTGTCTGTGTATATATTACTTAAACTGTCTGTATATATTACTTAAACTTAAAACATCAGTAACAAACTGTCTGTGTATATATTAGTTAAGGACAGACACTTTAATTGTTGGTAAGTTTCTATCAATTTATAGTATTTTTATTAAAATCATAAAATTGTGCAAATATTAAAAAATATTAAAATCACAAAATAATATATATAGGAGAATTTTTTTTTATACCACGTCGAGGTTTGAACCCCCGACCCTTTCGGGAATCGGTAATTAAATCATTGAAGTCGGCGACCTTAACTCACGACTGTTGCGCCATTTATGACAATCACAGTTATACAGAAGTGCTATCAGTATTACGCCACCATTTGAACGTAATAATTATTAAATTATTTGTTTGCAACTCCATCTACAACAATACCGTTACAGAGATACGCTATTGAAACAACATGTATTAGTACCCATAACATAACAAAGTAATGTATCATTATATATCACAGGAGATAGCTTAAAACTATATATCCTAATCATAAACAGAACAATCCGCTTGGCTCGTATGAAAATAGTTCGCGTGATATTGATTATCTCCCTTGCCGAAAGTAGTTCAGTGATTTATTAATTCCAAATAAGACGTGTTTGCGTAATGAATAAATAATTTTGAGGAATGCTAACTTGAACTTCAAGCTAATTCAATTATTTATTCTATAATTTCAGGTGTATACACATTGAATTATCCTCGGTCGGTATGATATGAGATATCGCAAGTTAATTTTTTTTGCGGCCAGCAAAAATAAGTAATTTTTAAGAATACTAATTGGAAATTCAAGTTATTGCAATTAACTATTCAGCTGTATTCAAATTTAGTTATGCTCGGTCGGTATGATCTGCCATATGGCAAGTTAAATTTTTATGCGGTCAGGAAAAATAAGTAATTTTGAGGAATGCTAACTTGAACTTCAAGCTAATTCAATGAATTATTCTATAATTTCAGGTGTATACACATTTAATTATCCTTGGTCGGCATGATATGAGATATCGCAAGTTAAACCTTTTTGCGGTCAACAAAAATAAGTAATTTTTAGAAATGCTAATTTGAAATTCAAATTATTTCAATTAATCATTCAGCTGTATTCAAATTTAGTTATGCTCGGTCTGTATGATATTAGATTTCGCAAGTTAAATGTTTTGGCGGTCAGTAAAAATAAGTAATTTTTGAGACTGCTAACTTGAAATTCAAGGTAATTCAATTCAATTCATAAGGTATAAATTCAGCTGTATTCAAATATTTATGCTCGGTCGGTATGTAATGAGATTTTCCGAACTCCATTTTCTGCCATATCGCAAGTTAATTTTTTTTGTGATCAGCAAAAGTAAGTAATTTTTAGGAATGCTAACTTGAACTTCAAGCTCATTCAATTAATTATGCTATAAGTTCAGGTGTATACACATTTAATTAACATCGGTCGGTATGATATGTGATATCGCGAGTTAAATTTCTTGACGGTCTGGTAAAATAAATAATTTTGAGGAATGCTAACATGAACTTCAAGCTAATTCAATTATTTATGCTATAATTTCAGGTGTATACACATTTAATTAACATCGGTCGGTATGATATCAGATATTGCAAGTTAAACTTCTTGGCGGTCTGATAAAATAAATAATTTATAGGAATGCTAACTTGAACTTCAAGTTAATTCAATTATTATTCAGCTGTATTCCAATTTAATTATTCTCCATCGGTATGATATAAGATTTCGGAAGTTAATTTTTTTGTTGGTCAGCAAAAATAATGCTATAAATTCAGGTGGCTTCAAATTTATTTATGATCGGTCGGTATGGTAGGTGATTTTGCAAGTTAAATTAAGCAAAAGTAAGTAATTTTTGGTAATGCTAACATGAAATTGAATTTAATTCAGCTCTATTCCTATTTAATTTTGTCGGTCAGCAAAAATAAGTAGAACTGATGGTGGTTTCTGCCGCCAAGTGCACAATAATTGCTCAAACCAGGGTTTAAGAAAACTACCATTTGGGATCTCAAATGGCAGTTTAAGCCCAAACTAGGGTTTGAGGAGCCTAAACTAGGGTTTGAGCTCCAAACCATGGTTTAAGGAATTATTGTGCATTTGGCTTGCCTGATCCAAGGTCCACCAGGTTAGTATAGATAAAGCCCTGAAGTCGAGATTCTCCCTGATCCAGGGTCCACCAGGTTAGTATAGATAAATTCCTGAAGTCGAGAATCTCCCTGATCCAGGGTCCACCAGGTTAGTATACATAAAGTCCTGAAGTCGAGTATCTCCCTGATCCAGGGTCCACCAGGTTATTATAGATAAAGCCCTGAAGTTGAGATTCTCCCTGATCCAGGATCCACCAGGTTAGTATAGATAAAGTCCTGAAGTCGAGATTCTCCCTGATCCAGGGTCCAGCAGGTTAGTATAAATAATGTCCTGAAGTCGAGATTCTCCCTGAGTGGAGCGCCGTGGCGTAATGGTTAGTGTGTCGGACTACTGATCCAAGGGTCGTGGGTTCGAGCCTGACTAGCGGCGTGCGTTGTGTCCTTGAGCAAGACACTTTATCCACACTGCTCCAGTTCACCCAGCTGTAAATGGGTACCGATAATTCGTAGTTGCTCTGTAAATACGAATTACCGGCTTCTCTCAGAAATCTCTACCTCTGTTCTTTCTCCCATTCTTGGGAGACGGCATGCAAGGTCCTAGAGCCAGTGCCGCCGTTAAATATAAGCTAAAAAAAAAAAAAAAAAAAAATGACGTTGAGATTCTCCCTGATCCACTGTCCACCAAGTCGGTATATATAAAGCCCTGAAGTATAGATTCTCCCTGATCCATGGTCCACCAGGTTAGTATAGATAATGCCCTGAAGTAGAGATTCCCCCTGATCCCGGGCTCACCAGGTTAGTGCTGACTTATGCTGAGGTTTCCGCGCCAACAGGGATTATTTCAACGTCTGGGCCCCTATCTCGTTGTAGATCTATTTCACAACAATATCTCAGATATATCAATGATTCTTGTATGAATACAGTTTTCACTTGTCATTCGTCATAAACTTGTGATTGTCGGCTAATTATCACATTTGAAAGTCAGCATTCTAGGTCACGTCCACTGTTAGTGACATAATACCTTTCACTGATCCATAGTTATTATTGACTACCATTTGGCTGAAGCTACGTCAGAAGGATAAACCTGCTTGAAACGCCTATCGAAACCTTGATTACAGGATATTCTCGCCTTAATCAAGGTTGTACTTTAACATATTAAGTATGTCCATACATAATAAGTAAACCTAACTGAATTGTGACAAAGTGATACTACTAAATCCAACTTCAAATACCTCTGTATTATCATCCATATTTTCATTCTATAGCCCACCCATGTGGCCCTACTGCCCAAGGTCAAGATCAAATGACTTCGAAATTTAAAGTCTTTACATACGTTATAATGTTATATCTCCAAAACCCTTACTCAGATTTAATTTTAACTTCAAATGCTTCTTTATTATCATCCATAGTTATTCCCCCGCCACAGAATGGTTAGTGTTACCGGCGTCCGTACATCTCACATCTCAGACACACGCATTGCTCCAATGGTCCTCTACCGCTGTGACAAACATTCATCCCGCCCCCGCTAAGCCCATGGTCAGGGTCACAGACTTTGTGCGTTCGAAAACTTAACGCTCGGGTAAATGGCTTATAATCAAATATGCCTCGTTTTCTTTGGTTGCAAGCGGGGGCATTCGTGTGCCGACAGGCCACATTTCTAGTTTCATTCTATAAGCACGCATGCAGCCCAAATGCCCACGGTCAAGGTCAAATGACATATCTTATATCTCCACATTCCACAAACCTCAGATTTTCTTCAAACTTCAAATAAATACACTCTGAGACCATCAAATACCTCCGCGGGCTCGACATTCGGGCCATGATCTTGTTTAGACTGTATACAGTAAGAAATGTATGATTTTAAACTTCCCATGCCTCTTTAATATCCTTCATATTGTCATTCTATAGTCCATCCATGCGGCCTTCATGCCCAAGGTAAGACTTACACGGGAATCAAGCTGCAATTTCTATGATATTTTACAGTGACTGGTAAGACGTACACGGGAATCAAGCTGCTAGTTCTATGATAGTTTACAGGGACTGGTAAGACGTACACGGGACTCAAGCTGCTAGTTTTATGATATTTTACAGGGACTGGTAAGACACACACCAGAATCAAGCTGCTAGATATGTGATAGTTTACAGGCAAGACGCACAGGAATCAAGCTGTTAGTTCTGTGATATTTTGCAGGAACTGGTAAGACGTTCACGGGAATCAAGCTGCTAGACCTGTGATATTTTACACGGACTGGTAAGACGTACACGGGAATCAAGCTGCTAGTGCTATGCTATTTTACAGGGACTGGTAAGACATACATGGGATTCAAGCTGCTAGTTCTGTGATATTTTACAGGGACTGGTAATACGTACACGGGAATCAAGCTGATAGTTCTGTGATATTTTACAGGGACCTGTAAGACCTACACAAGAATCAAGCTGCTAGTTCTGTGATATTTTACAGGGACTGGTAAGACGTACAGAAGAATCAAGCTGCTAAATCTGTGATATTTTACAGGGACTGGTAAGACCTACACAAGAATCAAGCTGTTAGTTCTGTGATATTTTACAGGGACTGGTAAGACGTACACGGGAATCAAGCTGCTAGTTCTGTGATATTTTACAGGAACTGGTAAGACGTACACGGGAATCAAGCTGCTAGTTCTGTGATATTTTACAGGGACTGGTAAGACGTACACGGGAATCAAGCTGCTAGTTCTGTGATATTTTACAGGGACTGGTAAGACGTACACGGGAATCAAGCTGCTAGTTCTGTGATATTTTACAGGGACTGGTAAGACGTACACGGGAATCAAGCTGCTAGTTCTGTGATATTTTACAGGGACTGGTAAGACGTACACGGGAATCAAGCTGCTAGTTATGTGATATTATACAGGGACTGGTAAGACACATATGGGAATCAAGCTGCTAGTTATGTGATATTCTACAGGAACTGGTAAGACACATATGGGAATCAAGCTGCTAGTTCTGTGATATTTTACAGGGACTGGTAAGACTAAAAGACACCATAGGGAATCAGCTGGGCTAAGTCTGTGATTATTTTTTACAGGGACTGGTAAAGGGAACGTAACCGCGGAATTCAAGCTGTTAGTTCTATGATATTTTACAGTCACTGGTAAGACGTACACGGGAATCAATCTGCTAGTTCTGTGATATTTTACAGGGACTTGAAAGACCTACATAGGAATCAAGCTGTTAGTTCTGTGATAATTTACAGGGACTGGTAAGACGTACACGGGAATCAAGCTGTTAGTTCTGTGATATTTTACACGGACTGGTAAGACGTACACGTGAATCAAGCTGCTATTTCAATAATATTTTACACGGACTGATAAGACGTACACGGGAATCAAGCTGCTAGTTCTGTGATATTTTACAGGAACTGGTAAGACGTACACGGGAATCGAGCTGCTAGTTATGTGACATTTTACATGGACTGGTAAGACGTACAGGGGAGTCAACCTGCTAGTTCTGTGATGTTTTACAGGAACTGGTAAGACGTATACGGGAATCAAGCTGCTAGTTATATGCTATTTTACAGGGACTGCTAAGACGTACACGGGAATCAAGCTGCTATGTCTGTGATATTTTAGAGGGACTGCTAAGACGTACACGGGAATCAAGCTGCTATGTCTGTGATATTTTACAGGAACTGGTAAGACGTATACGGGAATCAAGCTGCTAGTTATATGCTATTTTACAGGGACTGCTAAGACGTACACGGGAATCAAGCTGCTAGTTCTGTGATATTGTACAGGAACTGGTAAGACGTACACGGGAATCAAGCTGCTAGTTCTGTGATATTTTACAGGGACTGGTAAGACGTACACGGGAATCAAGCTGCTAGTTCTGTGATATTTTACAGGGACTGGTAAGACGTACACGGGAATCAAGCTGCTAGTTCTGTGATATTTTACAGGGATTGGTAAGACATACACAGGAATCAACCTGCTAGTTATGTGATATGTTACAGGGACTGGTAAGACATACACGGGAATCAAGCTGCTAGTTCTGTGATATTTTACAGGGACTGGTAAGACATACACGGGAATCAAGCTGCTAGTTATGTGATATTGTACAGGAACTGGTAAGACGTACACGGGAATCCAGCTGCTAGTTCTGTGATATTTTACAGGGACTGGTAAGACATACACAGGAATCAACCTGCTAGTTATGTGATATGTTACAGGGACTGGTAAGACATACACGGGAATCAAGCTGCTAGTTATGTGATATGTTACAGGGACTGGTAAGACATACACGGGAATCAAGCTGCTAGTTCTGTGATATTGTACAGGAACTGGTAAGACGTACACGGGAATCAAGCTGCTAGTTCTGTGATATTTTACAGGGACTGGTAAGACATACACAGGAATCAACCTGCTAGTTATGTGATATGTTACAGGAACTGGTAAGACATACACGGGAATCAAGCTGCTAGTTCTGTGATATTTTACAGGGACTGGTAAGACGTACACGGGAATCAAGCTGCTAGTTCTGTGATATTTTACAGGACTGGTAAGACATACACAGGAATCAAGCTGCTAGTTCTGTGATATTTTACAGGGACTGGTAAGACGTACACGGGAATCAAGCTGCTAGTTCTGTGATATTTTACAGGGACTGGTAAGATATACACAGGAATCAAGCTGCTAGTTATGTGATATTTTACAATGACTGTTAAGACGGACACGGGAAGCAAGCTGCTAGTTTTTTGAATTTTAAATGGACTGGTAAGACATACACATGAATCAAGCTGCTAGTTCTGTGATATTTTACAGGGACTGGTAAGACGTATACGGGAATCAAGCTGCTGGTTTTGTGATATTTTACAGGGACTGGTAAGACGTACAGGGCTGCTAGTTCTGTGATATGTTACAGGGACTGGTAAGATATACACATGAATCAATGCTAGGTATGTGATATTTTATAGTGACTGTTAAGACGGGCACCGGAAGCAAGCTGCTAGTTTTGTGATATTTTACAGGGACTGGTAAGACGTAAACGGGAATCCAGCTGCTAGTTCTGTGATATTTTACAGGGATTGGTAAGACGTATATGGGAATCAAGCTACTAGTTCTATGATATTTTACAGGGACTGGTAAGACATACACGGGAATCAAGCTGCTAGTTCTTTGATAGTTTACAGGGACTGGTAAGACATACATGGGAATCAAGCTGCTAGTTCTGTGATATTTTGCAGGGACTGGTAAGACAATAGGGGAATCAAACTGCTAGTTCGTTAATATTTTCCTGGAACTGGTAAGACATACATAGAAATCAAGCTGCTAGTTCTGTGATATTTTACAGGGACTTGTAAAACGTATTCGGGAATTAAGGTGCTAGTTATGTGATATTTTACAGGGACTGGTAAGACGTACAGGGGAATCAAGCTGCTAGTTCTATGATATGCTACACGGACTGGTAAGACGTACACGGGAATCAAGCTGCTAGTTCTGGGATAGTAAGAAATGCACAGGAATTTAGCTGCTGGTAAGACGTACACGGGAATTAAGCCGCTAGTTCTGTGATATTTTACAGGGACTGATAAGACGTACAGGGGAATCAAGCTGCTAGTTCTATGATATGCTACACGGACTGGTAAGACGTACACGGGAATCAAGCTGCTAGTTCTGGGACTGGTAAGAAATGCACAGGAATTTAGCTGCTAATTCTGTGATATTTTACAGGAACTGGTAAGACGTTCACGGGAATCAAGCTGCTCTACTTGTTTGACAAGATAAACAAGAACTGGGCGAAACAGGGCTACGCAAAAAAACATGTCCTGTTCTGTGGACCGTCCAATAAGTCTGTGGACGTGGTGGCAAGTAGGTGGATTTTTGCCTTCTCTGACATTGGGACACTTTGTAGTACAGCCAACCTGACCCTACCTGCAAATGTGCTGCCAACCCTGATATTCTCATCTTTACCAGATGTTGTCCAGTTTTTAACTACGATGTATAGGTCTACTTTTATTGCTCTCAAAGTTTGCAAGCCATATTGACAACAAGAGAGAAGTATCGTAATAACCCTAAATATTCGGTAACACTTATTTGGGGAAACACATAAAAATAGATGGACCGCGGTCTATGAAAACCAGCCTTAACCCTTAGACCGCTACTCACAACAATTGTCGTCTGTTGTTGCTTTTATATATTGCCTTATTTCTCAATAAAAACGTGGTTTGACACCACTTCATAAATGATTTGTGTTGTCAACGCATGTTGTAAATTATTATAAAGTGCTGTCAAAGCATGTTTTCGATGATAAAACTGGAAAATAGAACATCGGATTTTGATGCTTAAAATTGTTGCGTTAATGCAATAAGCTGTCATATTTATAGCCATGTGTTTTAAATTGTGGCTCACAATATATTAGTATAGTGTTGGATGCACGTGGTAGAATGCTACATTTGTCCTCAGAGTGGTTCAGATAGATGGCTGTGCTTTCGGTTTCGCTTAAGGGAGCACGTAAGCGTACTGGTTATGTTGATTATTTTTATACAAATGGAAATATTACAACTGATTATATATGGATGATTTGTGCCCTTACATACGAAAATAAACAATCATACGACCGAGGTGTTCGATCACACATCACACTTTTCAGTAGTATGTAAGCATAATGGTACTAGTTCTTTCAATCTTTATTTATTTTGCAACGATAACAAACAAGAGCGAGAACATTTGTAGCGAGACACTCGTCGGCGCAGATGGAGGCATATGTAGGTTCTTTAAGATGGAATGAAACCGGAATACACATTTATCCCATCTGGCGACTACCCTCCAACATACATCGCCGGTTGAAGATTGAACCCGGGTCGCATGTGTGAGAATCACGCTATTTACTAATTGTACTAAATCAGTAAATTAATGTTCCCGTTCATATAATTACATGTAAGTGCGGATATTGACTGATGCAAACGTTTACTATTTTATTAAAATGAAACAGTTCGCTCATTAACTGGGACACGTATTCTGAATAAAACTGGCCACTAATAGAATGGGCATAGGCCTTAATTTACTGGTTTGTCGGTCGTATGTATAAAAATATATACATGATAATATTTAGAAACCGTTAGAAACAAATTGTATCACAGAAATAAAATTAAGGAGATCATTGTGCTAATCACGCAGCAAATTGCATCACATTGACACTGGGCCGAACATGTCTTAGCATGATATTGTGTCACATGCATGTTTACTGCGAACATAACTGCAGCCAGCAGGGGCGTAGCCTACTGAGTTGTATCTTCATCTGCTACCACTTACATGCACCTTATAACGCAGTTATTCCACACACGATTTCACAAAACTTGTTTAGTGACTTTCAAAAATATCGCATTGAATGCAAATTATTTAAAAATTACCACTTGTAAACATGGTTATTTGAATGAACGATACTGCTATTGCAGTTACAAACTGTCTTCTTGCTATTGATGTGCATTTTGTAGTGGTCGCATATGAATATAATAGAAAGATACCAACTTTAAAATATCTAGCCCGATTCCAGACCATGAACATTTGCATAGACCTGATGCCTTCAAATGTATTATTCATAGTATACATTATTATTACACCCACGTGGTACTTGCATTATATTTACTAATGATTATCATACAGACAACCATTGTATTATGTACATAATTGTATTTTTGCTCTAGAAACCCCAACCAATGGAAAACTCGAAGCTGACGTGTATACGTAGATTTTAGACCGGATTCACTTCGTTTTGACGTATCAAAAGTATCACTGACAATGCACACAACGTCATAGCATACATGTATATTGTACTAGTAGATTTACAATCATTGTAGACTCTGATCAGACTGTGCGGATGCACAGGTCTTCAATATTTACAAGTTTAATGAATAAGTCCGACATTGACGGATCGTTGTTAAAATTATCAACTGTTCCTGCAACTGTGTGGAAATAAATAATGGAAAGCGAATATACACGTTCCAGATTTGCAGATTCAACGTTGCTACATGTAACTTCAAACGAGCCGCTTCGAATAAATGTCGCAAGGTAAAGTTCGTGCAGCGTCATTCATTCGAACGAAATAAATTGTGTCATCCGGACAGATTTCGTGTGAAAAGCATTGACTGGATTATAGTGTGCAGATATGAATTCAAAATACATGTACTTATGCCACGGTGGTTTCATCATGGCATGGTTGGCCACTCGTGCTATATTTCTTGGTTTACAAAGGTGCTGAGTATACGCAACAAAGCTAAAATGCTTTTTATAGTAATTATTCCGGACGAGATGAAATACAGATTTGCCATCTGTCGCTATTTTTATCCAGTACCGTAACCAGGATGAGGCAGATGAGGCGGTCGTCTCGTCTGTCATTTTGCCGCATTTAAAAATTAAACAAATCCCTATGTTGGTGGCGGGGAGAATGCTCCCTGACCCCCATATCGGGACCACAGGTGGAAGACTCGGACCTATGACACCAAAAAAATGCCTATTAAAAATAAATCCCATTACCCCACCCACTTGGTCTCGTACATTACCATCTTCTATTTATAGAAATGAATATGGCTATTATAGAAAGAACCCTCTCTTTTCCGATTCGCACAAACACAATAAACATCGATTAAATGTATGAAATATGTCTCTGGCAATCGATAAAGGTATTAGGTGTGTGAATATACTCACTTCAAATCGCTGTTTAAAGTATTTATTGAGTTATTCGCGTTTTGATTACCCCATCCAAAGCGAAAGTTGCGTGTACGAAAGAATCTCACACAGAATCGGAGGCCGTCCGGCGTGGATTATCGGTCATATTTGGCCGATAGCTGATCGCCAGCTCAAACTAATGACGTGCACCATGACCATATACATTAGAAACTCCAACCATACAAAGTTCGCCCAATTGTGATCGTTCACCGATCTAAAAAACACTTTGTTGTCTAATTTCGTTCATTATCTGGAACCGGGTCAATGCAGCATCTTCCATAATACAACTGGAAGCGTATATGTAAAGAACATCTCTGATTGGCTAAATCTAAACTGTAATGACGTCATTCAACCTATTTCGGGATTCCGGAAGACATAATCTGATAGTACGCGAATCATGAATGAAAGTATAAAAAAATGTGTTTTTTAGATCGGTGAACGATCACTATTGGACGAACTTTGTATGGTTGGAGTTGCTAATGTATATGGTCATGGTGCACAACTTTAGTTATTGGTCAAATATGACCGATAATCCACGCCGGACGGCCTCCGATTCTGTGTGAGATTCTTTCGTACACGCAAATTTCACTTTGGATGCGAATAACTGAATAAATGCTGGAAACAGCGATTTGAAGTGAATATATTCACACACCTAATACCTTTATCGATTGCCAGCGACAGAAATCATACATTTAATCGATGTGTATTGTGTTTGTGCGAGTCGGAAACGAGAGGGCTCTTTCTATAATGGCCACAATGTTATCCACCTTTCTTTATAGAAATGGTAATGTATTAGACCAAGTGGGTGGGGTCTTCCACCTGTGATCGGGACTTGCTTTGCCTCGTCTGGATTTTACCTCTGTTATCGGGATATGTTCTAACAAATATTAAATGTCACATCGTCACATTTTAACGACAGTTAGCTATGAATATTACAGGTGTAAGTACCTTTTCATCAATAACAAAAAAGTCTCCCTCCCCAAAGTTTTTTATTTGATGAAATTCCATCAAATATTGATTTTATTGCGAATTTTTTTTTATTTTTTATTGGCATTTAACATGGGACAAGAAGGACATTCCTTAGGACATATATGAGACGTTTCGTTTTTATGGTTGTTCAAACCGGTGTGTATTTTGTGATTTTCAAGATGGCCGCCAGGTATCAACATTTTGTCTTGAATATATTCTGACTTGATTATTATATGGCGTTTGGTACTTACATTATGCGTTTACATACATAGAAATACATTTTGATAAATTATAAAAACAATTCACCACTGACAAATTCATATACATATAAGATGGCCGCCAAATATTTGCACAGACGTGCAGTAAATGTGTGTGGAATAACAAAAATATATAGCTACATTTTCATGCACATTTATTACGGGTCTGTTGCATACATCGAAACCGTGAGATACCGGTACATTCCATGCGGATGCGGCTATTATGTCATTTTCCATTATAACGAAGCCTACTATATATCTATGAAAAACGATAATCAATGTATTAATGCGGTACACGACACGGTAGACACAGCGATTGACATATCAAAGGGAAGTTGATGAATTCTGAACTTGACTGGCTACGTAACAACTACCAGTATTCACTTCCCACATAATGAAAGCAGCGTGTTTTTCATAGCGAAGAAGTATGCTTAGCTGTTTGGATATAAAAACGAAAACCACGCCATCGCATCTTGAGCTGTATAAGTACTATGATAACAAGATATATAATCAATTACTTGAAATTGGGGAATTATATAACATATACATATCGTATATATGAAGAGTCAATGGTGTGATCATGGTCATTGAATCTCTGTTTATATACGACATACGATGTTGTTATTGCCCAAAATAAAGTAGTAAGTAGTCATTTAAATAGTCATATGCCGGTAGCCATGTGCTTGGCCATGTAAGTACATGCATGAATAAATAACAAGTATGTGTGAGCCATATTCACATTACTCTCTATTCTACGAATTCAATGCAAGGTGTCATCAAGACCATTACATCTCAGTTCATAAACGGCATATGCTGTGTTATTAACAATAAAATCGTTTGGATGACCTATAATATCAAGAAGTCATATACAGGTAGGCATGTACTATGTACATAGGAAGGATGTAATGAGTCAGTATTTGTGAGTCGCATAAGTATGGATATTAAACTATAATGCGATCGAGATCAATATGTTGTGAATTCACGATGGAATGTATGTTGAGGTTATTCGTGAGATTGTTTGGTACATAGAAAGAATACAATTTATAAAAATGTATTATGCGGTCATAATACAATCTACGTGTATATTGAATGCATATGTATGTATATGTATCACAATTATGAAGGGAATTGTTTCTGCGGAATACCATGCACTGTTATCATATATGTTGTAGTCATATAATGTCCTTACATGGTAGTTGTAAGTGTCATAACTGTGTATTGTAATATCACAACCATATGTGTAATATAATATATTGCTTTAAATGCATTAAAATGAACATGGTTGATTATTCTATGCTAATCCAGAATTATATCAAAAGGTTCCCACCGTCCGTGTCTATACATACCAACATACGACATATACATAAGATCGTAAGAGATCAAACAGAGACACTTATTTCCACATGCACGTATTTGTGTAATTGCAATTGCGATTCATGGATAAATAATGTACACAAATCAACCAAACAACCACTTTTCAGTACAATACCGCAATTCCCGAGACTGGATTTTCAACTAACCTGGTTTGAGCTAACCTGGAAGCGAAACGTGTAAAGCTAAACATTGACACATAGCTGGAATGAGGCCTCTAAATCATGAGCATTCGTTACAGCGTATTGTGTTTTATATATGTGACACGCATAGATGCTGTCAATATTGATTTCAGTGCAGGAGACGGGACTTTTGTTGATGAGAATATATGTTAATTGAGAATATATTTCCATTTATAAGCGATGATTATACAAGCAGTCATGCGGAAAGTTTTGCTAAAATAGAATATGCTGACCTGCCTTATACAGACGTATGGTTATATGGGACAATTGTTAGATATGTCTGTGTAATTTAAGTGTATGCATATGGGTATAGCCACTTGTGAATGTATGGATATTCATGGAAATAGAAACCGTAATACATACTATTTTATCAGCGTTGTATTTTACATGAATTGTTTTATCTTGGTTATAATTAAGTCTAAAGTGATTGAAATGTCATGGTACGTAGCCGCACACCAGCATATAACAGTTAGATATCTGACTGTAATGCGAACATGGCCGAACTATAGCATATGGACCAATCGCAATACGCAGTGTATACATCTATGGCATTACAATGCAATTTACAACGTATATGATTACGTAAGACTCAATAAAATACAATATTTAAAAGAAACAGTACATATATTTTTATATTCTGACTCTACAACGAGTGTAACCTATTTCGAGCATCACCAAGTGTATTGTGGGGCGTATACAATCTACTAGTATATATATGCATAGCGATCTACTAGCTTGAACACGTGTGAGTGAATCTGTCGAGTAAAGAAATTTAAAAGTAAATGAAAAGAAACGCGCAATTACCAGTACCACACTATATTAAAATAGCCTAAATGATGTGATCATTTTAAATAAACACAATTACAAATGTCTTCAAAATAAAGTGTGTCCAACTTACTCATTTAACCGCCTAACATAATGCAGTAGTATACATTTAAGTAAAGTAAAAGTAAACATTATATTCAATAACTTTCGAGTTTTTGGAAAATATGGCGGCCATTTTGAATTAAACACGCTCTTTAAGAAGAGCATACTTATTGATCTATATTTTTAATATCGGATCTCAGATGAAAATCAAACTAATATGTTCATATCTAGCTTAGTACCAATATATGATCCACCACAGTGTAGATAATGCTGCCTGATCTTGATGAATAGTTGGATTAATATGAATTTGATAGCCTCCATCTAGGTTTAAAATTAATGCATGGTATCCAAAGGGTTGTCTGCGTCCGTCCGATCAAGATCCAAGTGCCTATTTGTTTTCATTCATCAAATAAGTACACATTTCAGGCTAAATATTGATGCTTGGTGGCCATCTTGAATATGTTTTTACTCTCAACGATAGAGACGTCCGAGCAAACCGAATTGCTTTGCATATGCCCCATAAAACAATAATCACCAATAAAACATACTTTATCGGATTGTTCTGTAATGTTATTCAAGTACATGTTGTATTATCAAAATAGAGTGAGCTTTGCACTCATTTGACCCATGTGCACTTAATGACCCCAAAAATGAACTTGTCCCACCTGATTTGATTGACCGACACCGGATTCGTGTTCAGGATGATATAATGCATTTACATTCCATTTTCAAAATGAATGTACATGCTGTCGCGCGGGCACCAATCCGAAAATAACAAATATAATATGAAGCAATCTATACTCAACAAAACTAGAAACGTCCCTGTTTTATAGCCGGTGTAGCTCTGTCTATGTATGTACCACATGTTCAAAGTACATGTATTTTAAACCGTGGCGATGTTCAGAATACGATCGTGTAGAGTTTAGCCGATACACACGGTTTACATAGCGGCCAGTGACCGGAACGTTGATTTCCACTTTTTGCACGTGCACGCTATACTTGTCATCGATAAGGTGATTCAGTTCATGTCGTACCATTCATGCGATAGGGGCTATTCGGAAAATTAAACAACTTTTTTAATTTTTCACTGTTTTCGATATGCCACGGCTTTCCGAAAACGAGCGAAATCAGGCAATTGGGATGCTTGCGGGTGGGATGGCCGCCAGGGCGGTCGCGCCTCGGTTTGGTTTGGTTGCTGTCGGAAGACGATTGATCGTCTTGCAGCCCGGTACCAGCAGACTGGGGCTGTTCACGACCGGCAGCGACCTGGTAGGCCTCGTGTAACGACGGCTAGAGCCGATCGTTACATTACGTTGACGCACTTACGTCAACGTCGATTGGCAGCCACAGTCACTGCTAGGCGATACGGTGTCTCAGGGCAGACCATTCGCAACCGGTTACGTCGTAACGCCCAACCAATCCGGGCACGCCGCCCGTACACTGGTCAGATAATGACCCAACGTCACCGTGCTGCCAGACTGTTATGGGCGCGACGTCATCTGAACTGGAGAAGGGCTGACTGGAACCGAGTTTTGTTCACCGATGAATCTCGGTTCACAGTTAGTCATGCTGGCGGAAGATTACGGGTATACAGGTGTAAAAATGAAAGATTCACCGATTGTTGCATTGTTGAGAAGAACAGGTTTGGGGGAGGGAGCGTAATGGTCTGGGGTGGGATCATGGGAAACCGGAAGACAGATTTGGTTGTTGTACAGGGCAACATCAATGCACAACGTTATGTTGCAGATGTGCTAAATGCACATGCCTTACCATTTATCCGTCAGCATGGTCCTGGTGTGACATTGATGCACGACAATGCCCGCCCTCACGTAGCCAGGGTCACCACTCAATACTTACAGCAAAACAACGTCGACGTCATGCCATGGCCCGTCGGTCTCCCCGGTCTCAATCCCATTGAGCATATTGGATGAGCTGGGCCGCAAAGCACGAGCTAACCATCAGATTGACAATGTTCGCGATCTTACACGGGCGTTACAACGGGAATGGAGGAATTTGCCCAACGCATTCATGCAAATGGTGGCCACACTCGGTACTAACGAGATTTACTGAATTTGCCACATTAATTATTGAAATTCCATCTCTAAACATTAAGTAACACATTTCTGAGTTTTTGTGATTTTTTATTTTGACCCCTACCGCCCTTGGCCGGTTATCTCTCGAATATTTAACAAGATATCCAAATGCAATTTATTGGCTTTGATACAGAAATGAATGAACTTGTTTTTCCATTTTGATTTTTAAAAGTAACCCTTTTGGTTTTTTATGAATCTTTCCTTAAACATGGAGGGACGTTTCTAGTTTTGCTCAGTATACATACTAACAAGGTACGGTGAAAATGCGAACATTTAAAATATTTGAAGGAATTTAAGTTTTCAATAATAATTAAAAAAAGAAAGAAACCAGTACCGGCAGTAAATTCATAGACAACGTCAAAGGAGAAACGTGTAGCCCGCACAATACCTATGTTAAGCCGACACACTGAACAATATCATAGTCTCGGAGCGCAGGGGTGGGGGACAATGGCCGGTGTGGGCAATCGGGGGAGTGGCGTCCACTCAGCATCTTCCAATTGACCTACTAGTATGGGGGTACTTCAGCCCATCGTCATATTGGCTACACAGGAAAACCTTCCTTTCGCTTCCTTGGATGTAAATTTAATTCCGATAGGCAGGAATGGAACTAGAATTTTATTTTGTTTAATAATCTCCACGGGGGTCCGACTACCCGCTAAGCCCATCGGGCGCGGAAATCAGTGATAATAAATTATATCATTATATGCATGACGTAAGCCATAGGCCTATAGTGTCTATCCAAACATGCTTCTGATTATTCCTTTCTTACAGAAACAAAATGCATTGGTTTAAATCACAGATACCATTTGCATACAATTATAATTTCAATCACTAGGAATGCCGTTTAACATGCTTAGTTTTTGGTCTTTGGTGACGTAATGTCATTAAATGACGTCACAATTAACTGTAAATTATGTCAATCAATTAGATTGACCTAAATTGTGAAATAATCAGAGTAATCTTTCTGACGATACATGTATAATTCATTATAGTTGTCGATAGTAGCAAATTGTTTATGTTTATATGTCGACAAAGTCAAGATCTGTAGGCTATTAGGTTTAAAACCGGTAGTGGCTCATTTGGTTTGTTCACTACATGAACATATTATAGTTCAATTCATTCTGTTCATTGTACAGTATACAGACTAACACTTGTAGATAGAGTATGGTGTCATTTATTGGTAAATACAGTTTACAACAAGCACAGTCAATGTTCCTATGCACACTCATTTTTACTGTATACGTATTAACGTCGGTGTTTCAACGTTACGTTTTTTCCGTGCGTGTTCATGGTGTTACAAAAAGTGAGATAAAACAAAAACTATTCAAGATATTTGAATTATCTTTTCAGCGTATTGTTTTTGAAAGGTGCCAGCATTACAAGTCATTAAGGCTCGGTTTCCTAGAGCGCGGTCTAATTAGGGTTTCCCCACAACAGTGACCATGCCAATATGTAGGATTAGTATTGCAGTATTGGTTTAATCACAATAACACTGCATTTGGATACAAGTTGCTTTGGGAAACTCATATTTAATTTCCCAAAACAAATTGTGTCCGAATATTTAGAGTTATTACGGTAATTCTGATTCAACTGACTATTGCATAAAATATGTTGTGGCTGTGTAAAAACACAATTTATTAAAATATGAACGCTTTCTGACCCTAAATATCCATCATTGGCATTCCCATGCAAATATTGGGACTATTCCTGGACCTACAGTGTTTGCACATGTCAGGATTATAGCTAGAAACAAAATTGCTACCCCGCTCCATACCTCTCACAACCTGCATGCACCAGGTTTGGGTATGCATTTCTGTTTCTCACATTTTTGTAATGGGTCAAATTGTAGCCGTATATAACATCGGAGGCAAATTAGTGTAGCTAGCTTATAGCCTGTGCTGTTGAAATGGTTTCTACACTACGTCTGTTTCACGAAACCTGTTTACGGCCATATAAACAATGCATCCATGTACTGACCACATTTAAGAACACATATCAGTATCAACCAATCAAACGTCCTCATTTTGCGCAGAAAGTTTTGCAATACCGGGCCCTGTTATCTATGAGTATAGGGTGGATGCTGAATCCATTATCTCTATGATTACAGGCTGGATGCTGAATTGACTATCTCTATGATTACAGGGAGGATGCTGAATTAACTAACTCTATGATTACAGACTGGATGCTGAATCGGCTGGGTGACCTGTGCCCAGACATTGTCCGGGTGTACGGTCTTTCCATCGAAACAACAGACTTCCCAATTCCCGGCCGAACATTCCTCACAAAGAGCAATTCTAGAGCTGCGAGGGCGGATGACGCACTAAAATCCATCGCACTCCATTATCTCATTAGGCAAAAAGGAAAACCATACGCAGAAACAATAAATGCCATTGACAAACAATTTAAAGACACTGACTACAAGTCAAACCGAGAGCTTGTTGAAGAATACGTCCACCTAGTTTCGAAGGCATCGATTTGCGAGATTCGCGAACATGATGTCATACTGTGTACTACAGCCGTAGGGTCCAATCCAAAGGTTCTGAAGGCTGCAAACGTCTTTCAGGTAATACATATTTTACAATTCTTACAAATGTGAGATCACGTATACAAATGCTGTAATTATCACAGCTGGAGGCGTAATGGTGGTCCATAATGTAGGAGGAAACTGAAGTACCTGGAGACAATTCACTTGTCCGATGTTGTGACCACGATTTAATCTCACATACTGGCCTGGTTGAGGATCAGCTACATAGTGAGGTGTGAACTAGTTATCACCTCGCCGATACTCCATGTACATACGTGCGTATGTAACACCTTTCATTTGTCAATAACTTCTGAACTACTTCACTGATTTTTATAATATTTGGCCATAATGTGTGTCTAGGGATAGTGTTTTGTTTTGCATATGACCCACGTCCGACCGTCCAACGTTAAGTTCACTGGGGATTTATGTTCATCTTGTGTGTAAGGCAAATTCGTTTTTAGCCGTTTTTAAGCCGGCGGGCGGTCGGCAGCGGTCGGCGTCCAACTCCAATGTTAAGTTTGTGTGTTTTTGTCCATTTCTCTGTTACAAATAGAACCATCATACTTGTACAACTTCATAACCAACGGGTGCCCACCACTTACCACTATTCAACATGTGACCTTTTTTCACCTTGACCTATTTTTTCCGCGTAATCGACTTGTTCAATGTTGTTTTCGCATTTTAATCTGTTTCTCACTTACTTTATCACCTAGAATCACCGTACTTGCACAACGTCATAACCAACCAGTGTCCACCACATACTAGTATCCAACATGTGACCTATTTTATACATTGACCTATGTTTTCCGCATAATCGACTTGGCCATTTTCAATATTAAGTTTTCGCATTTAGATCTGTTTCTCACTTACTGTACGACCTAGAACCACCATAGTTGCACACCTTCATAACCAACGGGTGCCCACCACATACCACTATCCAACATGTGACATTTTTTGCCCTTGATCTATTTTTTCAGCGTAATCGACATTTTCAATGTTAAATTTCCGTATTGCTCACTGTACCACCACATACCACTATCCAATATGCACAGATGTTCACTCATATCTTGTACTAATACATGTATGTCAGCCTGCAACTGCTTGTAGGTTTTCTCATACACTAGCTTCTTTTGCCATCTTAAGCCACTGACAGTTGTCACTTTCGATCGTGGTCATAATAACATTAATAGCCAATTATCTGTTATGCAATTGTCTATGCCTTAAAGAAAAGCCGGCCTTCGTGTCTTTGCCTCGTCTCTCTGTGTGTGTATTCAATAACTTATGATCTGCTTCACCGATTTTGACAATATTTGGCCACAGTGTTTGTCTATGTATGGTGCTTTGTTTTGCATATGACCCTCGTCCGACAGCCCAAGATCAAGGTCTGGTCACTGAGGCCTTCTGTTCACCTTGTATGTAAGGCAAATGCGTTACATTTTTTTAATTTCTTTTTATTATCCAGGCTGCCACATGGTAATTAGCTTAGTGATAACGATGCCCTTGTTATCAATTAAGGTATACCAAATATACCAAGAATTAACTTGCCACTCCCAGCATTCAACCAATTATTATCATCTCGCCGACAGGCAAGACGGGAAAACTCGTTAGTCCATGTACGTGCGTGCGTACGTTAGTAACATCTTTCATTCTTAGCTCACCTGAGCGAAGCTATTGTGAGCTATTGTTACCGCAATGTGTCCGTCGTCCGTCCGTGAACATTTTCAAACGTCTTCTCATCGGTAACCATTGGGCTTATAGTCACCAAACTTCATTGTCATTGTCGTTAGGTAGGGGGATTACAAAATTGTTAAAATAACGTCATTACATAATCCAAGATGGCCGCCGTCTAAAAATAGCATAAATTCTTCAAACATCTTCTTCTCAAGAACCGCCAACCGGATTTCGACAAAACTTGGTAGAAATGATCGATGTACAATGCTCTTTCAAAGTTGTTAAAATGGTGACCCCGGGGTCAAAAATGGGCGTGGCCCGTGGGGTCAAATTGGGGAAAATATTATTTTTGACCGAATATGGTCTTTTCAGATTTGTTAAAATGGAAGTCATCGCTAATCCAATATGGCCACCGTCTAAAAATAGCATACATTCTTAAAAAATCATCTTCTCATGAACCGCTAGCTGGATTTCGACGAAACCTGGTAGTAATGATCGATGTACAATGCTCTTTCAAATTTTTTAAAATGGTGACCCCGGGGTCAAAAATGGGCGTGGCCTGTGGGGTAAAATTGGGGTCAAATTTTATTTTTGACCGAATATGGTCATGTCTAAATCAAATCGAAGATATCAAAGAGGCGATCGCTCTGGTACATTTTTGTCGAAATTGGATGGTCATGTAATCCAAGATAGCCGCCGAAAGGTCAAAATGTCGTTATTTTAATAAATATTTCTTGTTCCCGTGAACCGCTGGGCCAATATTGGCCAAACTTCACGGTAATGGTTATTGGGTCAAGCCTTTTCATTTTTGTTTAAATGGTGGTCATCGCGAAATCAAAGATGGCCGCTGTTGAAAAGTAGGTCAAATTCTTAAAAGATCTTCTTCTCGCAAACAGCCAGGCCGATTTTTACAAAACTTGGTGAGAATGTCACATTTGACCGAATATGGTCATGTCATATATCAAATCGAAGGTATCGACGAGACAGTTACTCTGAAGCTTTCTTTTGTCGAAATCAGGTAATTACTTCATCCCAGATGGCCGCCGAAAGGTCAAAATTCGTTGATTTCAAAATAGATTACAAACGTCTTCTTCTCGTGTATCACTTGGCCAATATTGGCCAAGCTTCACAGTAACTTCATTTTTGATCATCGCGAAATCCAAGATGGCCGCCGTTGAAAAGTAGGTCAAATTCTCAAAAAAATCTTCTTCTCACGAACCACCAGGCCGATTTCGACGAATATCGCTTGATATGAATGATCAATAGTTAACGATGTTTCAGATTCCTTCAAATGGTGCCCCCACCCCCCCCCCCCCCCCCCGGTAAAAAATGGGCGGGGCAGGAGGGGTCAAGTAGGGGTCAAATTTCACATTTGACCGAATATGTTCATGTGATATATCAATTCGAAGGTATCGACGACACGATCACTTAGGAGCATTTTTGTCGAAATCAGATGATTGCATCTTCCAAGATGGCCGCCGAAAGGTCAAAATGTCGTTCTTTTATTAGAGATTTCAAACGTCTTCTTCATACAAACCTCTTGGCCATTGGTAGCAAACTTCGCAGTTATGGTCCATTGTTAAAGCCTTTTCAGTGTTGTTAAAATGGCGGTCATCGTTAATCCAAGATGGCGGCCGTCTAAAAATGGCACAACATTTTATAAAATCTTCTTCTCACGCACCACCAGACCGATTTCTACGAAACTTGGCAGAAATGATCGATGTACAATGCTTTTTCAAATTTGTTAAAATGGTGACCCCTGGGTAAAAAATGGGGTCAAATAGGGGTCACATTTCATTTTTGACTGAATATGGTCTTATAATAGATCACTGAATTCAAATGTATTTATGAGGCGATCGCTGGGGTGCTGTTTTCATCGAATCGGATGATTACATCATCCAAGGTGGCCGCCGAAAGGTCAAAATGTCGTTATTTTATTAGAGATTTCAAATGTCTTCTTCATACAAACTGCTTGGTCATTGGTGGCCAAACTTCGCAGTTATGGTTCATTGGTAAAGCCTTTTCAGTTTTGTTAAAATGGCGGTCGTCGTTAATCCAAGATGGCAGCAGTCTAAAAATAGCATAATTTTTTTTAAAAATCTTCTCACGAACGACCAGACCGATTTCGACGATAGTTGAAAGAAATGATCGATGTACAATGATTTTTCAAAGCTGTTAAAATGGTGACTTCTGGGTCAAAAATGGGCATGGCCCGGGGGTCAAATAGGAGTCAACTTTCTTATGGAATATGGTTATATAATACATAAAATCTAAGGATTGCAATAAAAAGTAGGCTGGCAGCAACCTGTTGTGGGCTCCAAACCTCTCAAAGTTGTGTAAGATATATCTGTACATATTGCGAGACAACTCCTACCCTGGTGACTTCTCAAATTTGTCGAATTGACATTTTGTGCATGTCATGGGCTTATTTTGATGTATATGAAGTGACAACTTTGCATACCAGTCTTTGCTTGATTTCTGTAACATTGCACAGGTGAGCGATATAGGGCCACCATGGCCCTCTTGTTCAATAACTCATGAACCGTTTCACCGATTTGTTTTGCATATCACTCAAGTCCGACCGCTCAATGTCAAGGTTACTGAGGACTTATGTTCTCCTTGTTTGTAAGGCAAACATGTTAAAGTTATTTTCTTTTTCAATAACTCCTGAACCGCTTCACTGATTTTTGTCTAGCCCGCTTGTGGAAAGCGAAACATATTAATCACAATGACATCTGGGCGTGCGTGCGTGCGTGCGTGCGTGCGTCCGTCCGAAATCGACGTTAACGTTTTTAAATACCTAATATCTCTGCAGTACTACGTTACATTGACGTGAAACTTCATACGCTTATTAGTCATCATCCATATATTCAGGCTGAGTCCCACTCATGCGGCCCCTGTGCCCAAGGTCAAGGTAAAATAACTTAGAAATTTGTGTTAATGTTTCTTGTCAAAATATACCTACTATCTCTGTAACCGTAAGTCGGATTTGCTTGAAACTTTGTATGCTTATTGGTCATCATCCATATATTCATTATATGTCTCACTCATGCGGCTCCTGTGCCCCAATGCCAAGGTCAAATGACTTATTTTGCGTTAAAGTTTCTGTCAAAATTTGCGTTAATATTTGCACATACCTACTATCTCTAACCGTAAGTCAGATTTGCTTGAAACTTCGTATGCTTATTGGGCATCATCCATGTATTCATTTTGTGTCCCACTCATGCGGCCACTGTGCCAGAAAGACAAGGCCAAATAACTTAGAAGTGTGCGTTATTATAAAATACACCTTATATCTCCACAAACCTTAATTCAATCTTCAAATAGCTACACTCTGAGACCATTAAATTCCTCGGCGGGCTCGACATGCGGGTCACGGCCATCTGGTGATAATATTTGGTCACAATGTGTGTTGAGGGATGGTGCTTTGTTTTGCATACGACTCACATCCAACCGCACAAGGTCAAGGTAACTGAGTACTTATGTTCACCTATTTGTGAGGCAAAAATGTTAATGCTTTTTTCTTTTTTCCATAACTCATCAACCGCTTTTACGAATTTGATAATATTTGGCCACTTGATTTTTTAATTATTATTCTTATGAAGGCTGTCGCGAGGGGATTAGCTTCATTTAACGATGCCAGTTCAAGAGGTGATATAGTGTTATCCATGTTAGTAAAACTTTTTCATTCTTATGAAGGCTGTCGCGAGGGGATTAGCTTCATTTAACGATGCCAGTTCAAGAGGTGATATAGTGTTATCCATGTTAGTAACACTTTTTCATTTGTTGGTCATTTATGAACACCTCTTCTATAGGCAAAAGGGGATATCATCACCCGCTCATCAATCGCTTTATCGATTTTGATAATATTTGGCCACAATGTGTGTCTAGGGATGCTGCTTTGTTTTGCATGTGACCCACATCTGACCGCCCAAGGTCACAAAGGTCTTATGTTCACCTTGTTTGTAAGGCAAATGCGTTAAAGTTTGTTTTATTATTATCAAGGCTGCCAGCGAGGGGATTAGCTTAGTGATAACGCTGCCCTTGTTATTGTAATCAACAAGTACAACCATACTAACTAAATATTTAAACGTTCCTTGGTGTGATAACCGTATATTAATTTGTGCTTGCTTTAATAAATTATGTCCGAATATTTAGATTTGTTACGGTAATATAGTTATAATTATTTATTCAACTATCATATTGTAACACAGTCTTTATGTCCCAGTGGCATAGCCAGGTTCTTGCCGAAGGTGGTGCGAACAGAAAAAATGTTAAACGTCTTATAAGCACTGGCCCTAGAAAATCAATTTCAGTGATAATTAAATATTATGGACTTGGAGGTGTACACGAGATTTACGGACCGGAAAAAAGTAATATTCACCGAGGCCGAACAGTCATATTCACCAAGGCCGAAGGCTGAGGTGAATGTGACTTTTCGAAGGTCCGTAAATCTTGTGTACACCGACTCAAAAGACAATAATTATTTTATTATATGACCATTGGTTTTTCTGAAACCCGACTGACATGTATGTACAAGTTTACTTCAGTTTTGTTCAATTGGCTCGTCGTTGAATCGTGTCAGATTTCCATTGCGTAATCAGTGACTTCGCGCATCCAGGTCAATATCACATTTAGAATATCACTCTGATATTGAAACAGCTATTCAGGTGACAATCATATATGTCCACAATCATGTGACCCTCTATTGGGCAATCTCATTGGCTGAACTTCTCAGTCATATAATAAATGTATTTATTGCTTAAAATGGACTATCACAATGTAGCAAAACAGTGTAATAAAAATCGTAAATAATTAAATATGCATATATTAGGCCCTGTGCGTACTGGCATACAATAGTGTTTTTAGTACCATCTCTGAGCACCAAAGATTTGTGTTACCAATGTGACTAGACATATATAATCTATATATTTCCGCATGATAGACTCCAGAAGTAGTAGCTTAATCCTAGTAATTTGCATACACAAGCTAGCCGCCCATGAAAAAGTACTTTACTACATGTAGTGAAATATCGTCTTGTGGAAGCAGTTTTAAAAGCACAAATACCGATCAACTTCAGGCATTTAATACTTCATTGATGACTAAATGTTTATCAATCCATCTTATTAGGAATATGATGTACAGAAACCGCCATTTTACACAAATTCTATGAATTATTTAAAGAAACAGGTATGCATGAGCAATTAAGTGTTGACACCACACGCATATATGAAACTAACATAGTCCCAAGGAGTGTAGCATATTGGTATTAATAATAATTTACGCAACAAACACATAACATTTGTGGTATAAATGTGTTATATTGCATATAAAATACAACATGCATATCCAGTTCTTGGGATATTTATATGCAACGTTGTTGTTTCATCAGTCACATACATGTACTGGTTAATTCAAACACAATTCTGATATGTGATAACTGACATGTCATACACTGCTTATAACGCAATTTCCCGATTAAAAATAGAAGTGTGTAAATCCAAAATGGCCACCATTGTATACGAATTTCGTAGACTATACTTATAACTTTGATATCAATGTCGGTACCCGTCCAAAACTACAATGATCCCACAAGTTGTATACACATACGTTGAACTACAGTTTACTAAAAGCATGAAAAGGAACATACACATATTAATTTGCATATTTAAGATATCCATCACTGGAAAATTGAAACTTTCTAGAATTCAGAGCTGTTCACGTATTGCATATCAGACAAGGGCATACCGATCTGCTTGGACGATTAAACCATTGGCATGCCTCAAAACGTTTCTCAATACTCGTATGAGAAAAAAATAGGATTTGCATACTTTTAAAATGACCGTCATTTCGTACAATATGTGTAGCAATGAAAATAAATACTCATTATATCAGTAGCGGCGGAATAAAAATGATAATTAGTTATTATATATCTGTTTTAGTATGACTAGAAGCTGTAATAGATACCCGCTTTTACATTTATCATGCAGTGTAGTGCTTACCATGCGATTTGGGGACTGTACAGGTGTTTGTTTGATGGTTAAATGTGAAATGTCCTCTACCAACGCTCATTAGTAATAATGTAGCTGTCTTAAGATTGGAGCTTATTGTATCATGTGTTATTCCATTTTGTCTCATGCATTACCATGCACGGCATACTGTGCAAGAAGAAATGTCTACCTGAGTAACAAAATGAACAAAATTCATATGACAAATATCAAGCTTAAGCGAAATTATGTACTATACCCAATTAATATAATATAACATACATCATGCATGTTCTTTCAGCGACAATTTAATATATACCCGAAATTACAGCCAAGTAAGACTAAGCAAAAGTTAGAATTGTCCACATTACACTAATTTTGTACACTGTTCTGTTATTACCACTTTGTGTACGTAAACATGTAATATAGATGACAGTCGATGCAACGAACATGTGATATGAATATCATAAGTATATAACTCTGACATACCTATTTGAACATGTAGCGAATATTATATATCACTTCAATCATTTAATAGTTTGTACTTACTCATTGCTTACTTTATGTTAAGTACTGACCTCAGGAAAACATGACGCCAAACACAACTACCAAAACAACGTATACTAAGTGGTTCACGTTCAATTTTCAGCTGATTGTCTGAGTGTGTATTTGTTGGACCATGTACCGCTAATCATGGAACCCATTTTAGTGCCCATTCAAAACTCGGTCTACCTGCACGTATTTGGTACATTATCCTTGTGTTCCATGTCAGTATGTGGTGTTCGGTCTATCGGATGCATTACTGTCTATTTTCCATGCACATGCATGCTTAACCGAACTTAAGTGGATCAATATATGTCTAGTTTTATTGCTTATGGGTGGGCTATTAATAATTGCAACGCAATATGGAATGGATATGTCATTTGCTCATGTAGCACACGCATTTACATAAACTATTTGTATACACAGGCGAGTTTCTGACTAATCAACCATATATATGTTAATTGTTCGACTTGCATCCCGTATACAGTGATAAAAATAAGACCAAATGCAAAATATTAAAAATTCTCTCGTTGTAACTACACAACACATTCTGGTATGGTAGATGTTTTTTTCATAAACATGAATTCCATGAGCAGCAGGGGTATGATTCAGAAATGTCTATAATACTATAGCAATGTTACATATTAAACCAATATGAATTAAATCAATATTTCAACCGCTGGTAGTGGAATGCATGTTTGTGCCACGTTGAAAGCTCTCCTCTACCACCGATATATGCGTGTTATGTGTTTAGCCAGTCAGATGTATTGCGTTAGTTTCTTCTATACATTGGTTCATGTGTCTCCTTTGAGTATCTTGTTACATATTGTCCAATATCATACCATGCACAAAGATAATGAGATATGACAACGAATGATTTATGAAACGGCAACAAAAATAATTCCTTCACATGGGTTGTTTATCATATCTGAAAAGATAATACATATAGAGTAGGAATATAAACTTCGATCATGAAACATGCAGACGTATAGGCAATATTTTGGTATATTATCAATATGCTGAATAAAACAAGCAGTACAGCGGGTGACTTTGGACAGACAGAAATTAGAAGTATTATGTTTTAAGTTCTATGTCCGATGCCCCAAACAGGATGCAGCAAGTACTGACAGTGCACATTAATACTGCTAAAACCAAAACAAAACTATTTTGATTGCAATAGAATATCCGTCCATTATATGCAGCATGCCAAGGGGTAAAACAATCTTTTTTTCATTACTCTGTTTATTTTCGTACTTCCGCTTATAGCATAAACCTGATAAATTGTAATATTTCGTAAATTTGTTGCATTTTCTGTTACCCACGTCATAATGTTTGCATATTTGTGATACATACTTTCATTGTGCATGCATATATAGCAGAAACTGATTTCATGAAAGTTGTATTAAATATTCTTTTCGGCAAAATATTAATATCCGAATTTGTGGGACGGTCTCCATATAAACACCATAAGTCTACACGTATTCACGTACATAACGTACTTTAATCTGAAAACACATTGGCTGTTCACTTATTTTATATATTAAACAATACAATACGTATGTAGCATTCGTGTATTGTGCAGACATATATTACCAGCACAAACAGTGGATATGTCTTTCTGAATGTACATTGACCTTTCTGAATGTACACAAATTATAATTATATATATAACATATATACAACTAATACCTTCAACATATATGATTAGGACATAGCAGTCTAAACGACATTGCAACGTTTAGTTTCAGACTGGAACATTATGTACTCATTGATATAGTGAGTATGCCAATTCATGTGCATGCACATACTTCACAAAATGCCTGGCAAAATGGCGATTATCTTTGACTTATACAAATTATATATTCCTTTAAAATAGGAGACGTAAATATTTTGCAATGTGTCAGCTCGTATGTGTCAGAAATTGTTATCATTTCCCATCCGGTATTACTGGTACAAAATAATGCAATTGCTGTTCGTAGATTAAAACTGGCCGCCACCGTTTCACATATATATTTAAACGTTAATTATCTTCTGACACATGCCATTGTTAGCACGATTGTGTATAATCATCTTGTGAGCCCGGCTGTGTTGCTTGGTACCGAAAGTGATCATGGCAGGCAGTGTGTGTCAATTGATTCGCATAATCAACACAATTCGTATACAATGGCGGTCATCTTGGATTTATGGAACATACATATGTCACAAATTTATCTGTTAAACAGGTGGATGCATTATATTTATTTATTAAATATCCGAAGCTGGTCGGCAAATTCCCTTCGTTTATGCATGTATGATATATCTAGAGAAAAAATTATATAATGTATGTAATTTTCAACAATTACTGCCATCTTGTTTGTGGAACATAACAAGTGTGCACGACAGCCATGATGCGTGTAACACATGTACTGTTCAGGATACATATACATGAACAAGCTGTGGCCATATTACTTCAGAACTAGTGTTTGGTACCCAAACTGTTAGCAAGTCTTTGTCAATTTATTTACATATTTTATGAAATTACAATAAAATGGCGGCCATCTTTGCTTTTCACAAGCGCGGTTCAGGCTGAAATCGGTTGTTATATATTCGGTAATGTATTAGATATTATCCCTTAGACCGCTACACACAACAATTGTCGTCTGCTGTTACTTTTATATCTTGCCTTATTTCTCAATAAAAACATGATTTGACACCACTTCAGAATCATTTTCAATGTAAATAATTATAAAGTGCTGTCAAACCATGCTGTGAAATATTCTAAAGTGGTGTCAAAGCATGTTTTTGATGATAAAAAATGGAAAGTAGAAAATAAACAGCAGATGCGCCAAAATATCCCTTCTAATATTGGTTCCACAATGTAATATAAATACAGTCAAACCTGTGCTAAAGACCACCTCTACATAGCAATCACCTGCGGTAGCCGATGCTTTTTTCACTGGCGGCCATCTTGTTTATTCAATTTTTAAAATGGGCTTAAGCTACTACTTTGAAAAGTCTATCATGCATAAATATATACTGTATATATGTGTAAACACATTGGCACCAGAAATATTTGGTGCGCTTGGATGGTACGACAACCCTAACGCTCCCAGGGCTTATATACAATAAACACAGTTATAACACGGGAAGCAAAGTGCCGTCTGCTCTTGTTTTGTATTTTGTCTACTTTGTCAATAAAAACATGGTCTGACAACAGTTCAGAATCATTTCCATTATAAATGCATGTTTACTGATGCATGTATTTGTCCTACTATTGGAAACGCGCAAATTTGTGACATATGTACAGATGAGCGCTATGAACCTGATACACATATCCAGGTCACAACAGCTTGCTCTTTCGGCGTCACATGGTGTTACCGAATGACATCAGTGTAATGACAACATACCGGTTCACAGATCCACATTCTTTTCCATGAATACCATGTTCCGGGGCGTAGCTAGCCACCAAAGCATATGCTTTGGGATTATTTTGTAAGTCGGAGCATGTTTGTCATGAGAGATGGTTTCAATTCCAGCCGCTGACTTTTGCGTCACCACCAGGCTGGTCACAGGAGATTGAAATTATCGTTCTTAACAATAATTAAACGTATATTTTAATTAGTGAATATCTGGAGCATAATGGGTGCAGGTTAATGGAAAATATGTCCCACAACATCCATACGAAAAATGAAAGTAGCAGAGAATAGTTAAATGTGTGGTCCTTGGTTAGTTTAAATAGAAAATATAAATGGTGGTGGTGACCTCTAAGCATCAATAAGGCACACATATTGAATTCAGCTGTCTAGAAAATAATTAGTTCACGGATATGAATTCTTAAATATGTCGATACAGCGAGAAGAATAGGAATTACATCAACGCAAACCTGTGGTAAAACTTCGATTCACAGAAAATATTGCTCTTGAAGCTTCGCTGGATGACAGTTTTCTGAACAGCATACATAAAGATTGGAAAAATGTATATTATCACTACATTATTTACTGACAAGTGTCATTTTAGTGTATATAATTAATATTCAAATGGCTTTTAATGAAATTCACCAATTGTTACTTGACATAATGGTTTTTTTTATGTTTTCGGCCAAAATTGACATCCGTTGGAATCCGGATCAAGTCAACAAATATGCCCTGGTGACACAAACTGGTCAACCTAGTCTTCAAACATAGCTAACTTTACACCATTTTCACATATATGATCACTACTCATACACTAGCATTGGCATAAACCAGCTTTGTGGCTTTCTCTGAGCAATAAAGCCATTTTTCTGACTGACCGTTTCAAGGCGGGACCCTTTTTCAACAAAAGCGTTTTGGCGGTTATTATGTTGCTAGACTTGTGTATGTGGTCTCTGACTGTAGAAAATGTTAACCATGCTCTTCTGTATGCCGAATTAGTCATATTACAACACAGATAGTGAAGTGTTTGTTGCAATATATCTTGAAACCTTCAAAGTTGTATATCTGTTCGAGTTGGCGCGAATATAGACACGTCACTGGCTGGAGTTGAACAGTCATTATACAAAAACTACTGGATACCTTGGCCCCAAATGTCATACTATATCAGGGAATAGGACATAGCTGTGAATAGTGGGCAAATTTACCAGATCTCTAAACATAAATTGTCCTTATAGGTTTGACCACGCTAAATCTTCAGATATTCATGCGCGGTGTAGTCAAAAGTAGTGAGTTAAAATATAGGGCATATTTGTTATGCCATAAACACTCTTTGCTTGCAGAAACCAGTCAATTTATGCACTAATCTACTTCACAGATATGTTAATGGATCATTTACATCAGTTTCAAGCATATGCTTTGTCACTATTTTGTAAATCGGAGCATGTTTGTCATGTGAGCTGGTTTCAATTCCAGCCGCTTACTTTTTCCGCCACCACCAGGGTGGACAAAGGAGATTAAATATATTTTTCTTAATAATAATTAAACCTATAGTTTAATTAGTGAATATCCAGAGCAGAATGGTGCAGGTTATGAGTAAATAGGTCCCACAACATCCATACGAAAAATAAAAGTAGCAGAGAATAGTGAAATGTATGGTCATTGGTTAGTTTATATAGGAAAAATCAATGGTGGTGGTGAATCTCTAGCAAAACACATCACCTGATAAATAATATACCAACAAGCTTTGGAATGTGTATGTTTCCTAACCATGTCTTATAAGCTTGCTATCAAAAATCACCAGCCAGGTGCATGTTCATGTATATTCTACATATTGCACAAAATGACCGTTCACAATTTAATAACACAGGGTAATACAAATCATAATACACTATAGTGTAATAAATATGCAAATGAGCCCGCTACACAAGACATGTTAGGTAATCAATACAGCTTCAAATTATGATGATGTGCTCATGCAATAAATATAATCTAACATTTGTGTAGATTTAATATGATATTGATTAAATTCATTAACTGCTTTCATAAGAAACTCTGCATAGCCCCATTTCGTATGAAATCAGTAAACTCGTTTAATAAATATCATGTTAAAGGTACATGCCCACTCAATAGGCACTAAACGTTCTTTATAGGAATTAAATAAGTGTATAATTGTGTCACTATTCCACCAGTTCTAAAAATTACGAGTGCCTGCTATACAGATATAATCATTTAGTAATATTTATTTTACTGATAGTGACGCGCGGTGGTATGAGTCTTTCATATGCAAATGAGGCATGGTATTTTTTAATTATTTATGCTAATTAAATGCGTCACCTGAAAAAATATTTTTTTCGACAGATTATATGATCATTGCACATCAAAAAGTAAATACAGAGAATAACTAGTAATATCGGTTATCATTTTAAGGAAATACGGTTATCGCCCCTGATATCAGTGTAGAAATTTACGTCTGATATAAAATGCATAATAATGTCAATCAATATGTGGGGTAATGGTAAATGAATGTTTATTTTGCCAGAAAATGTATCGGAGTATGCCTCTGATATAAAGAACATTGTGTGCCAATTGAGTGGGCGTGTACCTTTAAATTATCACTCATGTAAGATCCTCTATATAACAGGTGATACTTGATGAAGCAGGGATGTGCCCGGAGCCCCACTGCCTTGTGCCAATTATAGCAACGAATGCGGAACAGGTCGTTCTCATTGGTGACCACAAACAACTTCAACCAATCATCAAATGCAAGGAAGCAGCCGAGCTCGGCCTATCCAAGTCGTTATTTGAGAGATACGCCTTGTCTCGATCATCGGAGAATGTGGAGTTTACCATGCTTGACACACAGTATCGGATGGTATGTTACAATGTGCCATGTTGTTTTCACTGTAATATTAATTTTACACATCTAGCAGTTATTTTCATACTTGTGTTAGCATACGAGAAAACATTTGTTTCACTTTTACAACTACACACTCAATGGGGAGACTACTCGTAATTGCTCACTTTCACACAGTGTGTGTCTGGGAAAGTATACGCATATATACATAAATACAAGTGTTTGAACACTGGGAAAATAATTTGAATAATATACATTGTTGGTATGTTTGAACAGTTTCCAGAAATGCAGTCAAATATAAAATGTTTCATAGAAACATCTGCACAATTGTATTGACATCAAATAACGCAACGTCAAACTGCTGGAAACGAATCATTACTCTACTATTTGTGATCACAGCACAATTCATTAGTGTAATCTAAAAAAATAACACAGTTTGAATATGTTATATACTGTTTGAATACTGTTTTGAGCAACCCTAAGATAGGGGTTTCCAAATACAAATGGTATCCCAATACATTGTAAGTAATAATAATAATAATAATAATAATAGTCTTTATTTACAGAGGGTGACACATTTAGTTTGAAACTAATCTTCCATGTGGCCCTCTATTATATACATGTAAAAAGTTAAAATAAACATACATGGTAACAACAGACACTATACTACATCTACATGCAAAAATGAAAAAGTAACCCATTACAGATGGGATACAAAGGAGTAGTACACACATTGTATTATTAAGAATCTTTTGCATATTTTCTTCATTTTTCCTTAAATGCACATGGTGTCACTATTCATCCTAACTTCCTCACTGACATAGTTCATTCGAGTGGTAACAACATGCATATACTTCATTTGATAAATATAAAACAAAAGAAATGTAAATAAAACAAAACAAACAATTATTGTATGATTCAATTGTAACGGATTAACAATATAAACCAAGGAATAACCGTTTCACTGATCACATGTGAAGGCAGCAGCGAACATTGAAATTGTTATACACAGATTCACACCTACTGGTATATGACACAGTTTGAAAGAGCAGGGTTTAAACATGTCCACCGAAACCAATGCAGACTCGGAGTAGCCGCCACATATCAAGCACATGTACAGGCTGATAAGTGTATGCACAGATCACCATTTAATTTATCAAAGCAGGGTCCATTTAGAATTACCCTTGCTTTTTCATAATGTGTAGTATACCTACACGAGTACACACATTTAATGTGCTTATGTTTTTTTATTTACAGACACATTAAAGGATTTCCAATATTCATATTGGCAGTATTAGTCCATATGCCCACAGGCAAACAATGAGGTTTGACTACCAAAAAAGTGGGCAAGTCGCCATTATATTTGTCAGTTAATGTAACATGTTACCTAACTGAAAAATGGTGACGGCCGTCAAAATTCCACAGCTAAACTCATTTTTGGCAGCCATTTTGCAAAATGGCCGCCACATGTTTAGGAAATTATGAAATATGGCTATAACATTTTATCTCATGGTCTGAGACCTTTGTAACCTCCGATGAAATATCTTCAGTATGATATTTTACATACGTTGAAACAATGTATTTGAACATCGGTTCACAAACTTCAGAGAAAACTAAAATAACATGTCAGAAATATGCCATTTTTGCAGTAAAAACATACTTTTATCGAAGGAACAAATTTGTTTCATGCTGTGATGGATACTTATCAGGTAAACCAGAATGGATAAACTTGCTATAAAACTACACCAGCTTGCATATTTATTTACTACATATTCAACTAAAATAGTTGTGTGTATATATCTTGTACTATGTATATCTCTTACTTTGCTATTGTATGTGGATAATCTGCACGGTCTGATCAGTGAATGCACTGTTCCCCATTCAATCACAAAATACCCGTATGATTATAGCAAACCGTATATATCTCATCAGGCTGCATGACTGGATGATCAGGATTGACATTGGTCAGGAATTCCATAAGACCCATTTCTCCAGCCACCGCCACTATATACATGTTTTAGATTTGTATTTCAAGGGACATAATAAATTGCCACATGACAGAGGGCCACTAGCAGCATTTTGGATGACATATACATGTATAGTGATGATAGCGCTTCTCCTGACCCGAAATGACATAGAAGGTGACTGGCATCTTCATCATGCATCAGTGGCAGGAAACCCCTCAGTTTTCGTATTAGACATTTGTCTGTCTATTGCGCTGCTTAGATGTCCGGATTGTATGAGACAAGTCCAACAATGCACGCTCACTTCCAGAATGGGGGATTCTCCGTACAGCTAAGGAACACAACCCCGTTAGCTAAGATTGCTGTTGATCAGACTACAGAGGAAACTGTCAACAAGGATACATATGACTGCAGGATGCATTCGCGGATTTAGCCTGAAGCCTGGTACATTGACACGCTATTATCTCACAGCAGCGCACAGTGAATTAGCTCTACGATAACTCCGGCATTAGATATCACGCCAACGTCCAGACAAAGTCACACATTCTTGGCAAGGCACAAATAAAGATAAGATGAGTCTGATGTCACTTGTGGATCTGTTGCACAACAACTGGTCACAATGCATATGCTGTATTTATAAAGCAGCAGTTTGGGAGAGGGTGAGCGCTTCCATGAACCGATCAAGAAACATAGAGTCAAAACTGTCAGTGACATCCAAAGACGTTGTCGTGAAAGCTGACCAAAAAATGGTTTGGTAACATAATGCTGGTTGCATAAAACAGACAGTTAGCGATCCACTTGGTCCACTGTCAATGACATTAGCAGACACAGATGAAACCATGAAATAAAGCCGTGCTTGCTAAGCATCTAGAGATCAAAATCGTGCCGGCTGAGAAAGTTACCCACCCCTCCGCTACACTGATCGACGGGATGGCACTAATACAAATGATTATATATTCACTCAGATGCTCCATGCCAGAGGTGAAAGTGAGAGGATCGATGTTATATTTGATGTGTATCGGAGTCATTCGATCAAAGCTGCCAAACGAGTTCATCGCGGTTCAGAAGATGGGATCGCCTTCACCAAGATAATGGCTGGACATGAAATACAGAATTGGAGACGGCTCTTGGCAAGTATAAAGAGCAAGAACTCACGGCGTTTCTAGCTGAAAATCAAAAGCTCAGGATGAAAGAGAGAAACTAGGGATAAGGTCCATGTTCGTCACATGCAGTGATGTTCGTGTGAAACTAACATGCGGAGGTTGGGAAGTAATTAGCGATCTACAATCTGACCTGTCGGGCTTATCGACATTACCAAACTGTATACCAAACTGTATACCAAAAGTATACACTGCCCCTATGGGACTTTATCCATGGGTAGGATGTGACACTGTCAGTACACTTGCCGGGCAAGGAAAGTTAAGCGTATTGAAGATCCTGCTTAGCCACCCAAAATTTAGAGAGGCATTCACATCACTTTGTAAAAGACTGGTCATCTCAAATGAAGTCTTCCGTACCATCCAGGAGTTCACCTGACAATCGATGTCAGTGAGGTCAGGTACCAACTATTCCACAGCAGGAGTGGGAAAATTGAGGGCGGCCAACGGCCCTCATATGACGACACACTGTAGCAACACGCCCGTCGAGCTAACCAACAGGATGCTATCTGGCGACGTATTTTAATTTACTGTCCAGACATACCAACACCCAACGAAGATCATGGAGGGACATCAAGCGATACCGGCGTTCCAGTTATCAAATGGATGACGGGATCGCCAGCTTCCGAAGTCGTGCTGAGACTTGTGTCATGTAAGTCCAGCTGATCATGTCGGCCGCGTGACTGTTCACGCATCGTCAACGGACTCAAATGTACAGACGCATGCAAGCTGTTATCATGTACCAACATGGCGGATGATCACGACGACTTTCGCCTGGATGAAAATACTTCCTCTGACAGCGATGATGATTGAATTGATATTTCTCAGATTCACACTGTAAGCTGTATTCCCGAAGCACTTGGCCATATTGCATTTTCTTCTAGTTTAACCCCAGAGATGTATGGCTAGTTTGATCAGGGTCAAAATGTTCAATAGAAGTACGTTTATAACAGGTGGCTAATGTTGACACCATTGTCAAAATACACACATGCTATTATACTTTAATAAATATGTCATCGTTATAGATATACATTATTTATTGCAAATACGCATTGTGTGGATCAATATCGGCTAAATAAGGAGATGAGCTAATCACCGTCGGTGTATCTGTAATCTGAATTAGGTCTACATATTTTAGCCATCAGTTCAATACACATACGTGATGACTCAAATACATAGTGTACAGCAACCAGATGCATGTGGATAGATGGAGGCTCATCAGAAATTCGGCGAGTCAACTTGAATATGGAAACTGTCAACCTATGACTCATTGGTGACTGTGACTGGAGAAATAGGCATATCGTTATTTGACCAGTGTAGCTCCAGATCAATATGTGCATCCCCACACTCTATTCCGGGTCTACACTGCTTGTCACTCAGTCAGTAAATCCCCTGCCCTGCTTCTAATGCGGTGTATAGATCCTTAAGTACAAGGCTGCGATAAATCGCTAGAGGATAAGAATCTAGACAGGTCAGAAATGTCATAAAGACCATTACTCCTGTCATTCCAGAAAAGTTTTAACACATATTATTATATTAATTATGACTGACCAGTGCGTTCATAAACTTATTGAGATACAAAGTGCAATTAATATGGTTAATGCTTCAGATAATTGGTGACATTTCGAACATATATCTAAAAAATTGTGGAAAAAAACAACACATTTCTTACTTATTTGTATGATTATTCCGTCACCAAATGAATAAATTACAATTTGTTATTCAATATATCATGTAAAATGACATTGTGAACATTTTTTATCTGAGGGTAATTGTGTCTCAGACAACCCAATTAAATGTACGGCCATTATTATGAAATATGCAAAAATGATGGAGGCCATTTTGAAAAATGGTCGCCAAAATGAGTTTGGCTGTGGAATTCAGCTGGCCATCACATTTTTTCCATGTAGTGACATATTGGGCTAATTGAAAAATATAATGGGGACTTGCACACTTTTTTGGTAGTCAAATTTAATTTGTCACATGGTCTATATGTGAAAGACTTATTATTGTTTTGCTGTTACATGTACATCATCATGATCATTTATGCTTCATCCACTTTATTAGATTACAATGAAATGAGTTAGTTGTATTCAGTGTTTTCAAATTATTTGGTAAGCTGTTCCATGTGATTGGGCCCGAATATATGATACCTTGTTTGTAAATGTATTTGTATGGTCTAGGTGGAATAAAATGATGTGCCAATTCTGATCTTAGTACTGGTCTGTTTTCATGAGCAATTCTGTGTTTAAACATTTCATTAATGTAAGTTGGTGTTTCTGACTTGGAATCATTGAACATAAACTTAGCTTTCCTAAGATATAATCTTTCAAATAAAGTTAATATGTTCAGGTCATGCATACTTTGTATTATATCTTCAACATTATAGTCCATTATTATGTTTACTGCACGTTTCTGAAGTCGAAAAATTATATTTAAATTGACTTGGGATGTTCCACTCCAAACAGTGTTACAATAGTCAATATGAGGTTGCATATATGTTTTTTTATAAAATTGAGTTCTGTTTTCAGTGGATAGATATTCTTTAATACTTGACAGAAGCCATAGATTTAATGTTATTTTTTTGCCAAGCTGGCTCTCTTTTGGTGAGTAGTTATGAGCATGACTTTTGTTTTTGATGTATTTGTATGCATGCCATTACATTTGCACCAGGTTGACAAGTTATCTAAGGCGTTTTGTAAATTGTTTATAATTTTGTTACTGTGATTTTCCGATATCATAGAGGGTTGTGTCATCTGCATGAAGATCCGTGTTTACTGTGTATGTATAGAGGTAAATCATTGATAAACAACAAAAACAGAAGAGGTCCTAATATAGAACCCTGTGGAACTCCATACATTATAGCTTTATCGGTTGATATGACATTGTTTACAGATAATTTTTGCTTCCTATTTAATAGGTATGATGAAAACCATAATCAAGTTTTGTCAGTTAATTTATAAAATTTCAGCTTCCTCATTAAAATTGAATGGTCTGCAAGATCTTTTTGAAGTCAACCATCACTACACCTGCAGTTTCACATGAATAGTCAGACCTGAAACCAGACTGTATGTAATAGTTTATAAGTTACAAAATAGTTCATTAGTGAGTCATGTACATGTTTTTCAAGTATTTTGGAGAAAATTGGTAGAATTTGGATTGGACGATAATTGTTTACATCATCTTTTGATCCACTTTTATGAAGAGGTGTCACTTTCCCTTCTTTCCAAATGTCTGGGAAACATGAGTTTGTTATACTTTGGTTGCAAATGTAAGTGATACTGTCCATAATGTAAGGGCCGGCCAGCTTTAGCAAACGGGGTCCAATATTATCCGAGCCTGTGGTTTTTGTGACATCAATATTTTTAAAGAATTTTCCTACTGATTCTCTGGAAATTTCTGGAATTGAAAAATATGTTTCGGGCGGAATTCTACTGTCGCAGAAAGATTGTAGTTTGTAAAAATCTAACATTTTAGAGGTTCTTTCAAATGTGAAGCAACTGAAACAAAGAAATTGTTAAATTTATTTGCAATATCATTTGGCTTATCAATTTCGATGTCTCCAGTTTGTAGAGATGGTATATTTATACTTGATTTTCTTTTCTTAACACTAATTTCCTTGAGAATGTTCCACACATTTCCTGGACCATTATTACTTTCATCAATGATCGCAGTATATTGTTGTTTCTTTGAAACTTTAAACAGTGTGATAACTTTGTTTCGCCATGTTTTATATTGCACTTCATCATTTAGTGATTTGTACCTGTCTCTAGTTTGAATAGCTTCAATTATTTCGGGCGTTATTAAAGAACCAGTTGGCCGAATCAGTCGTGAAATATGTCATTTGAAAGCTGGTTCATTTACGCAAACAATAACATGTCGGTTCCGTGAATTACATTGCATAATTTCGTACAGTAGTAAATTATTCACAGACATTTACATCGCCACGGAGCAGTTTGATGTCGTCTATCATTACATAATTATGACCGTAGATTATTAAATATCATCGTTTCATCACTTTCAAAGTACTGTTCGCAAGCCCAAAACTACTTTTTTTATTTCACATTCGCCATTCGGTTGTCGATGTTTATGGTACGGTAACCTGTTTCATTGTATATAGCTTTTTTCATCCACCGCTCTAAATAATTATGATGGAGTGACACTTGCATATTTGCTGTATTTTGGCGCATGTTTGGTTACCTGTTATTTTCTATATTATAATGCCGTTCAACACTTGTTTCTGCTCATCATGTATTACTAACCTGCAAATAATACAATATACATATGTAATAGGCCTACACTGATATGTCAACACCGTACCAGAATGCACACATGTGAGTTCGAGTCACAACGAAACCAAACACAGAAATAACCACTGAACGATGCTCCGTCCATTTACGTCACGTCATAAATGTTGACATTGAATTTCCTTTTGTATATTTTGAGGGCTGTGAAAATGATAATTGATCAAAAATCGTTTCCTGGACGGGCATGTCCGGTTGTTTTCTCGAATGATATGGTAAACTAGGCAATTCCGCAAGAAGTATGAATATCCTGCTGAAATCGGAATCATTGGCAGTCCGGATAAGCATAGTGTCGTGTTCAGCGCGGAGGTCTCTACAAAAATATACAATAGATGGAACAAGGTACCTACCTGTGATTTCCCATTTGAAATTGCATTGAACAACCGGAAGTATCTTTATCGAGCCAAATTCTCACTTAAAATAGCGCAGTAATCATTCCTATTCTTGAGCTTATACAGGGATGTCTGTGAGTCTGTGTGTCCCGCATGTGCTTCCGGCATTTGTGTTAAAGTTTTCAAGTACCAAATATCTCCACAACCCAAGTCCAATTAACTTGAAACTTCACATACCTCTGTATCGTCATCCCAATTATCATTCTATAGCACGTCCATGTGGTCCTCAAGCCCAAGGTCAAGGTCAAGTTACATGTACTTTTAAATGTGGATTTTTTTTCTTTAAACCTGCGTTAAAGTTTTTAAGTACCCAATATCTCCTCAATCCCACGCACGCACGCACCGCACGCACGCACGCACGCACGCACGCACGCACACGCGCGCACGCACACATATTGGGTCCATCAAGTACATTGTACCTCCGTAGGCATGATATGCTAGCTGCGGCCATCTAGTATGCAATAAACAGTTACCTAGAAATCTTGATTTCCCTTGCAGAATCCACAGATTTGTAGGTTCCCATCAAGGCAGTTCTATGATGGTCAACTTATGACCGAACCTGGTCCCTGGATGAGAGACACCTTGCCAATTTGGCCGCGGGACGGGAATAGTGAATTCCCTCACGTAATGATACACGTCGAGGGGGAAGAGAAGATGATGACCGTGTCCGTGGAGGAAGGAAATGACCACTCTGTGAGCAATACACAGGAGGTGCAGCTTGTGGTATGTTATATAAATAGAACATTTTACTGACTGATGTGCATAAGGGACAAGCTGCTTGTTATATGGGCCATCTTACATGGGCGATGATTTCATATGGTATTTAAAGACTGAGGTGATAGATTTCATAAGGGACAAATTGCTTATTACATAGACCATCTTACATTGATAATGATTTCATATACTGTCTGTTCCATGTTTTTCTGCCGACGAACGCTTGGCTATTAAACACATTAAATCTAAAATATATTTAAATGTAAGTACTTTTTCATCAATAACAACAAATTCACACTCCCCAAATATTGTTATTTGATGAAATTCCATCAAATATTGATTGTTATTGCGAAAAAACTATTTTCCTATGGGAATTTAACATGTGGCAAAAGGAGATGCAGGGAGGAATTGAACAACGATTTTGGAATTTGACTCCGAAACCTGTCTTGATAGCTTGAAAATGACGTAACAAAGAAAACAATAGTTTGATCAACAAATTTCAAATTTATTTAAAAAAGTCTACTTTTAACCCCCCATTTTAAGTTAAATTCACATAGGAAAATAGTTTTTTCAAAATAAACAAATATTTAGACGAAATTTCATTTTTTGGGGGGAGGTTGACTTTTTGTTATTGATGAAAATGTACTTATATTTAAATATTGTTAGTGTTTAATGTGTTTAATGGCCAACAGTTCGTCGGCAGCCAAACGTCATTGTATGTGCCAGCCCTTAGCCAGTTTCACCTCTTCTGGAATTTTACAAAGAACTGACAATCAGAAGTAGAACATATGATATAATGTAGCCGATCATACATGGAAAAGTCAGCACAACGGACTCCTAAAATTATATTACACTGAGACTTACTTCAAGTGATATATTGGTGTAATTTTGCCAACATTCTCAAAATGTACATAAGCTATGGCTGATGTGTACACTTTTCCAAGACACTGTACTGTGCTATACTTACATGTATGTAAATACACATGGGCCAGATATACTCTCCCTATATAGGAGAGTATATCGTATAGGATACATGCAGAAATGAGGCAGTATTCAAATATATGTTATACATATGCAATTATATTTGAAACAAACGATGATCAGGTATATAACGGGTCCTAATTAATGGTATGTATTAACCATTACACTGCTGAATTGTTTTCTGCTGAAAATGTTTGATTTTCCATTTTTCTCGCCAAATACATGGTTTGACTGCATTTTAGCCATGTTTTTATTGAGAAAGACAACAGCAGACGATTGATTTCATTTCCCCAGTTGAGTTTGCAGATTAACTGAGGTTAATAATTTCATAAGAGACAATCTGTTTATCACATGAAAACCTTGTTATGACACGCTGTAACCCATTAACCCATTAATAGCCCATTACATTCGGAATACACCTTTATGAGTATGACATTTTTATGCAGGCCCATGGGCTTTCTATCTTCATGATTTGACTGTATATATATATATATATATATATATATATATATATATATATATATATTATATTTGATGGTTAACTTTGTTCATGTAGTGTATTTATTATATTAGTATAGCCAATATATGAGTATTATTGTTTTATTTGTAACTATTCCACTGGTTTGAAAATCAACAGTGCCCACTATACAGATATAATCATGTATTAGAGATACATGCCCACCCAGTAGGCACAAACTGTTCTTATTAGGTATTGAATAATTGTATACTTGTGTCACTATTCCACCAGTTCTAAACATTACGAGTGCCCGCTATACAGATATAATCATTTAGTAATATTTATTTTACTGATAGTGACGCGCGGTGGAATCAGGCTTTTTTCATATGCAAATGAGGCATGATATTGTTTAACTATTTATACTAATTAAATGCGTCACCTAAAAAAATAATATTTTCGACATAGTATAAAGTATGATCATTGCACATCAAAAAATAAATACAGAGAATAAATAGTGATGTCCGTTAGTATTTTAATGAAACAGGGTTATCGCCCCTGATATCAGTGTGAACATTTATGTCTGATATAAAATGTACAATTCTGCCAATTTATACGTGGGGTAATCATGGTAATGGTGAATGAATGTTTATTTTGCCAGAAAATGTCTCAGATGATGTCTCTGATATAAAGAACATTTTGTGCCTACTGAGTGGGCATGTACCTTTACTCTTTAATTTACTGATAGAGACACGGGTTTGTATCTGGCTATTTTGATTAGCATTTTTAAATTATTTATTTAGTAAATGCATAACCTGAATAAATATTGTTATTGACATATTGTAAACTATGATCATTGTACATCAAAACATATATAGAGAGAATAAATAGTTGAATCTGTTAATCTTTAAAGGATACACAGTTATCCCCCCTCATATCAAGAGCGGAAATTCACATTTGATATATTAAGTTGTACCGGTATAATGCCAATTAACACGTCCGGTAATGGTAAATTAATGTTTATTTGCCCGAAAAATGTAATATCTACAGAATGGACAAACGTATACTAATAATCCAGTATACAATAGGAAATTATTCCTTCTTAGTGCACAAAGCAAACTTGGTGCAATCGGCTACAGAGGTATTTCAATCCTGACCAGTGTAGATCCTCATCAGGGGGCTGTAATGTCATTTTTGTGTACCCTAAAAATGTTTGGGGGTATATATCAGACACGCCATGGGATTTTGTACCTTTGGCTATCTACGTAATTGCATTAAGGACACGTTCTATACATGATCATCTTTTGATTCAAAGATAATTGCTTCGTAAATGTGATGGAATATATGTATGACATATATGTGAACACTGCCTCGTTACTGTATCCTATACGGCACATGGAGTAGCGAACTCGGCCATCTTTGTGTGTTCAAGCCATCAGCCACTTTCACTTCTTCTAGCGTTTGACACAAAACTCAAAATGTGAAGTAGAACATATGCTATAATGTAGTTAATCACATATAGAAAAGCCAGAACAACAGACTCCTATCACTTATATTACACCAAACAATAAAATATATCAATTTTCTGGACAGGTTTGTGCCTGCGTTTTTAAAAACATGTACCACCATTGTAAATAAGATCATACACTGAACATCGCACAGTGTATCACTTTTATCGCACAGCACATACCATATATACCCACTACTGAACTCTGTTATTAGCTATCAAATTCAGTTACATGTAAACAGTTACCTTAGTGTATTGTACCTGGTGTCTACTTGCCTACTATGCGAGTAAATATTGCTTTACCTATGGGTAACGTGTACACTGACAATAGGCTCCACATCAGATTTAAAAGTTTACACATTAACATTTATTTTCAGATTGACGTGAGAAATGCCCAGATATCTCGTCTTTTGTATAGTTTGCTGGCATAATATTTATAGGACGCCGTTGTCATATCTGTCTATGATGTATTGCACCAAATTTTATTTGGTTTACTGTCATATTATTTGCTGTATGTGTCAAACACACAAAGTGGTGAAACTGTACAATGGCTTGTACAGAGATGGCAACTCAATGTACATGTACCATATAGTATACAGTCACAAGACAATATGCACATATGTTTATTCATATATCACATCACAAGTCGCTGTGGCCTAGTGGATAAGGCATCCGCCTCGCAACTGGGAGGTCGAAGGTCCGAGCCTCGCTCGGACTGATGTGGCCGGTTGGTTAGCCGCCAGCTAGTTAAATATTAGGGTATCAATTGCCTTCCTGCCGGGTGCCTGGCATAAAGGACAGGAATTGGGAAGTACTGGTTGTTCGATAGAGTGTCTCATAAGTCAAATATGACTGGCCCTTTCAATAGGGGTGACACTATAATAAACAAACTTTACTATATCACATCACTCTTATGAACTAAGTATCATTGAAGCCAAGTGTATCTATCTATGACCTAATTCCTTACACGCGTTTACAAAATTTACAAGATAAACATAACATATTTCATGACATTACGCAAATGTCCGAATGTACAAAATCCCATGGTGTGTCGTATATAGTCTCCACCCTGTCCGTCTCTGTCTGTTGAACATTTGCGCTAATATTTTCCTATTTATTTTACTGCAAGTTGGATTGCCTTGAAACTTCATATGCTTATTTGTCATCATCCACATTTTCATTATATAGCCCACCAATTCCGGCCACTGTGCTCAAGGTCAAGGTCAAGTGACTTATACATTTGCTCTGAAGTCTTTCAGTGTTACAAATATCTTATATTTAAATAACTTTTTAAAAACTGCAACGCTGTATAGCGGTGTTTGCAAACAGTGTAGATACAGATGAGCCGACTCGTAACGAGGTGTCTCATCAGGATCTGCACTTTTTTTAGTTTTTGTAAGATAAAAACACCCCCTTTTCATAAATGGACTTGTCTGAACAATTGAATGGGTAGAAAACATTAACATATCAATATCCATTCTAGTTATTTAGGGGTGAAAGGGGCAAGCTTGTAGTTACTGACCAAATGGACGTCATTGAAGATTGAGCAGTCTGGGGGATTCTCATGGAAAATGCCAGACTATTGTCTTTTGAAATGTGGCTGTGACTGGAGAAACGGGGCTTATGGGATTAGCTCCGGATCAAATAGCACTCTCCGGTTGTCTGATAATGATCTATATTGCTTGGTAGAAGCATAACAGGTGTTACATTGATGGAATGGCGAACAGTGCAGACACTGATCAGACTGCGCGGATCTACACTGGTCGCAACGCCCATAAGCTCCATTTTTCCAGTCACAGCCACTTACATCAAGTTTATCAGGCGAGGCTAGGAAATGCATGCCGAGGCTGGCCGAGGAATTCCGAGCTGACAGGCCGTCAAGTATCCTATTTTTTTCCTCCTTTTTCCTATGTTTTGAGCAATTCCTATTTTTCCCATTTTCTGACCAAATGTTCATATTTTTAGCTCATCTGAGCGAAGCTCATGTGAGCTATTGTTACCGCAATGTGTCCGTCGTCGTCCGTGTCGTCGTCCGTCGTCGTCCGTCGTCCGTGAACATTTTCAAACGTCTTCTCCTCGGTAACCATTGGGCCTATAGTCACCAAACTTCAAGGTCATGGTCCATAGGTAGGGGGATTACAAAATTGTTAAAATGACGTCATTAAGTAATCCAAGATGGCCGCCGTCTAAAAATAAGAACCGCCAACCAGATTTCGAAAAAACTTGGTAGAAATGATCCATGTACAATACTCTTTCAAAGTTGTTAAAATGGTGACCCCGGGGTCAAAAATGGGCGTGGCCCGTGGGTCAAATTGGTGTCAAATTTTATTTTTGACCGAATATGGTCATGTCATATATCAAATCGAAGGTATCAACGAGGCAATCACTTTGGTGCATTTTTTGTCGAAATCGGATGGTTATGTCATCCAAGATGGCCACCGAAATGTCAAAAGGTCGTTCTTTTATTAGAGATTTCAAAATTCTTCTTCACATGAACCGCTTGACCCATGGTAGCTAAACTTAAAAAGTTATGGTCCATGGGTGAAGCCTTTTCAGATTTGTAAAAATAGAGGTCATCACTAATCCAAGATGGCCGCCGTCTAAAAATAGCATAAATTCTTAAAAAAAACTTCTTCTCATGAACCGCTAGCCGGATTTCGACGAAACTTGCTAGAAATGATTTATGTACAAATTTGTTAAAATGGTGACCCCGGGGTCAAAAATAGGCGTGGCCCGTGGGTTCAAATTGGGGTCAAATTTTATTTTTGACCGAATATGGTCATGTTATATATCAAATCGAAGGTATCAACGAAGCGATCACTCTGGGGCATTTATTGTCGAAATTGGATGGTTATATCATCCAAGATGGCCGCTGAAAGGTCAAAAGGTCGTTCTTTTATCAGAGATTTCAAAATTCTTCTTCACATGAACCGCTTGGCCCATGGTAGCCAAACTTAAAAGTTATGGTCCATGGGTGAAGCATTTTCAGAATTGTTAAAATGGAAGTTATCGCTAATCCAAGATGGCCGCCATCTAAAAATAACACAAATTCTTAAAAAATCATTTTCTCATGAACCGCTAGCCGGATTTCAACGAAACTTGATAGGAATGATCGATGTAGAATGCTCTTTCAAAGGTGTTAAAATGGTGACCCCGAGGTCAAAAATGGGCGTGGCCCTGGGGTCAAATTTTATTTTTGACCGAATATGCTCATGTCCTATATCAAATTGAAGGTTTGGTGCAATATTTGTCGGAATCGGATGATTATGTCATCCATGATGGCCGCTAAAAGGTCCATTTATTCGAGATTTTGAACGTCTTTTTCACAGGAACCACATGCTGGCCAAACTTCATAGTAAGTTAAGATCCTTGGGTGAAGCATTTTCAGATTTGGTAAAATGAGAGTCATCGCTTAATCCAAGATGACCGCCCTCTAAAAATAGCACAATTGTTTTAAAACACATATGAACTCAATGTCACATTCTCCTCTGCTGTTCATGGAGTCAGGTGAGCGAATTAGGGCCATCATGGCCCTCTTGTTTCTATTTGTTTGGCCTTTTTGAAAACCGCACACATTTTTGTCAAAATTAAACTATAAACATGACAGTGAAATTGAATATATGTTATAGATAAATATTGTACATTATAACATAACTTTACAACTATTATTGCATACCACTAGTATTCAGCTGTGCTAGATGTCTATCGCAATCTTCTGTGCCAGTTTCTAGCAGGTCGTCTTTCAAATTGTGCCTTTAAGAAATAATTTGTATTAGTCCATTAATTATTCCGTTACATTAGTATTTTGTACATGTACTTTGTAAATTGGAAGGTAAGAACTATTTTGTTGACCTGTATACAGAAGATTGAAAGGCATTAGCGTTCCTTGCCTTCAGAGCTGCTTTTTATATCCCCGGCATATAAAGTATTCCGAGGGGTGTATAGGTATCGAATTTCTGTCCGTTCATTTTAACATGTGCGTGAAAGATTTTCAGTACTTTATGTCTCTGCAACCTCGTTACCGATTGACTTTAAAATTGATAAGCATGTTTATCATCCTCCGGATATTCATTGGTCCTCACGTACTTCTTTGGCATTTTTGTATGTGACAGTTGAATCTGGTTATAACCCTTATGTGAGTATTACACTTATTATCCCCTCGCCCATATGTAAGAGGGGATATAGCGTTAGTCCATGTACGTACGTGTGTGCGTTCATCACCGATTTTGATAATATTTTACCACATGCAATGTGGTTTTTTTTCAATAACGATTTTGATAATATTTGACCACAATGTGTGTCTAGGGATGCTGCTTTCTCTTGCATTCGACCCGAGTCCGACCGCCTAAGGTCAAGGTCATTGAGGACTTGATTGATTTATTAAGGCTGCCAGCGAGGGGATTAGCTTCATCTCTCGAAATCAGGTGGGGAAGGGGCAAACTGACTTTAGTGTGGTGTGGACCTGGCAACAGGTCGGGTTATTCTATGTTCAGGGCTGGATATATTGTGTATGCCCCACCACGACCCTTCCGTCCGTCCATCACCAACCGTGTGACTCGTAAAACGTTCAAACCATACTAGCTACAGACCCGAAACTTGGTATGTAGCTTCCTTATGATTAATAAATGTGCAAAGTTTATTTCAGGTTTTAATTCAACCCCTGGGTCATGGATTATCTCCTCCTTTCCAAATTGTGCCTTGTAACTAGTAAAAATTTTAAATTGTAACAGCTACAGACCTCGAACTTGGTATATAGCTTCCTAATGATGAGTACATACGCACAGTTTATTTCGATTTTTTATTCGACCTCCGCGGATCATGGAGTATCTCCCCTTTCCGACTTAGATTTCACCATTTTGCCTTATAACTTGTAAAACAACTTCTAAACCGTAATAGCTGGATGCTTAATGCTTAGTATGTAGCTCTTCATGGTGTGAAGATGCACAAAGTGAAATTCTATTTTTGCTTTGACACTGAGCATGGATTATTTCCCCCTTTTTGACTTGGAATTTTGCTTTGTTTACTATCGAAGCGATATGTGGGGCATCCTCATTCTATAACATATTTTCTATTTCTCGATGTAAATATTCCGTTCCGATTCAAAATTGTGCTGAAACTCTTAGCCATTTTCTTACATCGAAAGTTTGTAAGAGTTTCTCCATCATGTATTATCTTCAATATTACTTAAAGGATTGCTTTAATAGTTGGAAAGTTCATTCACCTGAATATGTGTGAGGCATTCTCACAACCAATGACATGATCTTAACCGTTGTGACCTTCATAATGGTGCTAAAACACTTGGCCATTTTCTTATGTCAAAAACTTCAAAAAAAAGTTTTCTTTTTGATACACAATCTCTAGTTAGAGTTCAGTATGCCATGGGGGCATATCCATTTTTTACAAACATAATGTATAGTTAAGTACTGTATATCTCTGTAACATTCACCCTTCACTCGATTAGCTTAAACATTGATATACATTGATACAGTTTTCGAAAATAACGCTGGCTGCATTTTCAAAAGCTGCTTTTTTTATTAGCATTATGAGGCAGCGGCTGTGGGTATATGTGAGCTCCAGCTCACTTGCTCTAGTAGTTTCAGGCAATAAATATACAATATGTGTTTCATGAAATCCCACCTATCCTAGTGTTTAGGCCCCCATATCCAGCATGCTCATTTATAAAAATAATTAAAGTCAAGGCTAGATTCGGTTGGCTGAAAGGGACGTTACGGAGGCTAACATATATGTGCATTACTTTAATTATCAAAGTACAAGTAATGTTTGAAAATCATGTTTTGGTATCTTGAAGCAATAAATAACTTTTAATTAAGAATTAAAAGTTATAGTATTTGAGCAGTACAACACACATTATCAATACAAAATATTAAAAGGCCAGGATGGCCATACAATGTGTTTGTAAGCCATCATAAATAACTATTTTATTCCTATTTTAGACTATATTTTCCTATTTTATTCCTATTTTTTCACCGTCAGAATCCTATTTTCCTTTTTTTTTTGGACCAACTCCTCACTTCTGAGCTGTGAATGATAAACTTGAGATAAACTTGAGATAAAAAAAACCACTCATTAGCCTGGTAATTTATATATCAGTAGCGTTGTATGTGGCAGTATGGGAAAATATATGGTTCGACCATGTCCAGAAACGTCATAACACATGCATTACGTAGGCTTGGCCCCGAAATGAGCATTGTATACAGCCATGGTCAAACAACACGCACTGTACGTTTGAACACGTCGGTGTCAAACAACGACAGGCATGTAATTATATAAGTTGGACTTTGTTGAAAAGAACTCAGACTATGTTACGTGATTAGACTTATGTCATTTGATAATGTAATCATGGTCATGTGACGTCAATCAACCAATGAAATGTCAGCGAAAGAAGACTTGAATCTGTTGCGGCCCCGATAAACGTGTAGTTGATGCAGGACACGGACATTTATTTGTGTGTTGTTTGCATGTCTGCTGGGATTGGCACATTAGCGGGCGGGCATCGGAACATAATTGAATTTAATCAGGTCTAAATATGTGTTTAACGTAACAATAGAGCGCCTGTGAGTCTCAAGTCATAGCAAGGAAAATAGTGTTACGTAACAATTGAAAGGACGTGTGAGAAAAATAATCAATGACAGGGTTGTGACTGAGCCGGGGAATCCCAGTCTCACCCTGCAATATTGTCCCAGGCTCGGTAGAGCCTTGCCGGAGGCATTATCGCACTGGTAGTTATTTTCCTTGGTTAAAGTTTTTGTAAGAGCTTGCATGTTCAATAGCATTCGGTCTACAGCCCCGGTACTGACACACTATCATGAGCCAGTCCTATCATGAGCCAGCGATGTGCACCACAACGCAATGTGAGTCAAATGACCTTTGTGTGTCCTTGACATACAGTTGCAATATTTACATAGTTATTTTCCTTGGGTAAATATTTTGTAAGAGCTTGTACCTTCAATAATATTGTAGGTCCTCCACTTTGTGCTGACACGTTATTGTTGTAAATATTATTGTAAACAAAGGCTATTTTTAATCAAAGTACTGAAAGTACTGAAATATGTTATTTCCACAAAAATGTATCACTTGCGGAACTAGAGACTGAAAGTTGCATATTTTCTCAATCATCATCCAGAGGCAAATGTACGGTGATGGTGCAAACCCATTACCACCCATACATTACTTTTTGAAACTCCCTAGGCTAGTAATGTACTATACAGGGATCCTCCAGATTATCGGACAAAAATGGCAGTGTTTTTATAATATATTTCTTAACATAGCAGTTACGGGCATAAACTTTTCACAGAACAATCCTCGGTTCTTGCTTTCTCATCTCATGTAAACTATTTAGCAAACTGTGCCATGTTTCTCACTTAAAATTGGGTCAGATTATCAGTCGTACTAACTAATGTTGGCATAACTTGTGGCCCAAGCCCATTGTTATTATTTGGTAATAAACTATGTTTAAGCTAGTCGTAAGATTGCCCAAAATTAACATTGACAAGCAGTTATCCGGACAAACGTATAACAGTCTTATAACTTCTATTCTCACGTTGAAATCATAAGTATATCGCCTGCAAACCAGTGTAAACAGCATTGTGTAGTTCTGCAGAAAAATCAGCCACCCTTCACCATATTTATAGAATGTATTGTATTTATAGAACAACTCGGCAATGACGTAATGGGCGCACTCGATTGTGCTCCCCGCGCGACTTTTCATGTTGTAAACAACTTGTGGACAGAGTTGGGGAATGTTTACAGCAAATTTTACTAAATGTTCACCTTGGCGATATATTCTTCACACTGGCATGGAAACAGCAAGCAGCTGCGTGACTTATATGTATTCGTTGCAATATCGGATCAAAAGAATGCGCTTAATTAACAGGTATTTGCATAAGTCCGATAAACTGATTGTCCGGATAACTGGTATGACTTCGCCCGTCATAGGTAGTGCCTATTTCATATTAGCTGCTGTTTTCATACGCACAAAACGTCTTGATTAGTATTTTCCAGAATTTGATTACAAGGGAGATAACATTTAAAAATGAATATTCGTCATAGATCACAATGTCATTGCGTTTGCTATTGTTATAATACAGTGCTGACGAGTGCATAAACGTAATACCAAAGATACGTAAACAGATGACCCACTAGTATAATGGGTACACATGCCGCCTTTAATACAGTGGGTTCCGAGTTTGATTTCCGCATTGGCAACTTTCGTTTATTTCCTTTTATAACATTTAATAAAAAATAAGAAAAAAAAACTGCGGTCTCTTCGAAATTTTGATTATTAAAATGATGCACTCGGATATTTAGTTACATGTACAATTTTACATATCAGTTGTGTCTTACCTCATAACCCATAAGGAAGCCACATACCATCTATCTAGTCTCCATCAAGTACGGTTTACTAAGTTTGACTTCTCACAAGAAACGTGACGGACGGACGGACGGACGTACGTACAGACGCAAGAATGAACAGACGAACGGACATGTACACCAGCGACAAAAAAACAATACAAATATACTTTATATAAAAAGTAGGTATAAAACTGTATACACGAGTTGTGGGATTTGAACCTGGGATAACATATGCATTGACAGAAGGTGTTCAAGTCCTTACCAACTGTGCTACGTAAAGATCTGGCAACTTGTATCGATAATAAATATATGATTAGTCGTCGGTCTTGAACAGACGTGGGGATATCCTGAAGGAATTCCCTTTATTATTTATAACTGATTGTTATGTAAACAAAAGCATGTAAACAACGCCATGACACATTGGTATTATTATACGTCTACAGCTACTATACATGCACATTATCATGAGCCAGTGATGTGCACTGCAAACCACTGTGAAACACATGACCTCCGTGTGACCTTTACCTACAATTTCCAGAGTTATTTCCCTTGGTTAAACTTGTTTGTTTATTTGTTTGTTGGCATCTCAAGAAATGTTTATACCGTAATAGCTGTAGGCTTGCTACTTGGTATGTAGTTTCCTTATAATGTGCAGATGCATAATTTAAGTTTGATTTTATTATTTGACATCTGATCTCCCCATTTTGGACGTAGAATTTGATCATTTGGCCTAGTAACTTAATGTAAAACTTTTGAATCGTAACAGCTGGTGACTTGATACTTGGTACATAGCTTCCTTTTGGTGTGTAAATACGCAAAATGTATTTCAATTTTTTGTTTGGCCTCTGGTCATGGATTACCTCCCCCTTTTGGACTTAGAATTTCACTGTTTTGCCTTGTCACTTGCAAAAATTATAAACGGTAATATAGCTGGCGGTTTGGTGCACAGCGTGGATTTCTATTTTTGATTTGACACTGGGCCATGGATTATTTTCCCCCTTTTGGACCTAATATTTTGCCTCGTTTACTATCAAAGCGACATGTGGGGCATCCGTGTTCTATGAACACATTTTCTAGTTCTGTAAAGATTCAGTTATGATTTTGGGATTTATCCCCCATCACAAGGTGAAATATGGGATTCGACCCGTTAAACCGGCCTAAAATGATCTTAGCTGTTGACAGACCGTTAAAGGTACATGTCCACACAGTAGGTTATAATATAGGGAGACATATAGTTTTGTATATTCTGTGTATATGACATTTTCTGGCAAAATAAACATTCACTCACCATTACTAAACGTAGTGATTGGCATTAGTATACATTATATATCAGGCGTAAATTTCTACACTGTTATCAGCGGCGATAACCATATTTCCTTGAAATGTTAACGGACATTACTATTTATTCTCTGTATTTATTTGTTGATGTGCAATGATCATACTTAAAAATCTGTCGAAACTATTATTTTTTCAGATGACGCATTTAATTAGTATAAATAATTAAAAATAGCATGCCTCATTTACATATGAAAATAGCATGATACCACCGCCAGTCACTATCAGTAAAATACATATTACTAATTGATTATATACAGTGGATATACCTAGGTTCTGGATAATAAGCCTTCGCTGGCCAGTTACTAGAGCTATACGCATACAAAAACAATTATCAAAACTTTTTAAAACAATACATTTATCGTAAAAGTGCTGTGAAACCAGATTTATCTAAAAGTCCTGCTTGTTTCCATGTCGTCCATTTTGCTAACTTATCATCCAGGCGCTTGTAGAAAATAGACTGTGACCTTAGACCCTGGATTTTTGTTGTTGGGTTATTCTCATCCTGTTGTGTGACGCACCATCGGGTCAGAGTAAAAAATGGTTATCTAAATTATCAGAGGAGTGTACAGTAAACAATTTTCCACCATTTCCTTTGCCAGTCATAAATGACAATACTATTATCACAAGGCTAATAATCATAATGCAAGATGCTTTCAGATCACGTTTAATTTTCATTTGTGGTACATGCTATTTTACCGTATTCATTCTGGTGCACACTACAGGCAGGATTTATACCAACAGCAAGATAATAACAATCTACAAACTGTAGACTAATATTCTGAGCATTTTTATAATCAACAGAACAATAAATTCTATTAAAAACACAGAGTTTATATCTACATCTGTGTAATCAAATATAATTCTGTGTTAGTTTTTTCTTGTTTTTCATATAAGACCCCCCAGTATAATGAGAAGCTCTATTCTGGTAATTTGACAGCTACCAGTCTGTGTTTACATGACATTGACTGCTCAAAATGGCTAAATAATCCAGTGATGGAGACTGACAGAACCATGCATTGTAAATCTTTTTCAATAATGATGTTTATGAGTGGAAAAAAGTGGGAATAGCTGAAACACAACATTTTGAAGGTATTCTAACAATTTTGATTAAAACCTTACATAACCAAGGGCGATGTGGAATATTTTTCTCCATTTGACACATAATAGGTGTCTACTGCAAAAGAAATGTCTGGGAAACTGACCGTGAAAGTTTCCGTGATTAGAGACAAATACGGTTTACGAAAATTCCCGACGCGGGGGTAATCACGACAAATGGTTACGCTACTGTATGTATAGCGGACACTCGTAATTGTCAGAACTGGTGGAATAGTGACACAATTATACACTTATTTAATTCCTATAAAGAACAGTTTGTACCTACTGAGTGGGCATGTACCATTACACACCATTAAATCAAATATATTAATCTCATCTTCACTTGTTACAAAGACACAACACCTCAGATCATGGACCATACTTATGTGGTAGTGATGAGAGAAATAGGGACTTGGACCTTGGTGACAAGAGTAGACCCAGTCTGCTCTGTCCGTCTTTCAGTCAGTGATACTGGTACTTGTCATTCTGGTAAAATGTTATCAGCAGTTGGATGACACCAATATATGAGCTTCTTACTTATATACGAGTAAATGCCGCATTTCTTCTTTCACAGTGACATTTATACAATGTACATCTTTACAGGTTAAATTGTATCGGGAAATGACAGAAAATGTGGCAGGCAATCAGATCAACATCATCTCCCAGTACAACGCCCAGTGCCACGAGATTCGCGAAGCTCTCAAGAAGGAAGGTCTCGTTAACTTCAAAGTTAACACAGTAGTTTCAAGTCAAGGTTTGTTTATATTTTCTACTTACTTCAATGTCACAGTCAGTATAGTGATGTCATGTAGTGATATCAATACCATGGTTTCAAATCAAGGTTTGTATATAAGTTAACTTCAATGTCAATACCATGGTTTCAAATCAAGGTTTGTAAATATGTTAACTTCAATGTCGATACCGTGGTTTCAAATCAAGGTTTGTAAATATGTTAACTTCAATGTCAATACCATGGCTTGAAATCAAGGTTTGTAAATATGTGAACTTCAATGTCAATACCATGGCTTGAAATCAAGGTTTGTAAATATGTTGCCTTCAATGACAATACCGTGGTTTCAAATCAAGGTTTGTAAATATGTTGACTTCAATGTCGACACCGTGGGATATACGGTCTGATAGTATATGAGACACCCTATGTGATTTTGTACTTCGGAAATCTGGCGTAATTGTATTAAATATGTTAATAACATTTACAATATTTTTGATAAATAAAGTAAAAATTTGACTTTTATTTTTTAGATAATTCCGCATGTACTCTGAAAATTTTGGCTACTTTTGACACAATTTACGGAAAATATTGTAAATTTTTTTCATGAAATTACGCAGATGTCCGAGGGTACAAAATTACATCACGTGTCTCATATGAAGAGTGCATAATCACATGTTTTAGAAAGACAAAATCCAATCGAGTCTAGCATCAGAAATTGGTATTAACCAGCATGCACTTGTACATCCAGGAGGGGAGTGGGACTATGTGATATTCAGCACTGTTCGATCGCTGCCCAAGTACAAGATTGAGAAAAGCCCGACCCTGGGTTGGTGTAAGAGCAACCTTGGCTTTATCACTGACCCCCACCAGATAAACGTGGCCCTGACTCGCGCCAGGAAAGGCCTCATTATTGTGGGTAAGTCAGTGTGCATCCAAACCAAATTACTTCACCTGTACAATGCTGGATTAAATAATATGATAACAATAAGGTGATGGTCCTCTATCATTATGTGACAAATCCATGCCCCTCCGTCCACCAGTAATACCAAGTCAATGTCACGGACTTTCACCAAATTTACTTGTTCGGGTATATATACGGTTCGACCATGTCTAGCCATGGGTAAACGTTTGATGTGGCAGGAGTGAACTATTTGAACCAAAAATCGTTCAAACAATTCCAGAGTGCCATGGCAAACGTTTACCCGCGACTGGTATGATTGAACACTATTGTTACATTTCCATCGAAAATATATATATATCTAATTTGGGCATAAGTGCAGTACGTTCGATACTTTGATAACCTGTTCCATTCCAACAGCTTGTTTACATATATACATATTCTGGGCCGCAGTACACATGGTAGACATCGCGTGATTCAGGTGCCCCATTCTAAGCATACATTTCAAAATTGCGGACAATCTCGAATCGAGAGAACACTTTATTACATTTACAGGAATGTGTACGTAATGCTTCAATGGTGGTTTAGTGTGATTACGTGACATAACAAGCAGTGCATGAATATAAGGTTTGACAATGTCCAGCCGTGGGTAAACGTTTGCTGTGGCATGAGGACACGAGGGAACTGTTTGAACCCCAATGACGTAGGCCGCGGATTCAAACAGTTCCCGAGTGGTACAACGTTTACCCCCGACTGGACATGGTCGAACGCTATTGTTATATTTCCGTCGGTACTTTGATAACCCGCTTCATTCAAACAGTTCATGTACACATACATATTCCGGGCCGCAGTACACGTCGCGTGGTGCAGCCACATCAATATCAAAATCTCAGTGTGACCGTTGTGAACTGGTCTAGTGACGTAATGGCGCGTTCTAGTAACGTCATGAGACACATGCATTACGTAGGTGTTGGCTAGGCCCCGGAATGAGCATTGTCCACAGCCATGGTCAAACAGCACGCGCTGTACGTTTGAACACGGCTGTGAGCGGTGTCGAACAACGGCAGCCATGTAACAGTTCCTTATAACTTCTGTTTCCTCACATCTTGCTTCCTTGTATTTATAGGCAACTTGAACTTACTGCGGTGTGATGCAAATTTTGGAAAACTGGTCAACCACTACGAGGAGCGTGGTTGTATTAAAACAGCAGACGAATTTCCACCAAAGAGAACTCGCTAGCAGAAGATGCAGCATGCCATCAGGAAGAATAAGTCTTTATACGGTGATGAGAGATTTGTGTCTGGTGTTGGACAAGCCACGTTCTACGATGCTGGAAGATTGGATGAATTTTATTCGGCACCGCGGCAACAGAGACAACTACCTCGACAGCAGAACAGAGACGGTCGCGCAGGAATGACGTCTGCTGCAATACCGAAGACTGGCCATTATTCAAAGCCACCGAAGCATTTCTTTGACAAGCTCGATTAACCCTTTCACCCCAAAATATACAACATGGTCTGTTCAATGTGTTTGGACTATTCCATTAATAAAAAAAGTGGTACTGTTTGAAAAGGTTACAAATAATGATAAACACTGCAGATCCTGATGAGTCGGCTCGTCACGTGTTGAAAGGTTTATATATTTCAACAATGTGTAAAGTCTGTGTTTGTAAACAGACAAACCCGCTCGTAATGGGCCACACAATCGCGGTCTGCAGTGTTTGAAAGGATCTGCAGTGCTTGACAGGCTGATTGATGATTTTCACCCTGCAGTCTGTTTTATCTATGGGAGGGAATTTGCTGGAAAATAATATGTGCCGTGTACATCATATTTGTCTTTTATTTTTACTAATGCTTGTATTATATATAGATATACAGTCTACACTCGTTTACTCAAAGTCAGACAGAGGATAATACTTTGAGTTAGAGAAAATTTGAGCTAACAAGAGTTATTAACTTATTATATAGGAAACCAATATATTGAGACCAATAATTTTACTTTGAGTTATCAGTAATTTGTGGTAATGAGTGTAGACTGAAAAGAAAGTAATATAAGATTTGGAGGCATTATATTTTCTATTGTTTTCTAATTTTGACAATACCAAGGCCACAACATTCAAACTCATTCAGTGGGTAAATATGACAATAATTTAGCCGAAATAAAAACGTATTTTGTACACGCATGTGGGCGGTTGGTTGGGAGCATGCGAAGGGTAAATTTAACGATGGGCTTCATCCTTACTATAACCCTGGTTTGGCCCTGGGGTAAAGTTTGGTCTTTGTTGCTGCTTGACAGTTGAAACTGGCTATACCGATTATAAAAGTTGTAAGATTAGTACTAATCGTATTACTTTTAGGGACTGGGGCTAAATGACTGCTGTGATGAGGACCTGGTAACAGCTCAGGTTATTCTAAATTCAGGGATGAATATTTTTACCACGACATAGCATCTCGTTCCCACGACATAGGTAGCCAATGAAAATGCAGCATAATTACCGCCATTTTTTCTTTCAGCCATGGTTGAATATAGTCCGGCAGCCAAAGACCGATTTGGGGCTTTACCTTGTTTTGAATAACATGTTTTTTTATTACTGACTTTGCGTGTCCAGACCTTCTAGTTTTGAAATCCAACTGATGACAAGCTGTCACCCTTGAGCGGTTTAAGAAATTTGCACAAATTCAAGATGAGTGTCAAATAGATATAGTGTGTTATATAGTTGCATTAACGTGAGGAAATTCAGTAATTTAAGAGCGTAAACTGGGTGTATTTGACATAGTGATGAAAATTGGCAACGTTAAAATTCAATTCCTTAACTGCACTATGTGAAAACTCCAAGATGGCCGCCATATGCTTATATAATTGCACTCGTATGTCACATCTAAGAATTTAATTATACCAAATACTGGTATTAAGTCAAGATGATCATTTAATTTCTTAACTTAATATACACCATTAGACAACGTTCAATAACAGATTATAAATAACAGCCGGATAATAATATAGTACATCATACTAGTAATTAGATCATATACTCAAAAATAGTACACTTGGTTATATACGTTGGCTTATTCAGTTTATTTTGGAAAGCCTTCTTGTCTTGCTATTCCACATCAACATTCATGCTGACAATATTCTGACACCAAATTATGTAATTATAACTTAAGTGGGCGTTGGCAAGAATATGTAGTGTGGAACTTTACAGTAAACATTAATTACTTCCTAATTTGAATGAATGCAATAGGTTTTCTTTCACACCATTGGTTCCAAACGCTTCAATGCTCAACAAGTTCACTGTGAAATCGCGCCAATTGGCTAACCTGGCTAGTACTAATGGAGAAAACACATATATATATATCCACGGTCCCATTAGCGTTATTCCCATAGCAACTAAGGACCCCCACTGATATTATTACATGCTGGCAAGTTATATTTTCTCCAAAAGGTACATACTTTCCACTAAAGGACGAACTGTACAAGGTGATTTATGTACAACCTTTTAATATCACTTATCATTTGATAAACTGCAAGCAATTGATATATATTCAGATTTTTTTGATTATGTAGAATGTAGAGCAAATTATATTTGTATGATGAGATAATGTAATATTTCTATCACTTTCTTGTTTTCAATGACAAGTCGGAATTCAACGTCTGACATGTATGTAGATTTTATTACATACAACTCAATATGGAGTGCATGCATATGACGTAAATGCTGAACAAAGAAATCAAATGTAATCACAAATTAAATAATTCTGAGAAAAACACAAGAGATAATGTAGAATAAATATTATAGTGTGGACACAACTAATACACATTGGAATGATATATACGACAGTCATTCCAGTTGAGTCACTACTAAATCACGGTAACAATAACTGTTATAGTCATTGCAGACTACAATACACATAGTACACACCAATATATACAACATGACAGCATTCAAGGTACAATGCAATGGATATACGAAATGCAATAATCACGAAATTTAGTATACTAATATGACAATGCTAAACAACGTAACTGTCATCCCTTGCGGCTAGAGTATTTGTGCCATCATATCTTCTTCTTTTCTTATAGTCATATCGAGGTAAACGGGAGGTTTGCTTTTCAGTTCAGTTTCAACCATCCAGGTGTTCTGTTCTATGCACTGTCCTGTCCTGTCTTGTCAAGTGTCCGTGTACTGTCCTTCATTGGGATTTGATTTTCCTGTTACCTTATCAGTAGTTCATTGGGGAATAGTTGTTGTTGTGCTTGCTCTGCATTTGTTATACTGTTTATGTAGTGTATGTACCGTTGCTTTCGTGATGGGACCGTACACCGCTGATCGTGGAGTGCATGTTTGTGCCGCGTTGAAGGTTCTGCGACCACCGATGTGCGCATGTCATTTGCTTATTAGGAAGTATTTATTGCGTTGGTTTCCTATGGGTCTCACTTTTCTACTGTGTTCTCTATTTTAATAATCATGTCATTATTATGCGATCGGCATTGACATACATTTGTAAACTATTGCTATAACAGTGTGCTCCATATGGAGCTGGACTGAACTTAATTATATAACTTAATTATTAAATGATGATTGCTATAATTTATATTTGGCAGCAGTCTTGGACTTCTGATATTGGAACACGTGTCTAATTACATAACAATGTTACAAAAGAACACAATACTGACATAAATATGTGTCTTTTCTTTGTAATTGGTCAACGTGACATTTCATATTTTAATCATTAGACATTATGATTGTCATTGCCAGGTAATTTATATCTGGCGGTCATCTAAGGCTTCTTCTATTGACACAATTGTCTAATATTGCATTTGAAAGTTACATACAACGTTCAATGTGTCCATAAACCTGATATATGTGTACTTATATGCTTAAATTAATCAATAGCCCCAGTAATTATTATGTAATTTGCGCAGTATAAGGCAACGTGATTTTTTTGTTAAATATTTGGCGGCCATTTTTGACTTCTGCTATTGGCACAGTTATTTAATTATGCGGCTAAGTTACTGAACACGTTCAGAGTATGCCTAAATCCAATACATCTATACCAATTTACAACGATATGGCGCTAATATGCAGTCGTATACTTAGTTATCAGTCGTTTACATTATTGTTATATGATACTATATTTATCTTGGACTTCCCCTGTTCAACAACTTGTCTACAAACATATCGAACGTACTGAAAGCGTGTATTGTGTCAATATATCCAATATCAGTATCATCTTTCCTTTGATATAGAGTGTGAGAGTAGTTATATGTAAAATATGTTACATTTGGTGGCCATTTTGGATTTTTTCCATGTCACAGTGAATTGAATTGAATATTAAAAATGTTGACCGCTTATCTGATAAGTCAAGTAAATCGACTTTACGCTCTTAAATTACTTCAATACCTCACACGGCATAGTATAACTGTTTGGCGGCCATTTTGAATTTATGCAAATTTCTCAAAACGCTCAAAGATGACAGAGTGTCATTAGCCGGATTCTGGATGTGGATGGCATGGACAAGCAAAATCGCCAATAACAAAACTATGTTAAACAAAACAATGTTAAGCTCCCTGCTGTCGGACTAAAATGGCGGTAATTATGCTTCATTTTCATTGGCTACCTATCTCGAGGGAACGAGATGCTATGTCGTGCGAACGACATAGCTAACTCGTGGTAACGAGATTCTATCTCGTGGGAACGACATAGCTCGTGGTAACTCGTGGTAACGAGATCCTATCTCGTGGGAACGAGATCCTATCTCGTGGGAGCGAGATGCTATCTCGAGGGAAAGAGATGCTATGTCGTGGGAACGACATAGCTAAGTCGTGGTAACGAGATGCTATCTCGTGGGAACGAGATGCTATGTCGTGGTAACGAGATGCTATGTCGTGGGAATGACATAGAAAAAGATTTGCGCATGTCCCTTTTAAGCTGCCGTATAATTGTATGTGTAAATAGCTTCATTGTAAATAGTTTGATTTTATATTAATATTAATGTATGTAAATAGTGTACTAGATCATATATTTATAATATGTTTGCTACTGAAGTTTCATAGTAATCTCATTACATAGGAATAAACATGATTATTGCACAAACTGGGTGCTCTCAGTGTATTAACACAGTATAATAAAACTCATAATACACTAGTGTAATAAATATGCAATTGAGGCCGGTACAGAAAAGACGCTAGGTGTGGGTGGTGGTCGGGCGAATGAGACGGCGTAAATTAACGGTATGGGTTCCTCCTTATAGGAATCACGATTTGCCTGGTTTGGCCCTCGGGTACGTTTTTATTTTTGGCTCTTTAGTTACCTGGGAGTTGAATTGGGTTATTGCCCATTATAAAAGTAGTAAGATTATTACTGATCCTACTGCTTTTGGGAGGGGCCAGGTGATTCTGGTGTGGCGAGGACCTGACATCAGATCAGGATTATTCTGATTTCAGGGCTGAATATATAGTTTTGTTATTGTAAATATTCAGTTCTGATTTTGGGATTTTCCCCCCATTTGTACATGTACTTGAACATGTATATGTACTTGTACAGGTACTATATGGGATTTAGTACTAAACCCATAGATCCGGCCTTAGATGATCATAGCTGTTGATAGGCCGTTAAACCCCAACAAACAAACAAACAAATGACTATTTCGTAGGAAACTCGGCATAGCCTCGTTTCTTATGAAATCAGTAAATACCATATTAAATCATCACTCATGTAAGATCCTCTAGATGATTGAGAATGTATTCGGGTTTAAACCGTTAATCCTTTCACCCCTAATTGACTGGAATGGACTGTGCTATACTAATTTTGCAACCAATTCAATGGTCACAAAATGATTTTCAGACTAGTCCATTTATGACAATGGATTATTATTGTTCTCAACAATATGAAAATTACTTGCTAAAAGTGCAGATACGGGATACGGCCGGCTCATCTGGATCTACACTGTTTGCCAATACCACTATACAGGCCTGTATTGTTGAATGTGTTAAAATTCCAACTATGCTGAATGAAGACCAGATTGTTTGAAGTTTATTTGCCCAATAAACGATTTTAAAAAATGTTGCTATAATTTCAACCCAATTCTGTTTCAAAGTGATTAATATGATTTTAAATATTGTATTTGGAGAGCTTTAATTTTCCATATTCACAGTAAATATGGATGTCAATGCTCATGCATACATATGTATTTACAAAAGACAGAGTAGAACGTAATAATGTTGCTGTTCATACATTTATATGATGAAACGTACATGTATTTGTTTAACCCTTAAAAGGCGGGAACAAAATTGTCGTCGGCTGTTGTGCCATATTTTCTCCTTTTTTTCAAGAAAAACATGGTTTAACAGAAAATAGAATCAGTTCCAATGGAAATGATTCTAAATTGCTCCCAAACCATGTTTTTGTTGAGAAAACTGGAAATTAAAAAATAAACAACAGACGAACAAATTTAATTCAGCATTGTAAGGGTTAAAGGCACCGTGTCTCGGAGTATGTCTCGGATATTCAATATGTGGGTTTGCGCTTTATAGACGACACACCTACATGTGACTATGACTGGAGAAATGGGGCTTATGGGATTTGTGACCAGTGTTACTCCTGTAGCCGATTTCACCAACATTGCAAAGTATACTTTCTAGCAAAGTATACTTTGAGGGAGTACTCATTTATTTTTGCTGAAATGCATTATTTCATATAGAACTAACGACTGCATGTATTTGATGATAAAAAGTATGCAGAATTATTATACTGAATTTATTACATTATCACAGCCAAAAGTGATGACGTAATAAATTCAGTATAATAAAAATTAATAAATGTATCCTTAAATTGGGATGTGTGACCAGTGTTACTCCTGATCACAGGTGCCAGAAAACAAAACAGCGATAAAGTGATAGAAATCGTTAACTTACCATAGCATTTCATGTTCAATATTTGTAAAAAGACATCGTTCAGCATCACAGTGTCATTTAGCAGGTTGAAAGTACTTGGTGTCTGTTTTACAGCAATATTTTTTTCCACAAAATCTTCCCTACAAAAAGTCGGCGAAATCGATGGTCCCCTGGACCAGTGAAGCGCGTTCCAATTGGCTCTTTCTGTAAATGACGTCACGTCACGCGAGTTTTGCTGTAACAATGACAGCCAAATTGTTTTCGAAAGTACATGTTAATTCACAGATTTATTCACAATTATTCGGCACAACGAAGTTGGAATGGTATACATTCCATTCTAGATATGCACAATGTACTTTTTAACCATATAAACGGCACTGTGATGCTGGATGCTGTATGTTTATACATATTCCATGTAACTTGTTATAGTAACCTAGCGATTCCTGTCATTTTATCGGGTTTGAAAATTGCACATGTTTTACTACGTTGCTGATCTTACACTTATACTAGAAACGATACTGACATACGATGTTTTCAATCACCTGTGCTCCTGATCCAATAGCACACTCCTGTGGCCGGATAACGATCTTTCTTGCTTCTTAGAAGTAAGACAGGTGTTTCGTTGATGGAATGGCGAACAGTGCAGATCCTGATCAGACTGTGCGGATGCACAGGCTGATCTGGATCTACACTGATCGCAAATCCCATAAGCCCCATTTCTCCAGTTACAGCCACATATTAAGCTGACACACTATTTTAGTTGATCAAATTCCAGGCAGTTTTTATCATCATCTATGACACAGTGCCTTTAAAACCATTGATATATTATCTCAGTTAATGTATGTACTTAAAATAATTCCCACACATCTGTGATCATGTAAAATCCATGTGTTATTTGCGTTTTTGCTTTTTTCTTTACATTTAATTTTGAACAAATTCATTGTGATATTTGTCATTATCATCAGTATTAATTTTAAGTTAATCATTTGTTTGATGATTTGCTACCAATGTGCCATATGATCAGCTGAATATTTTCTCTTCTGTTGGCTATATGTATACATGTATATGACTTGTCACAAGGATATGTGTGACCAATCGTCTGTAAAGTGACCTTATTGAAACGATGGTTGCGAAGTGCTGGTCATGCTCCAGATAAGCTTGGTGTCTGCTTTAAAGAGTAGTAACGCCGCCTCCCACCACCCACCATGATTTCAAAGTAAATGCATAAATTTTAGTTTTAAAAATGGATTATTGAATTACATGTTTTTCCGATACAACATAGGGAATAAAGTTGAAAATTCACATAGTGTTTGCATTTCTTCAGCTCCAATATGTGAATTTTCAACATAATTAGAACATTTTACTCCTCAATATGGTTGGTGGTTGGTCGGGCAAATGTGACGACGTAAATTAACTGTAGGGGTTCCTCCTTATAGGAATCACGATTTGCCTGGTTTGGCCCTCAGGTACGTTTTTATCTTTGGCTCTTGTGTTACCTGCAAGTTGAATTGGTTCATTGCCCATTACAAAAGTAGTAATATTATTACTGATCCTACTGCTTTTGGGAGGGGGCCAAGTGACTCTGGTGTGGCGAGGACCTGGCATCATATCATGATATTATGATTTCAGGGCTGCATACATAGTTTTTATTTTACTGTAAATATTCAGTTCTGATTTTGTGATATTCCCCCCATTTGTACATGCACTTGAACGTGCATATGTACTTGTACAGGTAATATATGGTATTTAGTACGAAACCCATTGATCCGGCCTTAAATTACCTTAGCTGTTGATAGGCTGTTAAACCCCAACAAACAAAAAACAAACAAACTCTTCAATATTCAACGACTTTTTCTGAGGAGAACGGGGTGACATAACTAGTGCTATATCACATGCACAATGTACTTTTTAACCAGGTAAACGGCACTGTGATGCTGGATGCTGTATGTTTATACATATTCCACGTAACTTGTTATAGTAACCTAGCGATTCCTGTCATTTTATCGGGTTTGAAAAATGCACATGTTTTACTACGTTGCTGATCTTACACTTATACTAGAAACGATACTGACATACGATGTTTTCAATCACCTGTGCTCCTGATCCAATAGCACACTCCTGTGGCCGGATAACGATCTTTCTTGCTTCTTAGAAGTAAGACAGGTGTTTCGTTGATGGAATGGCGAACAGTGCAGATCCTGATCAGACTGTGCGGATGCACTGATCGCAAATCCAATAAGCCCCATTTCTCCAGTCACAGCTGGACTGGACTGGACAGCTGTATTAAGCTGACATGCTATTTTATTTGATCAAATTCTATGCAGTTTTTGTCTTTTCATCATCTATTACACAGTGCCTTTCAAACCATTGATATTGCTCAGTTAATATATGTACTTAAAATAATTCCCACACGTCTGTGATCATGCGAAATCCATGCGTTATTTGTGTTTTTGCTTTTTTCTTTACATTTAATTTTGAACAAATTCATTGTGATATTTGTCATTATCATCAGTATTAATGTTAAGTTAATCATTTGTTTGAATGATTTTGCTACCAATGTGCCATGTGATATTAATATTTTCTCTTCTGTTGGCTATATGTATATATGACTTGTCACAAGGATATGTGTGAGCAATCGTCTGTAAAGTGACCTTATTGAAACGATGGTTGTGAAGTGCTGGTCATGCTCCAGATAAGCTTGGTGTCTGCTTTAAAGACTAGTAACCCCCACCCCCACACTCTCCCCCATTCCACCCCACCATGATTTCAAAGTCAATGCATATATTGTAGTTTGAACAATGGATTATTGAATTTATCACATGTTTTTTTCTGATACAACATAGGGAATACATTTTCAACATAATTAGAGCATCTTCACTCCTCAATATGGTGGGTGGTTGGTCGGGCAAATGAGACGGCGTAAATTAACTGTAGCGGTTCCTCCCTATAGGAATCACGATTTGCCTGGTTTGGCCCTCAGGTACGTTTTTATCTTTGACTCTTTTGTTACCTGCAAGTTTAATTGGTTCATTGCCCATTATAAAAGTAGTAATTACTGATCCTACTGATTTTGGGATTCTGGTGTGGCGAGGACCTGACATCATATCATGATATTCTGATTTCAGGGCTGCATATATAGTTTTTTTTATTGTAAATATTCAGTTCTGATTTTGGGATATCCCCCCCCCCCCATTTGTACATGTACTTGAACGTGTACATGTACGTGTACAGGTAATTATTAATGTATGGTATTTAGTACCAAACCCATTGACCCGGCCTTAAGTGACCTTAGCTGTTGATAGACCGTTAAACCCCAACAAACACAAACAAACAAACAAACTCCTCGATATGAAATCAAGGAGTATTTTCAAAGTTTTTGTATATGAGACTTTGTACTCTCACTTCAATGCATATTCTGCTAAAATAAGTGCGTAATATTCACCAATAGTACGCACCTTATCTGGAGCCCTGGCTGGCTGTCGTCTTTTAAGCTACCCAATTTCACCAAATTAACCCTTTCACCCCTAAGTAACTGAGATTTATCAGAAAGGAGTTTTGATTTTATAAATAAGAATTTATTATACACCTACCCATGAAATACATAGTTATACGATGTAAATAAAAGTCATATGTTCTCATCGATGAAATAAACAACTTCCGGTGAAAATACGACTACTTCCGCTATCTATATTCATAACGCGCACCTGCAGTGCCGGACTACTAAATAGGCTGCAAAGACACATTCATTACCGTATACAGTCTAAAAACTGCTAATTTCCATGGAGCGGTATATAATAAATAGAATATTCATATTTTTGCAACGAATATGACATATATGTTCATCGAGTGGTGTGAAATGTCCATATTTCACGAGTGCACGAGTTAAATATGGACATTTCACACCACGAGATGAACATATATGTCATATTCGTTGCAAAAATATGAATATCCTCTATATATCCACAAATGGTGCAGATCCCGATGAGACGGCTCGTTACGAACCGGCTCAATCTGATCTACAACTGTTTGCAAGGGACAGAGGTCTGTAATGTTGAAAGGGTTAAGAAGACCATAATGATGGCAAGAGTGACAATAATTGACCCCTTCAACACTACAGACCTTTATAGCCGTGTGTGCAGTGTAGCTCCAGATGAGCCGGCTCGTGACGAGCCGTCTCATCGGGATCTGCACCTTTCGTAAGTAATATTCATATTTGTTTAGGAAAAAAAACACCCCTTCTTTTCATAAATGGACTAGTCTGAAAATCATTTTATGACAATTGGAATCATTAAATTAACATAGCAGTCCATTCTTGTTATTTAGGGGCGAATGGATTAAATCATGAAATAATGAAATAATAGAGCTTCTTATACAGTGACATGTTGAAGGTTTTTGTTGAAGGTGAGGTTATCTGTTTCTTTTCATGCAACATCTTGATATTTCACACATACATTCAGATGTTGGTCTTCTATCATGATGTGACCTTCCACCCCCACTAACACCAAGCTCCAGATATGATGTGTATTGGCGTATTTCATGCACTTATTTTAGCCGTATATGCAATGCGTTGATTATCAAAAGTAGGAATGCAAAAAAACTCACAGCAATGTGAAAATATGCATTGCTTTGAAAATTGAGTAGTGAAAATGTTGTAATAAAGTTGCAAATTTACTTTTTTTGCTGCTCAAATAACTGAATTTTTAAAATATATATATTTATTTTTTATCATGTGTTCCCTATTTAATAAGGAAGAAAATAAATCATACATTTTTAAAAGTAAAATGCGCATTGAATTTGAAATCTGGGGGTATAATACTGCTTACAAACACAACTTATCTGGAGCATTTTGTGCCTATGTCAAGATCAAGGCCATATAATTTGGTGTCGGGGAGAATGCAGGGGATTCTCCATAAGCCGGACAAATCTAGCTGACTGATACATTTGTACAGTGTAACCCCTCTAAACCGGGCACTCGGAGAAATATGGATGTTTAACTTAGATGTGTTCTGGATAGAGTGGAACATCTCCAAACTGTACACCCTGGGGAATTCCCAGGGTGTCCAGTTTGGAGAGGTCCCACTGTAAAATCAGCCCCACCTTTGATTTTTGGCTGCTAACAGGCGAGATTTGTTGTCTTCTTGTGTTAGCTGGACTTTTACTGGACAATATGTATCAATATTCGTGTAATTGGGTTGCAAACAATCATTTGAAATGTTTTAAATGTATATAGGGCCTACCTACAATTTATGTTGAATTCAGTACTGGATTGTATAAATTTGACATCACATGTTATGTCACCAAATATAAACCATTTTCTGATCAAGCTGTTGATATTAGGGTTACACGTGATGATCATGATCTACACTGGTCACACAGTCATGTCCTAAGGCGTTTCACCATATATGCAACCCGATACTATAACACTACTGTCTGTTCCGTGGGTGGTTGGTCGGGCGAACGCGACGGCGTAAATTAACGGTAAGGGTTCCTCCTGATAGGAATCACGATTTGCCTGGTTTGACCCTCGGGTACGTTTTTATCTTTGGCTATTTTGTTCCCCATGTTAAATCCCAATAGACATCTTCACAGAGTGAAGATGTCTATGGGGATTTAACATGGGGAACATGTTTTTATCTTTGGCTCTTTTGTTACCTGGGAGTTGAATTGGGTTATTGCACATTATAAAAGTAGTAATATTATTACTGATCCTACTGCTTTTGCGAGGGGGCCAAGTGATTCTGGTACGGCGAGGACCTGGCATCAGATCAGGATTATTCTGATTTCAGTGCTGAATATATAGTTTTTTTATTGTAAATATTCAGTTCTGATTTTGGGATCACCCCCCCCCCCCCCCATTTGTACGTGTACTTGAACATGTACATGTAATTGTACAGGTAATATATGAGATTTAGTACTAAACCCATTTACCCGGCCTTAAATGACCTTAGCTCTTGATAGGCCGTTAAACACCAACAAACAAACATACAATATTGTTCATAAATACACTGAAAATTTGACAAAATATGAGTCCGCATATACTCTGAAAATTTTGTCAACTTTTGATGCCATTTACGGAAAATGTTGTAAATTTTATAAACGTATTTCATGAAATTACGCAGATGTCCGAAGGTACAAAATCACATTACATGTCTCATTTATGTGACCCGCATTGCATGTATTCTATCCCTTGTCGAAACTTGTGACTCTTGCCCAAAATATTTTATGTCACGATCTGACAATTCATTTCTGACTAGTGTAGACCCTGATTAGACACCTGTGCATTTTGGTGATACGGTAGAACCTCTCTAAATCGGACAGCCTGGCCACGCAACGTCCAAATTAACGTTAAAGGTTTCAGATACCTACTATCTATGTAACCGTAAGTCAGAATTGCTTGAAACTTCGTATGTTTATTAGTCATCATCCATATATTCATTCTGTGTCCCACTCATGCGGCCCCTGTGTCCAAGGTCAAGGGTAAAGGACTTAGAAGTTTGCATTAAAGTCGGATAGAGGGGCTATATTGTTAGTCCATGTACGTACGTATGTAGTAACACCTTTCATTTTTAGCTCGCCTGCACGAAGTGCATAAGAGCTTATGGCATACGCCCGGCGACGTCGGCGTCGTCGGCGTTTCCACAAACTTAACGTTGGATAAATTTCTTATAACTTCTGTTTCCTTTCATGGAACACCTTGTTATTTCATACATGCATTCCTCAGATGACCCTCTATCATGCTGTAGCAAATCCATGACCCATCACCCAACCCTTATCCCAAGGTCAAGGTCACAAACTTGGCACATTCATAAACTTAACGTTGGGTAAATTGTC
>CM055268.1:60769958-60947324 GCA_029237695.1 Conchocele bisecta
ACGCAGATGTCTGAAGGTACAAAATCACATGGCGTTGTCTCATATATGTTCAGAAAGATTTCTAAGCACAGACCCGCAACATGTATTCCGAGTAACAATGAAAACATATCTTGGTATTTCATTAGAATTGTCTCCTTGGAGACAATTCTAATGAAATACCAAGATGTGTTTTCATGAGTGAGCTTACTTTTCCTTCACGATGTCGTTTGACAACTCGGCCGAACACTGTAGGTCCCAACCGTTGTGGATGCCTTCTTGGTTACACACAACGAGGCTGAATCGGCCATAGTTGGCGAGCCGGATACGGATTCTCTCCCCTTCTCTTGTACAGTTTAGGTAGATGTAGCTGTCTTGGCACGCATATGCTCTACTGTTTTTCATCGGGTATGCCCGGGGATCTGCAACGATAAGAAGAAGAACATGAGTTATCACCTTTCAACACCAAAGGCCTGTTAGTGGTATTGGCAAATATTGTAGATTCAGATGAGCCGGCTCGTCATGAGCTGTCTCATCAGGATCTGGACTTTTTACAAGTAAGATCACATTTTTTAGAACAAAAAACACGCTCCTTTTCATAAATGGATTTAAGTCTGAAAAGGGGTGAGGGTTAAGATCTGTCATGTAGAACTTAACTCTTTGCATGCTAGCGGCGGAAATATCCGCCAAACGAATTAGGACTATATGTTTTACTTCTCTGTAAATATGTCTTGAAATTTCATTAGAATTGAGTCCTCAGGACTCAATTCTAATGAAATTCCAAGACATATTCATGATATTTACGGGGAGAAATACAAGAAAATATGATGAATATTTATCTGCTATTTTTGAACTATTTATAGCCCACAAGTTTCCCAGCATGCAAAGAGTTAAGTTATCATGAAGACCAGCTGTGCCTGCCACTGCCCACGCACAGTGAATATACATAATGTCCTATTTTTCAAATGGGCATTTACTGTTTCCCCTAGGTTTTTGACCAATGAGAGCACAGCATTTTGTCTCAATTAATCACATATTGCGACGCTTTCGCCAATATTGATGACATTAAGTGTTTCAATAAATATAAAGTTATATTTAGACTCGGGTTCCGCCTTGTTGACGTAATTTCCCGTAACGCGAACCATGTCAAGGCCAATAATGTAGTAGTAGGTATCGCAATTTGCAAGAATGTTAAACATTCTTGCAAATTGCGATACCTACTACATGTACTACGTACCCCCAAATATTGTTTATGGGTGGGGCTTCATTCCAACATGCGCACGTGAAGGGGCTGCGCTAACAAATTATTAGTTATAATTCACATAGTGTACTTTAACCCTTAGAATGCGGGAACCGAAAATAGTCGTCTGCTGTTAATTCATATTTCGTCTTTTCTCTCAGTAAAAACATGGTTTGGCAGCATTTTAGAATCATTTCCATTGGAAATGATTCTAAAGTGCTGCCAAACCAAGTTTTTGATGAGAAAAATGGAAAATAAAAAATATTCAGCAGACGACACAGATTAATTCAGCATTGTAAGGGTTAATAACTAAATTTTGCACATGCTATTCAATATATGGGGGGGGGGGCAGCAAACCGGTGATACGGTGTAGAAGGGGGCGGAAAACGGTGCACCGGGGGTCGGTAAACGGTGTGCCGTGGGGCGGAAAACGGTGATTTGTGTACACGTTAACCGGTGAAATCGTAGATGGTGTGAGGGAGGGAGGTGGGAGAGGAGGGGGTAGAAGGTGGGAGAGGAGGGGGTGGAAGGTGGGAGGTGGGGGAGGGAAGTGGGAGGAGCGGGGTAGGGAGGTGGGAGATGAAGACCCCCCTGACCCCCCTCCTATATATGAGCCTGCTGGAATATAACTGCACAGTGAACATACATTAGGATGTCTAGCCACCTCGTCTCAAATCGAGATTACTGCTCAGAAAGTTTAATCACATGCCCAGGTTTTAAATATATAATCAGCTACTGCGTATAATAGAAAGAATATCATGCAGATATATTTCACATAAAATTACCATACCAGATTATGTTAATACAACCTAATACCAGGTCAAGTTACCCGTGTCATGTCACCCAATACCAAAACGAATGAAAAATAAATGTAAATATGAGGATATATGTGTGTAGTTGGCCCAACTTTCCACAATACCTGGGAGTCTAATTGAATATAAACAGCTTCAGCAAGAGTCGTGTGGCGAGATTTATTTCTTCAGTTACTTAATTACCCAGTCGCAATAACATTTACCTATATTTAGTTCTTGTTAGTCATTGATTGATAATAGTGTGCACGACATGCACATCCTACTTTGAATTTATTATACCTGTTGTACATAGTTTCATCTACCTTGTATAATTTGTAATGAGTTCTGGATAGGAGGGTATGGCGTTAATTAACCTTTAGAATGTGGCAAACGGAAATTGGTGTTTGCTGTTGTTTCATATTTTGTCAAAGTGCTGTCAAAGCATGTTTTTGATGATAAAAATGGAAAATACAAAATAAACAGAAACTACAAAAAATTAAGATAGCGGTGTAAGGGTTAACATATACGGTACATAAAATGTTATAATTCCAGCACAAACATATTTACACAATTCCCTAACATTTGATTGGCCCGTAGCAAGTCTCTGTCCAAAATGTATATCCCAGTAAACTCCCACGCCAAACTACTTTCCGTAAACGTGAGGCGCAGTTAAAATAATTCTTAAGAAAACGGAAAATAAACACATTTTCTTGATGAATTTATTTCAAATGCTGGAATTATAAGGAATGAATGGCCTTTTTGTGAAATTTATCAGGGATATAAACTTGGAAAAGACACGAGAATACTGGACGAGGCCTTCCGGCCTTCGTCCAGTATTCCCGCGACTTTTCCAAGTTCATACCCCGATAAATTCCACAAAAAGGCCATTCATTCCTATAGAAAATGGACCAAAACATCAGCAAATACATGTACAACAAAAGTTAAATACTGAGTGCTGCCAAAGCTGTGTCACATAAGTTCTAACATAAGTTTTTAAGAGACTCAAGGTGTGTAATCACACGGTTTCCGAACCCGATTTTCCGGCGTGATGTAATCTGTGACGTCATTTTTACAGTAGATTTTCATTAAAATCTTCATAAGAAACGGACGGATTTTGATGATATGTAGCGCACCAAATACGATGGCATATGTGTTTTATAGGTGCTCTGAAAGTTCTTTACAATAACTTATAAATTTCACAAAGAATCGAGTACCGTTTATTTCGTACATTCATATGCTCTATTTTTTATTTACATTTACGGTAACTGATTCTTTGTCAAAACGACACAATTATGAGATTAACCCCTTACAGACGGGATAAACTTTTAGTAGTATGAACCTTTTGAGAGAAAAATATCCCTATTTTCTTTATATCCTTTCGAAAGTATATGTTGTTACCACTCATTTGAACCGTTTCAACGAGACGGTTCAAATGAGTGGTAACAATATATACCTTTATCGATGAATGAACAAAATAATGAGATTTTTTCAACAAAAATTTTCGTATCCTCAGACTGAAATGGTTTAAAGCCTCCTATACAATAAAGGGCAACGTGTACCGCATTTGCTGCAGTATATTTCATGAAAAATATGTCATTCCATTAGCAAGATATTAAAGGAAATCTACTGTAAACACATCTTAAAAACATGACGTCATGCCGTTCGGAAACCACGTGATCCCCCATCTTGAGACTGGACATATACATGCATGTTTCATGGTGACAAAATTACAGATTTAAAATACTAAAATTTACATAAAAAAATAGTAATTCAGCCCTGAAATTAGAATAACATGACCTCAGACAACCTACAGTGTCAAAACTGGGGGTTTGGGAGGGGGCATCTATTAAAGCATGGGGTGTTTAATAGAATCATTGCAGTATTTTAGGGTGACAGAATTTCATATTGTTGGAGAACATTGCTGCACATTGGTTCATGCACAGGGAGGTTCTTTCAGGGTGACATACCCACCGATTGTTTCTAACTGACATGAGTGCAGATTGTTGCTAACTGACATAAGTGCAGATTGGGTCAAGTGGAACAAGGGTGGATCGTATTCCAAGTTCCCGATGCAGACAGCTACCCAAGAAACATAATAACCCTTACAATGCTGAATTAAATTTCTTTTTGTCCGCTTTTTATTTTTTATTTTCCATTGTTCTCATCACAACCATGTTTTCACAACACTTTAGAATCATTTCCATTGGAAAGTGTTGCCAAACCATGTTTTTATTGAGACTGAAGACGAAAGGTAAATCAACAGCAGACGACAATTAACGTTTCCCCGCATTCTAAGGGTTAAACACATTCCACGATGTTCAGGTTACCCCTTTCTATCCTAATAAGCAACCAATATAGACTATTTCATGTTAATTTTGATACTGTTCCATTATGCAGAAAAGGAGGTAAAAATCGAAAAATGTCCACAAATGGTGCAGGTCCTGATAAAATTGTGCAGATCCTGATGAGATGGCTCGTTACGAGCTGGCTCATCGGGATCTACACCGTTTGCAAATGTTAGGAAAGAGGTCTCTAGTGTTGAAAAGGTTAAAATATATGAATATTATTGTACTCATATATTTTGGAATGTTCCCATCCCATATTCATAACAAAGCAGTACAATAGAAAAGATGGTATCCTCTTACAATTTGAGCTGTCATGTAACAAAGACAGTGTTAACCATGTTAACCTATTACAATCAGAATACCCTTTTAGATGTACGTCAAATTTGAAATATTTTCTTTAATATTTGTCTTATCTCTCATCGGAAGTATATGTTGTGACCACTCATTTGAACCGTCTCGATGAGACGGTTCAAATGAGTGGTCACAACATATACTTCCGATGAGAGACAAAGAAAATAATTTTCTGTCTGTAAAATGATGTATCTTCAGAATATAATGGGTTAACCAGGTGGATCTGAACTCATTACAGACTCAACCAATGAAGCTTTCTGAGTTTGAGCATGAGAACAGATGGTATATATATGCTCAAGAAGTGTTATACACACGTCTATATGCTGGTCTGGGTTGACTGTGGTAGAAGATATAATATTACAACTACATTTGTTGGAACACAGCCTTGAATGTGCTACAGCATAAATTGAATGGTTCACACACATTTCCCTGTGTTTGATGTGACAGTTTATCCATTAGATGTGGCTAAAAGTGTACCTAAACCCTTACAACGCTGAATTAAAATTTGTTGTCTGCTGTTTAGTTTTTATATTCAATATTTCTCATCACAACCATGTTTTGACAACACTTTAGAATCATTTCCAATGGAAATGTTTGTTTGTTTGTTTATTAGTGTTTAACGGCTTATCAACAGCTAAGGTCATGGAAGGCCAGGCAAAGGGTTCAATCCCATTTTAACCTGATGCATTGGGGGGAAAATCCCAAAATCAGAACGGAATATTTACATCGAGAACAAATATATTCAGCCCTGAAATTAGAATAACCTGACCTGGTGCCAGGTCCATACCACACCAAAGTCACTTGACCCCTTCCCCTAAAATAGGATTACGAATATCGTAATACTCACATAAGGGGTATAACCAGATTCAACTGTCACATACAAAATGCCAAAGACGTATGTGAGGGCCAAACCATGTCTCCAGTCGGGATTCCGTTAAGGATAAATCCCGATCGTTAAATTACCCATCGCGTGCACCCACCTCACAGCCACCCACCCAATGGAAATGATTCTAAAGTGTTGCCAAACCATATTTTTATTGATAAAGAAGACGAAACATAAATCAACATTTTAACCCTTTCTTACTGTGACCATTCTAGTGGTATTGGAAAAAAGTGTAGATCCAGATGTGCCGGCTGGTGACAAGCCGAATCATCAGGATCTGCACTTTTTGTAAGTAATTTTCATATTTTTGAGAACAAAAACACCCCCTTTTCATAAATGGACTAGTCTGAAAATCATTTTGTGACCATTGGATTGGTTGCAAAATGAACATATCAAAATCCATTCCAGTTACTTGGGGGTGAAAGAGTTAAGGGTTAATATTAAGCATAAATGTTCAGATGCACTTTATTTAATTCAGAGAAAAATTGTATAAATATATTTTTCCCCAAAATGAAGCGTGTCTCAATATTATAAGTTATTGTGATTCTACACAGGCTATATGGTGTAATATTGCATTCTACACAGGCTATATGGTGTAATATTGCCCGTCTGGATGAACATACCTTCAGACGGGCAATATTACACCATATAGCCTGTGTAGAATCACAATAACGTATTTGTCATACCGCAGATCCTTTATTTGGCCGTATAAACATATCTCTTCTTTTGATCTTTGCATTTTTTCAGGAAGAAAAATAATCCGAGATTCGATTTTCGTCTTAATATAAAGGCGTAAATGAACATTTTGTTTTTTTATTAAACGAAAACAAACTAAATATGGAGTAAGAAATCCATCAAAAACGACTTTATGACAGTTTTTTTATATCGTGTAATTTAATTTATATTCCACTGCTCTATCGATCTGCTCTTCCTTTGGCGCCTCTAGAAGAATGCGACTGGTTCCCAAACATTCGCTGTCATTGCTACGCCGCGTTTCGTGCGTGGTACCCATAGTTTGTGACCTAAATATAGCCGTGTCACGAAGCCAAGTGTGTTGAGATTTGAAAACACTAAACGGGACAGTTTGGCTAATTTTTTGCTCATATTTTGATGAGCGAAGAATATTTATGGAAAAATAAACAATAAAGACTGGTTTTGAGTGTACAATTTGTTACTTTTATTGATCAATTCAGGGTTTTATTGTGTTTAGTGAGGAATACAATTCGCAATCGCCGGAGGGGAATCGCAATTCCTCTGGGGAATCGCAATTCCTCTATGTCCGACGGCCTTGGCAGGTCATATAATATATATGACCAGGCAAGCTAGCCAATCAAAAGCCGAGAAACTTATCTGCGGTATGACAAGTAGGATTAGTATAGTTGTGACAAGTTTGCAAAATAATGCCGTATTTTGATACAATTTGTTTTGGGAAACCCCTATTTTATTTAGGGTTATTACGGTACTCAAAAACCTAGGACAAGGTGGTTAGGGGGGGGGGGGTGAAACTTGTAAGGAATAACATAATGTAAATAAAAAGAACCCATTTACTGAAACAAAATATATGACGCTGTCTTTCATTCATTGCTACAAAGAGATTAACCCTTTCCCTGTTTTGCGATATCTCGACTCATCCAAATCGAAAACATCTGAATAAAAGAATCAAATGCTGGGTCAAATGATGGTTAAATTATCTGATAGAGTAGAAAACATTGTGGGAAAAGGAGAAATTGCTTGTTACAAGCAATTTCTCCTTTTCCCACAATGTTTTCAAAAGACATCTTCTGCAGAGGCGTCGAAAGTCGTCTCTATCAGGGAAAGGGTTAATTGGTCTCAAGTGCCAGTGAGTACCCAGTGTGCATAAATATTCGCCCGTTTTGGCCTTCATCGGAATTGCTACATTATAATGAACAATAAGGTTTTTAGCTTGGGTCAAACACAACCTTGTATCGTAAAAAACCCACAATTTTATTAAAGCTAATGTAAATATTTTGGCGGAAAGTGCACATGACAACCTATAACCCTCTGTCCAGTAAAATGAAGCTGTACACATAAGAACACTGATATTGCATGTTATCTGAGTAAGCTGACCCCTGGTCAGGTGTCTTGTATAATAATCACAATGTAACCAGATAATGACCATACAGCAACATTGATTTACAGCCATGGTAAACTGTGGCTATCAGCCCTGCTATCTGTGTTCATGTATACATAGAGGGGTGGGTAACCTCTAAATTGGTCATAAGCCTCATACAATACTATAATTGCAGAGGTAGCTATAGCAGGGCTCCAGATACATTTTGTATTAATGAGTATTATACCCCCAGATTTTAAATTCAATGCGTATTTAACTTTTACAAATGTATTAGTGATGTCTTATTAAATGAGAACAAATGATAAAAAAAATAAAAAAAAATAAAAAATTCACTTATTTGAGCTGCAAAAAGCAAACTGCTTTTTGCAACTCAATTAAGTAAATGTTCAACTTTATTACCATATTTTCACTACTGTGTGCATTTTGTACTCCCACTTTTGATAATCAATGCGTATTCTGCTAAAATAAGTGCATAAAATACGCCAATACACACCTTATCTGGAGCTCTATTATTACAAAATAATCCCAAAGCAAATATGCTTGAAACTGATGTAAATGACACATTCATTTGCCTGTGAAGTGGATTAGTGCATCAATTTACTGGTTGGTTTCTGCAAGCAATGAGTGTATTGCATAATTAATCTGGCTTATATTTTTTTAACATACCATGGTACTACTTTTGACTACAACGCGCATGAATATCTGATGATTTAGTGTGGTTAAACCAATATGGAAGTGAATCATAACTGCACTGGTTGCTAATGTCACATGCCACAATTTGTGTGAAGGTGGAGTTGATACAATTACTGTATCAGAAGTTATCTCAGCCTGAATGTTGGTGCTGCCCACAAAACTGTCAGTGGGGAGGGAAGACAGAAACGTGTTACAAACCACACATGAAGTGGCTTTCAATAAGCAGGGAACCAGCGTATAACTGGGTCAAGTACTGGTATGTAATTAATAACCAGCCATCATTGTTCAGTGTCCAAAACTGAAAACACCATAGACATACTTGAATTTCCAACAAATGTTTTTAATTAACCCTTAGACTGCTACACACAACAATTGTCGTCTGCTGTTGCTTTTATATCTTGCCTTATTTCTTAACAAGAAACGAGGCAAAGCCACGAAGGCCAGGTTTTTTCCAAGCATAGACACTTGGATAACATAATTATACCCACTTTTTGTAGACTAGATGGCCGTGGCCTGCATGTCGCGCCTTGGGGTGAGGCATGGACACGTAAAAAAATAGATATAGTAAATGGAAAAACTTTAACGAAAAAACTTTAACCGGACACACGGACGTACGGACGGACGGACGGACGTATGCCAAAATGCCGACGATATCGCGCTTTCCGCAAGCGGGTGCGACAATGATGATAAACACCCATGTGAAGTATCAAGGTAATGGGTGAAGCAGTTGCAGAGATATAGTACACAAAAAAACTTTAACAAATAAATTCAAAGTAATTTGACCTTGACATTGGGCACAGGGGCCGCACGGTTGGGGGGTAGAATGAAAATATGGATGATGATAAACACCCATGTGAAGTTTCAAGGTAATGGGTGAAGCAGTTGCAGATATATAGTATAACGAAAAACTTTTAACCAAAAAACTTTAACCAGACGTACGTTAAAAAGTTAACGTTGAAAATGGCTAAGTCAATTACGTAGAAATAATAGGTGAAGGTAAAAAAATGGTCACATGTTGGATAGTTGTATGTGGTAGGCACCCCTTGGTTATGAAGCTGTGAAAGTTTGGTGGTCCTAGGTGGTACAGTACCAAAGAAATGGACTTAAACACGAAAACTTAACATTGTAAACACGAAAAGTTAACATTGAAAATGGCTAAGTCGACTGCGCGGAAAAAATGGGTCAAGTTAAAAAAAAAGTAACATGTTGGATAGTGATATGTGGTGGGCACCCCTTGATTATGAAGCTGTGAAAGTTTGGTGGTCCTAGGTGGTACAGTACCAAAGAAATGGACTTAAACACGAAAACTTAACATTGAAAATGGCTAAGTCGATTGCGCGGAAAAAATGGGTCAAGTTAAAAAACAAGAAACGAGGCAAAGCCACGAAGGCCAGGTTTTTTCCAAGCATAGACACTTGGATAACATAATTATACCCACTTTTTGTAGACTAGATGGCCGTGGCCTGCATGTCGCGCCTTGGGGCGAGGCATGGACACTAAAAAAATAGATATAGTAGATGGAAAAACTTTAACCAAAAAACTTTAACCGGACACATGGACGAACGGACGGACGTATGCCAAAATGCCGACGATATTGCGCTTTCCGCAAGCAGGTGTGACAATGATGATAAACACCCATGTGAAGTATCAAGGTATTGGGTGAAGCAGTTGCAGAGATATAGTACACAAAAAAACTTTAACAAAAAAATTCAAAGTAATTTGAACTTGACATAGGGCACAGGATCGCGCTTTCCGCAAGCAGGTGCGACAATGATGATAAACACCATGTGAAGTATCAAGGTATTGGTTGGGTGAAGCAGTTGCAGAGATATAGTACACGAAAAAACTTTAACATAAAAAAATTCAAAGTAATTTGACCTTGACATTGGGCACAGGATCGCGCTTTCTGCAAGCAGGTGCAACAATGATGATAAACACCCATGTGAAGTATCAAGGTATTGGGTGAAGCAGTTGCAGAGATATAGTACACGAAAAAACTTTAACAAAAAAATTCAAAGTAATTTGACCTTGACATTGGGCACAGGATCGCGCTTTCCGCAAGCAGGTGCGACAATGATGATAAACACCCATGTGAAGTATCAAGGTATTGGGTGAAGCAGTTGCAGAGATATAGTACACAAAAACACTTTAACAAAAACATTCAAAGTAATTTGACCTTGACATTGGGCATAGGATCGCGCTTTCTGCAAGCAGGTGCAACAATGATGATAAACACCCATGTGAAGTATCAAGGTATTGGGTGAAGCAGTTGCAGAGATATAGTACACGAAAAAACTTTAACAAAAAAATTCAAAGTAATTTGACCTTGACATTGGGCACACGATCGCGCTTTCCGCAAGCAGGTGCGACAATGATGATAAACACCCATGTGAAGTATCAAGGTATTGGGTGAAGCAGTTGCAGAGATATAGTACACGAAAAAACTTTAACAAAACAATTCAAAGTAATTTGACCTTGACATTGGGCACAGGGGCCGCACGGTTGGGGGTTAGAATGAAAATTTAGGATGATGATAAACACCCATGTGAAGTTTCAAGGTAATGGGCGAAGCAGTTGCAGAGATATAGTATAACGAAAGAGTTTTAACCAAAAAAATCTAACCAGACGTACGTTAAAAAGTTAACGTTGAAAATGGCTAAGTCAATTACATAGAAATAATAGGTGAAGGTAAAAAAATGGTCACATGTTGGATAGTTGAATGTGGTAGGCACCCCTTGGTTATGAAGCTGTGAAAGTTTGGTGGTCCTAGGTGGTACAGTACCAAAGAAATGGACTTAAACACGAAAACTTAACATTGTAAACGCGAAAACTTAACATTGAAAATGGCTAAGTCGACTGCGCGGAAAAAATGGGTGAAGTTAAAAAAAAAAGTAACATGTTGGATAGTGATATGTGGTGGGTACCCCTTGATTATGAAGCTGCGAAAGTTTGGTGGTCCTAGGTGGTACAGTACCAAAGAAATGGACTTACGAAAACTTAACATTGTAAAGCGACTTACCATTGAAAATGGCTAGTCGACTACGCGGAAAAAAATGGGTCAAGTTAAAAAAAAAGTAACTGTTGGATAGTATATGGTGGGCACCCCTTGTTATGAAGCTGTGAAAGGTTTGGTGGTCTAGGTGGTGGTCCTAGGTGGTACAGTACCAAAGATTGACTAAACACGAAAACTTAACATTGTAAACGCGAAAACTTAACATTGATGGCTAAGTCGACTACGCGGAAAAATGGGTCAAGTTAAAAAAAAAGTAACATGTTGGATAGTGATATGTGGTGGGCACCCCTTGATTATGAAGCTGTGAAAGTTTGGTGGTCCTAGGTGGTACAGTAACAAAGAAATGGACTCAAACACGAAAACTTAACATTGATTGTGGACGCCGCCCCCCGCGCACGCCCGCCCCGCCCGCCCGCCCGCCGCCCGCCCGCCCGGCTTTCGCCAATCCAATAGCCTGGATTTTTTTTCAAAAAACCTGGCTAAAAAGTAACATGTTGGATAGTGATATGTGGTGGGCACCCCTTGATTATGAAGCTGTGCAAATTTGGTGGTCCTAGGTGGTACAGTAACAAAGAAATGGACTCAAACACGAAAACGTAACATTGATTGTGGACGCCGCCCGCCGCCCGCCCGCACGCCCGCCCGCCGCCCGCCCGCCCGGCTTTCGCCAATCCAATAGCCTGGATTTTTTTTAAAAAAACCTGGCTAAAAAGTAACATGTTGGATAGTGATATGTGGTGGGCACCCCTTGATTATGAAGCTGTGAAAGTTTGGTGGTCCTAGGTGGTACAGTACCAAAGAAATGGACTTAAACACGAAAACTTAACATTGAAAACGCGAAAACTTAACATTGAAAATGGCTAAGTCGATTGCGCGGAAAAAATGGGTCAAGTTAAAAAAAAAGTAACATGTTGGATAGTGATATGTGGTGGGCACCCCTTGATTATCAAGCTGTGAAAGTTTGGTGGTCCTAGGTGGTACAACAAAGAAATGGACTCAAACACGAAAACTTAACATTGATTGTGGACGCCGACCGCCCGCCCTCCGCCCGCCGCCCGCCCGCCCGCCCGCCCGGCTTTCGCCAATCCAATAGCCTGGATTTTTTTTCAAAAAACCTGGCTAATAAAAACATGATTTGACAGCACTTCCGAATCATTTCCAATGGAAATGATTCTAATGTGCTGTCAAAGCATGTTGTAAATTATTCTAAAGTGCTGTCAAAGCATGTTTTTGATGATAAAAATGGAAAATAGAAAATAAACAGCAGACGACAAAAAATTAAGATAGTGGTGCAAGCGTTAATTATAGCTAGACAAAGAAATGTATTTTTTTAAATATACATATATGTTGTCAAATTCAAATTTTTATTTTTCGGACATGATTTATGCTACATTTGAAAAGATATGGGAGCATTTAAACATCACATTAATTTTTCGGAAATTAATTTCCTACAGACGTTAACCAAACAACAGGACACAATACAGACACCAACTTTAATTGTCTACACCTCAAAAACCCGATCACATATTAAAATCTTGAAACTGTAGTAAATCTATTTTGGTCATAAGCATTCCATTTCAATACAAAATATATGATACGCTGACTGAATAAAAGTTAAAACAGAAGTTAAGTCTATGTGATTTTCAGATTTGGTGATCGAACTATATATTGCCACTGATCGTATACATGCACCTAACCACGCTAACTGTAACACATAATTATACCCAGGAGGGCGGGTCACAGGTGACAATTAATGAAGTAATTTGGTTGGCCATGTGTGTGCATTCATATGGTTACTTCAATGTCAACTAAATATTACATTGTTATAAACTATGACGCTTAATAAACCACAAAACCCACTATTCGAACGTTTCCGATGGAAACGTTGGAATAATGGGTTTGTGGTTTATTAAGAATTATATAACATGTAATATTTCTGCTGAAGGTTCAGAGATTGAACAGAATTGTTGTCCTTTCAACAATAAGGTCATATACACACGCTCCAGATAAGTTGCGTATTTGCGTAAATACCCAATTCAAATTGCCAAAAACCCAATTGAAATCAGAAGTAGCGAGTATCAAAAATTTGTGGTACCTTTATCATGCTACAGAAAACAATAAACAGACCACACATACAGCATATTTTTCTTATTTTCCATGAAAACACATCTTGGTATTTCATTAGAATTGTCTCCAAGGAGACAATTCTAATGAAATGCCAAGACATGTTTTCATTTCGAAGCAAACTATTCAATAATTGCTGTCTGTTGATGTGTAAACACTAGTGTGATTTTATTTTACCCAATTAAAATATTGAAATACCCAATTGCTTCAGATATGATGGAGTGAAAATACTCAATTACTAATTCCTTATCTGGAGCACTGAGGTTTATGAAATATGGGACGTTTTCTTGATAAGGAAATATACATTATCTTCTTTGTTTGACAAAATTTGCCGGGAGATATGAGGAGATGCAGTTTTTGCCCATTTAGTTTCTCAGTTCATTGTATAATAATTCCAGCACAAAAATATTTACACAATTCCCTAACATTTGATTGGTCCGTAGCAAGTCTCTGTCCAAAATTTATATCCCAGTAAACTCCCATGCCAAACTACTTTCCGTAACCGTCAGGCGCAGTTAAAATAATTAAGAAAACGGAAAATAAACACATTTTCTTGATGAATTTATTTCAAATGCTGGAATTATAAGGAATGAATGGCCTTTTTGTGGAATTTATCGGGGATATAAACTTGGAAAAGTCGCGGGAATACTGGACGAGTCCTTAAAAAATTACAATTTTCGAAAAAAAAAAAAAATATATTTTTTTTTTTCGAAAATTGTAATTTTTTATCGCTTTGTCCAGTATTCACGCGACTTTTCCAAGTTTATACCCCGATAAATTCCACAAAAATGCCATTCATTCCTATATAACACTTATACTGTCTCACCTGTGCATGGATGTAAAGGTTTAGTTGTAAATATTATGTGCACTTTCATTCATGATCTCTTATCACAGCTGCTATATATAGCATTTGAATTTCTTTTCTGTTTTTCATAATGCAAGTATATGTTGTGACCACTCGCTTCAACCATGTTGAAAAGATAGTTCAAATGGCTGTAAAAAGACTTTTGTCAAGAAATAAGAAAAGTATTTAGAACTGTGTTAAAAAGGGTGTATTTTCAGACTGTTTAGGTCGACACATTTAAGCAAAACCTCTATATATTGTTTCATATTTGAAAATGTAATGAAAAGATATTTGACTCAAAGCAAATATTTTATAAAGATCTCTTTTGTCGGTGGAGCCTAAAGCCTAAAGCAATGGATTACATCAATGTAGTAGTACTGTTTATTTAGACATGGCTAATTGACAGCAGAAAGAAAAATTGTCTTGTGGGAAATCTTTTTCTCTTTGTTTAACCCTTACACTGCTATATTAATTTTTTGTTGTCTGCTGTTTATTTTCTATTTTCCGTTTTTATCATCAAAAACATGTTTGACATCACTTAAGAATAATTTACAACATGCTTTGACAGCACTTCAGAATCATGGAAAGGATTCTGAAGTGCTGTCAAACCATGTTTTTATTGAGAAATAAGGCAAGATATAAAAGCAGCAGCAGACTACAATTGTTGTGAGTAGCGGTCTAAGGGTTAATTGACAGCAGAAAGAAATGTCTTGTGGGGAACCTTTTTCTGTTTACACTGCTATATTAATTTATTTTCTATTTTCCATTTTTATCATCAAAAACATGCTTTGACAGCACTTTAGAATAGTTTACAACATGATCTGACAGCACTTCAGAATCCCATTGGAAATGATTCTGAAGTGCTGTCAAACCATGTTTTTATTGAGAAATAAGGCAAGATATAAAGGCAACAGCAGACGACAATTGTGGTGAGTAGTGGTCTAAGGGTTAACAAATGATGTAGGAATATGAGAGGCCACATTCTATAGTATGTCCAGGGATATACCATCTTCAAGTTCATTGGTTCATATTTTATCCGTTTGAGAAAAAAAGTAGATTGATTACGAACGTAAGATTTAGAACGTTTTACACATTACATTCTGAGGATACACCGTTGTACTGCAAGAAAGTTCTAAATATTTCCCTCATTTCGCAACAGAAGTACCAGTATACATGTATGTTATCACCACTCATTTTAACCGGCTCTATCAATGGCGGCGGCCGAGTGGTGGTGCTGGTGATGATGATATATTTAATGCAAATTTCACAAAAAATTCAACCTTTGGTCTTTAAGGCCTCACACAAAGAAAACAGGCAGGGCCGTAGCCAGAGGTAAAAATCTACCGAGGCAAATCTTATGAAACGTGTATCCAGTGGGAGCGTGTAGCACAACCCGCATTGTAAAAAAAAGAAATCGGCAAAATTACTATCGCCTCAACGTGGCTACGTCCCTGACAGGGATGATATAAACGAAGCGAGTTTCTATTGAATCTGTTTGAGGGTATCACGAGGGCTGCACGGCACGGCATCAACCAATCACACATCCTGATTTCAAGTTCATGCTCAGAAATGTTTATAACCAAGGACCCAGGAGGCCGTTTCACTAAACTTTGTACGCCTAAAATGTTTGTAAGCGCAAAATTATTCACATTAACAATGTTTTCTTGTAAACAATTGTTGGATTTACATTTATTGAGCATAGGCTGCATATGCAGCCTATGCTCAATAAATGTAAATCCATCAATTGAAATTTCCAGACGATCCTAAATTTGCACTTACGAACATTTTAGTCGTACAAAGTTTAGTGTAACGGCCCGCAGATTACAGTCAACAGGTGCATAATCAGCGACGCAGGTAAATTCTGCACGATTATACTAGACAACCGGAGACAAAAACACAAAGTAATTAACCATTTCATCCCTATATAACTATATAACTGGCATAGACTTGTTCACGCTAATGCTAGTTAATCAATAATACGAATAATACATTTTAAAAATACTGACAAATGTTGTAGATCGGGGGGCCGTTACACTATTAAAACTTTGTACGACTAAAATTACGAACATTTTAGTCGTACAAAGTTTAGTGAAACGGCCCCCTGATAAAACGGCTCGTTATGAGCTGGTTGTACATGTCCTAGGTTACTCAAAATAAGATATTCTGGAAAAACGAATGTACGGATGGATAATTTATATGACTGTAGAATAATTATGATTACAAATGCACAGAAAAGAAAATTTACGCAAAAGATTCAAGGGGAAGTGACTGGGCCAAAAATATGTACGTGGCCCATTGTTGAAATTCAACAGTATAAAGATAAAGTCCATATCAAATTTGGAGTAAATTGGTCAATGAAAACTAGTCTGCGCATGGAAACTAAAACGACAGACAGACAGACAGACAGGGCCCGGTTGTTCAAAACACCAGTTAGCTTAACGGACTGTTAAATCCTTAACGGACTGTTAAATCCTTAACTGAATGGTTAAAATCTCTGTTAAACCAGAGATTTTAACCATTCAGTTAAGGATTTAACAGTCCGTTAAGCTAACGGATGTTTTGAACAACCGGGCCCAGACTGACTAACAGACAGTGTGCTACACCTAGAGCTCCAGATAAGCTGCGTATTGCCATATTTTATACACTCACTTAGCAGAATACGCATTGATTATCAAAAGTGGGAGTACAAAATACTCACAGCAATGTGAAAATACGCATTGATTTTTCAAATTGAGTAGTGAAAATACGGTAATAAAGTTGAAAATTTACATAGTTGAACTGCAAAAAGCAAACAGTGTTTGCTTTTTGCAGCTCAACTAAGTAAATTTCCAACTGTATTACAGTATAAATAAGTGAATACGTAATAATACGCTCAAATAAGTGAATGTTTAAATTTGTTTCGATCATATATTCCCTATTTAATAATGAAGAAAATCAATAAACCATTTGTAAAAATAAAATACGCATTTGATTTGTGAAACCAGGCGGTACAATACTCTTTAGACACAAAGCTTATCTGGAGCTCTGTATACCATACTACATGCATATTCTTTTTTCAAACAGGCATGTACAAAGCGAGTATAAAAGAGTTATACTCACACCCTGCGGCAACTTCCCAGAATGAAGATATGACACAGAAAATGTTCCACAGCTGCCAGAGGAGACGAAATGTCCGCCGAAAATCCATCTTTTACTCTCGGAACACTTCTTTAATAGTTGTCGTCAAACGCGAATGTCACATTTTGTTTACGCTGTGTCGACTCGGATCTGCAAATATAAATTTGTTATCTGTGCACTTCCTCAAATAAACGACATTTCAATATTCACTGCATAATATCCGAAATTACATGAAGGAAGGATTTAAATATGGCTGCGACTGGAGAAATGGGGCTCTAGGCAGTTGCGACCAGTGTAGACCCTGATCAGCCTGTGCATCTGCATAGGCTGATCAGTATCTGCACTGTTCATCATTCAGTCAGTGAAACACATGTTATGCTCTTAACCCTTTCCCTGATAGAAACAACTTTTCACGCCTCTGCAGAAGATGTCTTTTGAAAACATTGTGGGAAAAGGAGAAATTGCTTGTAACAAGCAATTTCTCCTTTTCCCACAATGTTTTCTACTCTATCAGATAATTTAACCATCATTTGACCCAGCATTTGATTCTTTTATTCAGATGTTTTCGATTTGGAAGAGTCGAAATATCGCAAAACAGGGAAAGGGTTAACTAACAATATAAATTTAAATAGGGCCGTGACTGGAGAAATGGGGATCTTAATAGCATTTCTGACCAGTGTAGACCCCGATCAGCATCTGCACATTCTGAACAGGGTCTGCACGGTTCACTAGTCAAACAGTGGAACACCCATCATGCGTATAACATACAATATAGATTTAAATGCGGCTGTGACTGGAGAAATGCGACATGTCATTTGCAAACTGAGCAGAGACCCAGACTAGCCTGTACATCCGCAGTCTGATCAGTGTCTGCACTGTTTGATATGCAGTCAGGGAAACACCCCTTTTTCTCCTTACAAACAATATAGATTTAGACACGGCTGTGACTGGAGAAATGTAGATTATGGGTGGGCGTGTCATGTCAAACTGTGTGTAAAGTAGAACTTATTAGGTTGACACGCTGTGTCTGCCACCAACCCAACCAACACCGTGAAAACATTGTCCCGTTTTTATAAAAATATTTTTTGTTGGTTTATGTGCATTTCATGCCAAGATATGCCATTTTGATTGGGGAAAATCATACATATTTTCTTTAAATGTGCTTAGAAGTATATGTCGCGACCACCATTTGAACCGTCTCATCGAGACGGTTCAAATGAGTGGTCGCAACATATACTTTCATTGAGAAATAACAGAAATAAAATTAAAATATTTACTAAATGTAATACCTGTAAAGGTGTATTGCGCATGCAATGGGTTATTCTCTATATTATTTCCCTGACAAAGAAAAAAATAGTCGTGTTTATTATAGGAATGAATGGCCTTTTTGTTGAATTTATCGGGGTATAAACTTGGAAAAATCGCGGGAATACTGGACGAAGGCCGGAAGGCCTCGTCCAGTATTCCCGCGACTTTTCCAAGTTTATATCCCCGATAAATTCCACAAACGGGCCATTCATTCCTTATAATTCCAGTATTTGAAATAAATTCATCAAGAAAATGTGTTTATTTTCCGTTTTCTTAAGAATTATTTTAACTGCGCCTCACGGTTACGGAAAGTAGTTCGGCGTGGGAGTTTACTGGGATATATTTTGGACAGAGACTTGCTACGGGCCAATCAAATGTTAGGGAATTGTGTAAATATTTTTATGCTGGAATTATTCATTCATGTGACAAATAAAAGCATTTTGCATGCGCATATATACTATATTTTACCATTAAAGGCAATCACACGTCAGTGAAATACCACACGTTAATCAATCAGCAAAAATATTTATGTACTTACTATATAGCTGACTAATTCAAACTCACAAACAAATCTGTCAATAAAAGTTCATGGGCTGTAGCGATCCGTGTCGTTCAACCACAGTATTATCTATCCCAGATTACTTAGTCCTATAATCCAATTACACAAATATATACACACAGAATTATTCACTGACCACTTGAGAAAACAAATCAACCCAAAGTCACAAGGCTATCCTATATGTTTACTTAAACTCTGATATAAAAGTCATGTCAGGAAATAATCCTCATAAAATAACACAGCACATAAAAATCCCAACGGCTCAACAAAAGGTATCCAAATAACTAAACCTCGTTGAGATACCAGGTGTCGCGTTGCATTCAGCGGTACGTGTGTTCACGTGAATTAACAGAGCACATATAATACACCTATGAAAACCCAATTTGTATATATAGAAGTGCATACTTGTTTATCAATCCTTATCGTGTAGAAGACTGCACGTTTGACAGGTGACTCATTCATGGTAGGTCAGCACAGCCACACACCAAATAATGAATTTAAATGAATGGTAGGTCAGCAAACAGCCACACACCAAATAATGAATTTAAATGAATGGGGTTTAACGTCCCAGCAACAGCTAAGGCCATATAGGGACGGGACCACAGTTTAAAGTCTCATCCGACAGAACAGTGGTAATATGTGAACCGTATTTATTCTAACAGTAGCCCCCTCTCTAATAGTAGTCCAATATTTGTTATTTTCACAAACAAAAGCCATTTACAACATTGTTTTAAATGGCTTTGGTATGTGAAAATAACATATTTTGATAATATTTTCCATGTTTTGATCCCCACGAATTGCATAGCCCCGGGGCGTTTGTTAGAATTGATACGGTACTATGAAAGTAATTTTCATGCCCTAGGGAGGTTTGAACTCACAACCTTCAGTATTGAAGTCCTATATTCTACCCCTGAGCCACAGCCCGTCCCCCACGCACCAAATAAAGTCTGTTCAAACTGTGAAGGGGTCAATGGAAGAAGGGGGCTCAGTCTTTTCATGAGCTTACACCACTTCTTCTATACTGACCTCTTCGTGTATACATGCTCTATTAACCCTTAACTCTTTGCATGCTAGCGGCGAAAATATCTGCCAAACGAATTAGGAGTATATTTTTTATTTCTCTCTGTAAATATGTCTTGAAATTTCATTAGAATTGTGTCCTTCTAATGAAATTCCAAGACATATATTCATGACATTTATAAGGAGAAATAAAAGAAAATATAATGAATCTATATTCAACTATTTATAGCCCACAAATTTCCCAGCATGCAAAGAACTAAAAGGCGGGAACCGAAAATGCCGTCTGCTGTTGTTTCATATTTTGTATTCTTTCTCCGTAAAAACATGGTTTGATAGAACTTGAGAATCATTTCCATTGCTGAATTAAATTTTGATGTCTGTTGATTATTTTTTAGTTTCAATTATTCTCTTCAAGTACACGTTCCGACAAAGCTTGAAAATCATTTCCCATGGAAATTATTTTAAAGTGCTGTCAAACAATGCTTTTATTGAAACAGAAGACGAAATACATGTATAAAACAACAGCAGACTGCAATTTTCATTTCCCGCATTATAAGGGACAAAATGAGCAGAGCCAGTTATTGATAACAAACTTTTAACCCTTACAATGCTGAATTAAATTTGGCGTCTGCTGTCTATTTTTTTAATGTCCATTTTTATCGACAAACACATAGGGCCAAACATAATATTTTAATTGTTTCCCCTCCCACAGCCTACCCACCAACCAAAATTATCAGAAATAAAATAAATGTTGGGTCGTTGAGTAGGGAAAATATTTTATTTCTTTTCAATTACCCACTCATGACCAAATTGGTCAGTATATTTGCTTGTGATAATACATAGATCTCATCTGTAACCTTTAATAATACAGAGCTTGGGTTTTTATGTGATGGCTAATTACACCTTACACCCGTGTTTATATAAACACGGGTGTAAGGTGTAATTAGCCATCACATAAAAATAACATAAATAGAATATTATTTGGAATAATAAAAACAAATTCCATACCGACCTACCCACACCTATATGACCCGGGTAGTGGGAGGGGAAGCAAATATATTATTAATGTTGGCCTAGTAATTGATAGTTTGACAGCACTTTCCAATGGAAATGATTCTTAAGTGCTGCCAAATCATGATTGTTGAGAAAAAAAATCAAAATATGAAACGACAGCAGACTACAATGTTCGTTTCCCATTTCCCGCATTCTAAGGTTTAACCCTTAGACCGCTACACACAACAATTGTCGTCTGATGTAGCTTTTATATCTCGACTTATTTTTCAATAAAAACATTTTGACAGCACTTCATGGAAATGATTCTAAAATTCTGTCAAAGCATGTTGTAAATTATTCTAAAGTGCTGTCACAGCATGTGTTTGATGATAAAAATGGAAAATAGAAAATAAACAGCACACAACAAAAAATTAAGATAGCGGTTTAAGTTAAACATGTTATCAAACAAGTCTGGAAATCAAGCAGTCAGTTTGATCTGCTGATCCTGTCTGAGCTCAGTTTTAGCCAATCAAATTACATGCGATTCACCAGGGCAAAAGGGGACTTACTATATTTTTTACGAGTGTAGTCCAGAGGACTGTTTCACTAAACTTCGTACAACTAAAATGTTCATAAGTGCAAAATTATGATAGTCTGTAAATTGCATATTATAACACGGTTTTCTTGTAAAAAATTATTGGATTTACATATATTGAGCATAGGCTGCATAGCAGCTCCATAAATGTAAATCCATCAATTGAAATTTCCAGACAATCCTAAATTTGCACTTACCAACATTTTAGTGGTACAAAGTTTAGTGAAACAGGCCCCTGCTGCATAGTGGTCCAACGCAGGAGAAAAGGTACATTACAACATTTTCAAGTATTGTAGATCCAGACCACGAAGCACAATTGTGTTGTCCGAGTATGGTGTAATGATCTTGCTAACTGTCAGGCTGTTTCAGTGACTGAATGGCAAACAGTGGTAGGCCTGGTCCGACTGTGTGGCAAAAAATGTCATAACAGGAGTGCCAAAGGTCACAATATACGCCCGTCGAGGCAAGGCCAGTCAACAAGGGGAGATAACTCATTTTGACGTGACAAACATGTAAACCAAAATTGGTTAAGATCTGTCAAGTAGAACTCGACTTATTGAGTGGACAAGGATACGGAGTCCGAAAATTAAAAATGGCTGTCAAGGGGAGATAAGTCATCGGAAATTTTTCAAAATCCACAGGCTTCTTCGTGTTGCCGTGATAAACATGTACACCGAATTTGGTTACGAGCGGTAAAGTAGAGTTATTGCGTGGACAAGGATACAGAGTGAAAATCAATAGGCTTCTTCGGCTTGCCGTGATAAACATGTATACCAAATCTGGTTACAATCCGTCAAGTAGACTCTAGTTATTGCGTGGACAAGCTGTGCCCGCCCGCCCACCCGCCCGCCCGCTCGTACAAGATGAATACATAATACGTCCCGTTTTTTCAAACGGGTGTATAACCAGAGGGCCATGATGGCCCTAACTCGCTCACCTGACTCCATGAACACCAGAGGAGAATGTGACATTGAGTTCATGTGTTTTAAAAAAAATGGTGCTATTTTTAGATGGCGATTAGCGATGACCTCCGTTTTAACAACTGAAAATGCTTCACCCATGGACCATAACTGTGAAGTTTGGCCACCATGGGCCAAGCGATTCGTGTGAAGAAGAATTTTGAAATCTCTAATAAAAGAACGACCTTTTGACCTTTTGGCGGCCATCTTGGATGACATGACCATCCAATTTCAACAAAAAATGTACCAGAGTGATCGCCTCTCTGATACCTTCAATTTGATATAGACATGACCATATTCGGTCAAAAATAAAATTTGACCCAATTTGACACCACGGGTCAGGCCCATTTTTGACCCCGGGGTCACCATTTTAACAAATTTGAAAGAGCATTGTACATCGATCATTCCTACCAAGATTCGTCGAAATCCGGCTGACGGTTCATGAGAAGAAGATTTTTTAAGAATTTGTGCTATTTTCAGACAGCGGCCATCTTGGATTAGCGACGACCTCCGTTTTAACAAATCTGAAAATGCTTCACCCACGGACCATAACTGTGAAGTTTGGCCACCATGGGCCAAGCAGTTCGTGTGAAGAAGAATTTTGAAATCTCTAATAAAAGAACGACCTTTTGACCTTTCGGCGGCCATCTTGGATGACATGACCATCCAATTGCGACAAAAAATGTACCAGAGTGATCGCCTGATTGATACCTTCGATTTGATATATAACATGACCATATTCGGTCAAAAATAAAATTTGACCCCACGGGCCACGCCCATTTTTGACCACGGGGTCACCATTTTAACAACTTTAAAAGAGCATTGTACATCGATCATTCCTACCAAGTTTCGTCGAAATCCGGCTAGCGGTTCATGAGAAGAAGATTTTTTAAGAATTTATGCTATTTTTAGACGGCGGCCATCTTGGATTAGCAATGACCTCCATTTTAACAAATCTGAAAAGGCTTCACCCATGGACCATAACTTTTAAGTTTGGCTACCATGGGCCAAGCGGTTCATGTGGAGGAGAATTTTGAAATCTCTAATAAAAGAACGACCTTTTGACATTTCGGATTGTTATCTTGGATGACATAACAATCCGATTTCGACACAAAATGTACCAGAGTGATCGCCTCATTGATAGAGGTGTACCGCTTTGAGCTGGCGCATTATTATTGTAAATATTATTGTAAACACGTGCTATTTTTAAATAGTTTACGTCATATGTTGTAGACATGGTATTTTTATACCAGCGCAAACGCATTAACATTCGATAGAATTGATAATAATACTAACATCGTTTAGTGCTCTAGTGGGTAGATCTGCTGTTTGGTGATCGGACGGTCGTGAGTTCGAATCCTGCCAAAGGCATACATTTTTCTCTCGCTTTTACTATTTTGGCGCCAGAGGTAACGCACACATTCCGAAACAGTGCATTTACTTTTACACAACATTATAAAACACTTCACTTTGAACTTAATCATTGTGAAATGCATTCTGCACATTTGTGTGTTATTGTGAAAGTCCACCTCGACTCACTACAAATGCAAATATGTTACGGAGAACACCATGTCGAAAAATAAACCTCTCACTTCAGATAATAAACAAATAAATAAATAAACGTGGATGCATGTGGTTCATAATTACCATGTCAATTGTTGTTACATGTAATAAAGATGCATTAAAAAGAAAACACAAAAACAATATTTAAACGAAATAATATATATATATAATGGCCAAAGTGAGGATCGAACGCATGCAGTGCAACATTAAAATCAAGTGCCACCGTTGGCCGCCAGTTTACCCACTGCTCCAGTATGAGAAACTGTTTTGTCAATCGCAATATATCGATCATGACTATAGCGACGCGCCATAATAAACAGGGAACACCTACAGGAATTCCATGTTTATTTATACACCAATGTTTATATAAACAAAGCATGTAAACAACGCCATGTCAGGCTGGTATACTTATACTTATTATAATTACCTTCGATTTGATATATAACATGACTATATTCGGTCAAAAATAAAATTTGACCCAAATTTGACCCAACAGGGGTCAACATTTTAACAACTTTGAAAGAGCAATGTACATCGATCATTCCTACCAAGTTTCGCCGAAATCCGGCTAGCGGTTCATGAGAAGAAGATTTTTTAAGAATTTATGCTATTTTTAGACGGCGGCCATCTTGGATTAGCGATGACCTCCATTTTAACAAATCTGAAAAGGCTTCACCCATGGACCATAACTTTTAAGTTTGGCTACCATGGGCCAAGCGGTTCATGTGAAGAAGAATTTTGAAATCTCTAATAAAAGAATGACCTTTTGACCTTTTGGCGGCCATCTTGGATGACATAACAATCCGATTTCGACAAAAAATGCACCAGAGTGATCGCCTCATTGATACCTTCAATTTGATATATGACATAACCATATTCAGTCAAAAATAAAATTTGACCCCAATTTGACCACACGGGCCATGCCCATTTTTGACCCCGGGGTCACCATTTTAACAACTTTGAAAGAGCAATGTACATCGATCATTCCTACCAAGTTTTGTCGAAATCCGGTTGGTGGTTCTTGAGAAGATGTTTTAAGAATTTGTGCTATTTTTAGACGGCGGCCATCTTGGATTACGTAATGACGTCATTTTAACAATTTTGTAATCCCCCTACCTAAGGACCCTGACCATGAAGTTTGGTGACTATAGACCCAATGGTTACTGAGGAGAAGACGTTTGAAAATGGTCACGGACGACGGACGACGACGACGGACACATTGCAGTAACAATAGCTCACATGAGCTTTGCTCAGGTGAGCTAAAAAGTGAAAGTGAATGGGTTTAGCATCCCAGCAACAGCTAAGGTCATGTAGAGATAGGACCACAGTTTTCAGTCTCATCTGACAGACGAGTGGGATGGAAAAAACTAACTTAGTATTTTTCACACCTAGGGCGGGGATTGAACTCACAACCTCCGGTATTGAAGTCCCAATGCCATATCCCCTATGCCGCGGCCCGTCCCTCGCAAATGTCATAAGTCCCATTTCTCCTGTCATTACATGCATAAAGAATGTTTCTCAGACTTAATAACAAACAAGGTAGGCCCTGATCAGACTGTGCGGATACATAGGCAGAGCTCCAGATAAGGTGCGTATTGGCGTATTTTATGCGCTTATTTTAGTAAAATACGTATTTATCAAAAGTGGGAGTACAAAATACACACAGCAATGTGAATATAGGCATTAATTTTCAAATTGAATAGTGAAAATACTGTAAAAAAGTTGAAAATTTACTAAGTTCAGTTGCAAACAGTGTTTGCTTTTTGCAGCTCAAATAAGTGATTTTTTAAATTTGTTTTGTCTTTTATAATTTGTTCTCTATTTAATAGTGAAGAAAATCAATAATACATTTGTAAAAGTAAAATACGCATTGAATATGGGGGTATAATACTCTTTACATACAAAACTTATCTGGAGCTCTGCATAGGCTGATGGGGGGCTACAGCGCAGGCACAGGCACAGGCACAACACAGGTGCAGGCACAGGCACAACACAGGCACAGGCACAACACATGCGCAGGCACAACACAGGCACAGGCACAACACAGGCACAGGCACAGGCACAACACAGGTACAGGCACAGGCACAACACAGGTGCAGGCACAGGCACAACACAGGTGCAGGCACAACACAGGCACAGGCACAGGCACAACACAGGTGCAGGCACAGGCACAACACAGGCACAGGCACAACACAGGCACAGGCACAGGCACAGGCACACACAAGGCAGGCAGGCAGGTGCAGGCACAGGCACAACACAGGCACAGGCACAACACAGGCACAGGCACAACACAGGCACAGGCACAGGCACAACACAGGCACAGGCACAGGCACAACACAGGTGCAGGCACAGGCACAACACATGCGCAGGCACAGGCACAACACAGGCACAGGCACAACACAGGCACAGGCACAACACAGGCACAGGCACAACACAGGCACAGGCACAACACAGGCACAGGCACAACACAGGTGCAGGCACAGGCACAACACAGGTGCAGGCACAGGCACAACACAGGCACAGGCACAACACATGCGCAGGCACAGGCACAACACAGGTGCAGGCACAGGCACAACACAGGCACAGGCACAGGCACAACACAGGTGCAGGCACAGGCACAACAACAGGTGCGGCAGGCACTAACACAGCAGGCACAGGCAAACACAGGCACAGGCACAACACAGGCACAGGCACAGGCACAACACAGGTGCAGGCACAGGCACAACACAGGTGCAGGCACAGGCACAACACAGGCACAGGCACAACACATGCGCAGGCACAGGCACAACACAGGTGCAGGCACAGGCACAACACAGGCACAGGCACAACACAGGCGCAGGCACGGCACAAACAGCAGGCACAACACAGCGGCAGGCACAGGCACAGGCAACAAATTCGCAGGCACAGGCACAACACAGGTGCAGGCACAGGCACAACACAGGCACAGGCACAACACAGGCGCAGGCACAGGCACAACACAGGTGCAGGCACAGGCACAACACAGGCACAGGCAACAACAGGTCAGGCACAGGCACAACACAGGCACAGGCACAGGCACAACACAGGTGCAGGCACAGGCACAACACAGGTGCAGGCACAGGCACAACACAGGCACAGGCACAACACAGGTGCAGGCACAGGCACAACACAGGCACAGGCACAACACAGGCGCAGGCACAGGCACAACACATGCGCAGGCACAGGCACAACACAGGCGCAGGCACAGCACAGGACAGGCACAGGCACAACACAGGCGCAGGCACAACACAGGTGCAGGCACAGGCACAACACAGGCACAGGCACAACACAGGTGCAGGCACAGGCACAACACAGGTGCAGGCACAGGCACAACACAGGCACAGGCACAACACATGCGCAGGCACAGGCACAACACAGGTGCAGGCACAGGCACACAGGTGCAGGCAGGACAACACCGGCACAGGCAACACACAGGTGCAAGGCACAGGCACAACACAGGTGCAGGCACGGCACAACACAGGCACAGGCACAACACAGGCACTGGCACAACACAGGTGCGGCAGCAACAAGGACAGGCACACAGGTGCAGGCACAGGCACAACACAGGCCAGGCACAACACAGGGCAGGCACAGGACACATGCGAGGCACAGGCACAACACAGGTGGCAGGCAGGCACAACACAGGCACAGGCACACAGGTGCAGGCACAAAACAAACAGGACAGGCATCAGGCAAAACAACGCAGGCACAGGCACAACAACAGGTGCAGCCACAGGCAACAACACAGCACAACACACAACACAGGTGCAGGCACAGGCACAACACAGGCACAGGCCACAAAACACAGGGCAGGCACAGGCACAACACAGGCACAGGCACAACAAACAGCAGGCAGGCACAGGCACAACACAGGTGCAGGCACAAGGCACAAACAAGCACAGGCACAACAACTGGACACAGGCAAACACAATGCGCAGGCACAGGCAACAACAAGGTGCAGGCACAGGCACACAGGCAGGCAACATTCACAGGCGCAGGCAAGGCACAACACAGGTGCAGGCACAGGCACAACACAGGCAAACAAAAACAGGCGCGGGCACAGGACAACAACAGGGCAGGACAGGCACAACACAGGCACAGGCCAAACACTACAGGTGCAGGAACAGGCACAACAACAGGACAGGCACAAACACAGGGGAAGGCAGGCACAACAGCAGGCACAGGCCAAACACAACACAGGCAGGCACAGGCAAAACAGGTCAGGCACAGGCACAACACAGGCACAGGCACAACATGCGCAGGCACAGGCACAACACAGGTGAGGCACAGGCACAACACAGGCACAGGCAAACACAGGTTGCAGGCACAGGCACCAACACAGGACCAAGGCACAACACAGCGAGGCAACAGGCACAACACATGGCGCAAAAACACAGGCAAAACACAGGTCAGGACAGGCACAGGCACAACACGGGGCAGGCACAGGCACAAACAAGGAAGCAGGAACAGGCAACACAGGCAGGCCAACACAGGTGGCAGGCACAGGCACAACACAGGCACACAACACAGGCGCATGGAACAGGCACAACACAGGCAACAACACAGGACAAGCACAACACAGGCACAGGCACACAAAGGACAACACAGGTCAACAAACACAACAAACAGGCAGGCATCAACCAGGCCACAACAAAAACAGGCGCGGCACAGGCACAACACAGGTGCAGGGCACAGGCACAACAAGGCGCAGGCACAGGCACACAAGGTCAGGCACAGGCACAACACAGGCGGGCAGGCACAGGCACAACACAGGTGCAGGCACAGGCACAACACAGGTGCAGGGCACAGGCACAACCACAGGCACAGGCACCAAACACAGGCACAGGCCACAGGCACACAGGCACACACAGGTGCGGCACGGCAACAAACAGGCGCGGACAGGCACAACAAAGCCCCTTTTTCTCATGGTAGGACACATACGGTTTTGAGTTCACGTTTTGAATATATCAACACAGAAAAGATTTATACATCACAAGGTAAACAGAAAATGCAAATAAACAAGAGCTGTAGGATAGCTCGACTACGAGGGTTGTCGATGTACACATAGCTTGACAAACAAGGTGGTCACGGCACGCATAAAAACCTTAACCAAGGTTGACTAAAAACCTTAACTAAGGGAAATTAACTAAGTAATTCAAGGTTAAATGTAGGTCAATGTCAGATATGGTTGGTGTAGGCCCAGGAGTATTCCAAATACAAGCTTGACTAAAATCCTTAACCAAGGGGAAATAACTAAGTAATCCAAGGGTAAAAGTAGGTCAAGTTGAAATATAGGTCAGGGATTATTGATGTACATCACTAGGAGATGAACTTGTCCAAGTATAGTTGCTGTAGGCCCAGGAGTATTCCATATACAAGCTTGACTATAAACCTTAACCAAGTTTGAGTACAAACCTTAACCAAGGGGAAATAGTAATTGAAGGTTAAATGTAGGTCAAGGCAAAATATAGGTCAGGGGTTATTGATGTACATCCCTATGAGAAAAAGTTATCCAAGTATGGTGTCTGTATGCACAATAGTATTCCATCTACAAGCTTGACTAAAAATCTTAACCAAGGTTGACTAAAAACCTTAACCAAGGGGAATTAAGTAAGTAATTCAAGAGGAAATGTAGGTCAAGGTCAAATATAGATCAGAGGTTATTGATGTACATCCATATGAGAAAAGGTTGTCCAAGTATGGTGTCTGTATGCATAATAGTATTCCATCTACAAGCTTGACTAAAAACCTTAACCAAGGTTGACTAAAAACCTTAACCAATGGGAATTAACGAAGTAATTCAAGGTTAAATGTAGGTCAAGGTCAAATATAGGTCAGGGGTTGTTGATGTACATCACTACTGACACTAGGAGATGAAGTTGTCCAAGTATGGTTGGTGTAGGGTCAGAAGTATTCCATCTACAAGGTTGACTAAAAACCTTAACCTAGGTTGACTAAAAACCTTAACCAAGGGGAAATAAGTAAGTAATTCAAGAGGAAATGTAGGTCGAGGTCAAATACAGATCAGGGGTTATTGATGTACATCACTAGGAGATGAAGTTGGCCATGTATGGTGGGTGTAGGGCCAGGAGTATTCCATATACAAGCTTGACTAAAAACCTTAACCAAGGCGTGACGGTGACGCCGACGCCGACGCCGGGGTGACTACATAAGCTCTCACTATTCTTCGAATAGTTGAGCTAAAAATCAACAACTACCGGTATGTGTTTGTAAGGAGACCAGAGTATATTTGATCTGCACTTTAATTTCCTTGGCTCATTGACATTTGCGAACAGTTTGTAGACAACCTTAACCTTATCTTATTTCTTTTGTCGTCTGCTGTTTATTTTCTATTTTCCATTTTTATCATCAAAAACATGCTTTGACAGCACTTTAGAATAATTTACAACATGCTTTGCCAGCACTTCAGAATCATTTCCATTGGAAATGATTCTGAAGTGCTGTCAAACCATGTTTTTATTGAGAAATAAGGCAAGATATAAAAGCAACAGCAGACAACAATTGTTGTGAGTAGCAGTCTAAGGGTTAAGTGCCCCTGATCATCCTGCACACCATTCCTTGGAGATGATTCTCATGTGTTGACAATGCATGTTCAGTTAGAGGATCGTGTATTTTCATGTATAACTTGTGTGTCACATTATGTGGCTTTGAGCGAATTGTACTGAACAACAAAATTTTGGAGAAAATGCATACTGTTAACACGAAAGTCATTATTTTAACATAATATGAGTTAATAGTGATATAAAACTTTGTGAAAACTAAGTATTTTAATTACTATATGAGACAAGCCATGCTATATTGTACCTATTAACCCTTAGACTGCTACTCACAACAATTGACGTCTGCTGTTGCTTTTATATCTTGCCTTATTTCTCAATAAAAACATGGTTTGGCAGCACTTCAGAATAATTTCCAATGGAAACTAGAGGATTGTTTTTCAGACAAAAACATATGTCTCCCCCAATACCACCACTGCATGTTATCAGGAATTGGAAAAGTAGAATTTAAGGCAGCAACAGCATATATGTAGCTACCTTGTATTTTCTGCATACTTTTGAAGATACGTGCGACACAAGTTGAATATCCCCACTTTTCACTAAGTCAAGGGCCATAACTCTGTGAATACTGGATGAATCCGCATCTAAAACCCCAGATGCGCAACTCCACACGATGACCAGTATTCCTGCAAAGTTTCACGACTCTAACTAAAATACATTTGGAGATACGCGCGGCACAAGTTGAAAATCACCAATTTTCGCTACGTCAAGGGCCATAACTCCGTAAATACAGGATGATACTGCATCTAAAACCCCAGGTGCGCAACTTCACACGATGACCAGTATTCCTGTAAAGTTTCGCAACTCTAACTGAAATACTTTTGGAGATACGTGCGACACAAGTTGAAAATCCACACTTTTCACTAAGTCAAGGGCCATAACTCCGTGAATACTGGAGGAATCCGCATCTAAGACCCCAGGTGCGCAACTCCACACGATGACCAGTATTCCTGCAAAGTTTCACGACTCTAACTAAAACACATTTGGAGATACGCGTGGCACAAGTTGAAAATCACCAATTTTCGCTACGTCAAGGGCCATAACTCCGTAAATACAGGATGAATCCGCATCTAAAACCCCAGGTGCTCAACTTCACACGATGACCAGTATTCCTGTAAAGTTTCGCAACTCTAACTGAAATACTTTTGGAGATACGTGTGACACAAGTTGAAAATCCCCACTTTTCACTAAGTCAAGGGCCATAACTCCGTGAATACTTAAGGAATCCGCATCTAAGACCCCAGGTGCGCAACTTCGCACGATTACAAGTATTCCTGTAAAATTTCACGACTCTAACTGAAATACATTTAGAGATACGCGCGACACAAGTTGAAAATCACCAATTTTCGCTAAGTCAAGGGCTATAACTCCGTAAATACAGGATGAATCTGCATCTAAAACCCCAGGTGCGCAACTTCACACAATGACAAGTATTCCTGTAAAGTTTCACGACTGTAACTCAAACACTTTTGGAGATATGTACGACACAAATTTTGTGACGGACAGACGGACGGACGGACGGACTTACGAGACGTACATTGTGGGATTCCTAACCCTAACCTATCCTAAATCAGACCCCGTAAAGATCAATCAGACATAAAAAACAACCCCATAAGAGAAAATAACCCCACAAGAGCAATTCATAAAGGGGTTAAAAACGGAATAAGCATCTCTTAACAAGTCCATCACTGTGTGGTTAACCTCACAATGTAGCTCTCGTTTGTCCGGACAGACGGACAGATGGACACACAACAAAGCCAAAACCAACATAATGATTCTGAAGTGCTGTCAAAGCATGTTGTAAATTATTCTAAAGTGCTGTCAAAGCATGTTTTTGATGATAAAAATGGAAAATAGAAAATAAACAGCAGACGACAAAAAAAATAATAAGATACCGGTCTAAGGGTTAATGAAGAATTCCGCCTTTGCTCTGAACATTTCGTCAACTTCCGACGTCATTTATGGAAACTATTGTAAATATTTTTCATGAGAGATCGTACATCTTTCTCCGGTACAAAATAATATTGTTCGTCTCATATAAGCTAAATATAAAGCAGCATAGGCTTACATCACACTGCATGAATGTGCACGTTGATCCAGATTAAAAATGCATTTGACCCCATTTTCTCACAGGTTGAAGTAACGGACTAATGTCTATAAATACATTAAATATGCCTAAACGCATCAATAAATGAAGAAATAAAATAAGGTAAACATTTTTTTTTACCCCCTCAATATATATGGAGTATATGGAGGGGTTAAACAAAATGTTTTAGCTTATTTTTTGTCTTCATTTATTGATGTTTTTAGGCATATTTAATGTATTTATAGACCTCGGTCTGTTACTTCAACCTGTGCATTTTCTAATCTCTGTCCCATACTTATGTTATGATAATCATACTTATACTATGACTGGAATGGTTTGACATTAAAATTCATAAAGGTTAGCATATTTCAGTATGCTAGCTGGGATACAGGATACATACATTGTAAGCGTGTTGACTGAACAAATGAAAAGTTTTAACTGACACGCCTAGACCAGTAGCCGATTTCATCAACATTGCCTTCGAAACGACCCCCCCCCCCCAAACATCTCAGGCCTGTAGCCTTCATCAAACATTGCCTCAAAGACTTCACAGGTCTGGCTACAGGCCTGTAGCCTATTTCATCAACATTGCAAAGTATACTTTACTAGCAAAGTATACTTTGAGGGAGTAATCATTTATTTTTCCTGAAATGCATTATTTCATATAGAACTAACAAATGCATGTATTTCATGATTAAAAGTATGCAGAATTATTATACTGAATTTATTACATTATCACAGCCATAATGGCTGTGATAATGTAATAAATTCAGTATAATAAAAATTAATAAATTTATCATAAAATTGAAAATTTCTCCCTCAAAGTATACTTTGCTACTAAAGTATACTTTGCAATGTTGATGAAATAGGCTACAGATCAGTCATTCAATTTGCAGTCTTATCAGAGTCTGATCATTGTTCTAAATGGTAATATACCATATTTATTCTAATAATCAACCCCTGGGGTTGAGCAATTTGTGGGAATCAAAACGTGGAAAGTAAGATCAAGATATGTTATTTTCCAATACAAAACCATTTAAAACAATGTTTTAAATGGCTTTTGTATGTGAAAATAACATATTTAGAATACAAATAAGGGAGGGGGGAGACTATTAGAGAGGGGGCTACTATTAGAACTAGAAAATGTGGCCTGTCGATGCACTTAGGGCCTCTATTTGAAAACTGTTACAAAAACATTAAAAAAATAAATAAATAAACAGACAGACAGACAGACAGACAGACGGACAATCAGTAGCAAGGGTAATTGTATTAATGTGGAAGGGTGTATCGTTACTAAGTACTGCATGTGTGCAATATGAAGATATCAGCTGAAGGCAAACAGAACTTATAGGTGATTTGAGAAACTCTTACAAAAACTTTAAAAAAATAAGCGGACGGACGGACGGACGGACAGACAGACAAACGGACAGGGCGAAACCTATAGGCCACCACCAATTCTCGGCGGGGCCCTACTAAATATGGTAGATAATTATTAGGTTGCAGAAGGCAGCTACGGGATCAGGAGCTCAACTGGCCACAGATTCTGTAGATCAAATTTCACCAGAAGGGGTCTATAGGATCAGGAGCTACACTGGCCAGATCCTGTAGATCCAAGTTCACCAGTAATGGACCATCAAATAAATAGGAAATTTTTATTAACCCATTACAGACGGGATACGCTTTTAGTAGTATGAACCTTTTGAGAGAAAAAAATCCCTATTTTCTTTATTTCCTTTCGAAAGTATATGTTGTAACCACTCATTTGAACCGTCTCGATGAGATGGTTCAAATGAGTGGTAACAACATATACCTTTATCGGTGAATGAACAAAATAATGAGATTTTTTCAACAAAAATCATGGTATCCTTAGACTGAAACGGGTTAAAACAAGTATTGTTTCAGGTGTTTATGTTGAAACTATGCGTGTAACAGCATCTACATATGGATTCATGATTGCAAATCAATCGCCAGTGAAAATTGTAGGTCAAGGTCAAATGTCAATCCAATTTTGATAAAAGTGAAGAATTTGTGCAAGCAATATATTGTAGTCGTCATCATCATCAGATGGACGAACAATGATATACCACTGTAAATGTTATTTCATCTCATTTTTCAAATATGATAATGTGATGTAGGTTTTGAAGAGTCAAGTGCAATCAGACAGAGAGTAAGACAGCACAATCTGAATTTTACAGCCACTATACAGCCGTTTGTAGTCTGATCCGGGTCATAAATAAAAACCTTATTACGGTAAACGTCATCGTTGTATTTTATATTCCAAGGTCGGGTTGTAAGATGCAATAAAATTATATTTTGTATTCCACGTATGTCTGGCTCGATAGTAAAGCTGTATCAACAACGTTATCCGTATTTGCAACAAGGTATATAAAGTATGGAAAATTGCCAACAGTAAAATGTGATATGTATGGGACACAGACTGGTGAAATGGAGGTTAACATTCTGCAAACAGCACAGCCCCATCTACGCAGTCTGTTCAGGGCCTGCACTGCAGATGGCTAATCTGTCAACAAGGTTATCATCAACCCTTACAATGCTGAATTAAAAATTGATGCCTGCTGTTTATTTTTTATTCTCCATTTTTCTCATCAAAAACATGATTTGACAGCAGTTTAGAATCATTTTCAATTTTCCAATTCTAAACTGCTGTCAAATTATGTTTTTATTGAAAGAAAAGACAAAATTAAGAAACAACAGCAGACGACAATTTTCGGAGCCCGCAGTCTAAGGGTTAACATACATATATATATATGTATATATGAAGCAGAAAGACCAACCCTGTTGACAATAGAAAGGTTATTTTCCATTTTCTCATCAAAATCATGATTTGACAACACTTTAGAATTGTCTTTGGTTGTAACAGCAGTAACTGGCCCCTTTTGTTATATGCGGCCGTGACTGGAGAAAGGGGGCTTATGGTTTTGCGACCCATGTAGATCCAGATCAGCCTGTGTATCCACACAGTCTGATCAGGATCTACACTGTCTGCGATTCCATCAATGAAACACTCGTCATGCTTCTAACAAGCAATATAATTATATCATTATCAGGCTAGAGGAGTGTGCTATTTGATCAGGAGATACACTGGTCACAAATCTCATAAGCCCCATTTCTCCAGTCACAATTACATCTGTGAAGAGCCAATTTTATGTATAATCAACCAATCATAAAGTGTATATTATAGAATAGCAGTCGACACAAGGAAAATGATGACAGTTTTGCCCAGTATGTATTCACATTTTTGAGAACAAAAACACCCCCGTTTTCATAAATGGACTTGTCTGAAAATCATTTTGTGATAATTAGATTGGTTGCAAAATTAACATATCAAAATCCATTTCAGTTACTTAGGGGTGAAAGGGTTAAAGTGTGCAGATGCTCCGACTGATATGAAACTACACTGGTTGGAAGTCATTAGGTGCCTTCTGTGAGCCAGGAATCATATGCAATGTTCAAATGTCAACAATGCACGGCGAGCAAATTGCCTCCAAATGAACTTTTCAAATTTATATTTGAACAAGAAACGAGGCAAAGCCACGAAGGCCAGGTTTTTTCCAAGCATAGACACTTGGATAACATAATTATAAACACTTTTTGTAGACTAGATGGCCGTGGCCTGCATGTCGCGCCTTGGGGCGAGGCATGGACACTAAAAAAATAGATATAGTAGATGGAAAAACTTTAATAAAAAAACTTTAACCGGACACACGGACGTACGGACGGACAGACGGACGTATGCCAAAATGGCGACTATATCACGCTTTCCGCAAGCAGGCGTGACAATGCTGATAAACACCCATGTGAAGTATCAAGGTAATGGGTGAAGCAGTTGCAGAGATATAGTACACGAAAAAACTTTAACAAAAAAATTCAAAGTAATTTGACCTTGACATTGGGCACAGGGGCCGCACGGTTGGGGGGTAGAATGAAAATATGGATGATGATAAACACCCATGTGAAGTTTTAAGGTAATGGGCGAAGCAGTTGCAGAGATATAGTATTACAAAAAACCTTTAGCCAAAAAAATTTAACCAGACGTACGTTAAAAAGTTAACGTTGAAAAAGTCAATTACGTAGAAATAATAGGTGAAGGTAAAAAAAATGGTCACTTGTTGGATAGTTGTATGTGGTGGGCACCCCTTGGTTATGAAGCTGTGAAAGTTTGGTGGTCCTAGGTGGTACAGTACCAAAGAAATGGACTTAAACACGAAAACTTAACATTGTAAATGCGAAAAGTTAACATTGAAAATGGCTAAGTCGACTGCGTGGAAAAAATGGGTCAAGTTCAAAAAAAGGTAACATGTTGAATAGTGATATGTGGTGGGTACCCCTTGATTATGAAGCTGTGAAAGTTTGGTAGTCCTAGGTGGTACAGTAACAAAGAAATGGACTCAAACACGAAAACTTAACATTGATTGTGGACGCCGCCCGCCCGCCCGCCCGCCCGCCCACCCGGCTTTCGCCAATCCAACAGCCTGGATTTTTTAAATAAAAACCTGGCTAACAAAGGAAGGTGTACTTTCTATAATTGGAAGTGTTCTTCAACGTACTTCAGTGTACTTTCTATAATTGGAAGTGTTCTTCAACGTACTTCAGTGAACTTTCTATAATTGGAAGTGTTCTTCAACGTACTTCAGTTTGGAAGTGTTCTTCAACGTACTTCAGTGAACTTTCTATAATTGGAAGTGTTCTTCAACGTACTTCAGTGTACTTTCTATAATTGGAAGTGTTCTTCAACGTACTTCAGTGTACTTTCTATAATTGGAAGTGTTCTTCAACGTACTTCAGTGAACTTTCTATAATTGGAAGTGTTCTTCAACGTTACTTCAGTGTACTTTCTATAATTGGAAGTGTTCTTCAACGTACTTCAGTGAACTTTCTATAATTGGAAGTGTTCTTCAACGTACTTCAGTGTACTTTCTATAATTGGAAGTGTTCTTCAACGTACTTCAGTGTACTTTCTATAATTGGAAGTGTTCTTCAACGTACTTCAGTGAACTTTCTATAATTGGAAGTGTTCTTCAACGTACTTCAGTGAACTTTCTATAATTGGAAGTGTTCTTCAACGTACTTCAGTGTACTTTCTATAATTGGAAGTGTTCTTCAACGTACTTCAGTGTACTTTCTATAATTGGAAGTGTTCTTCAACGTACTTCAGTGAACTTTCTATAATTGGAAGTGTTCTTCTAACGTACTTCAGTGTACTTTCTATAATTGGAAGTGTTCTTCAACGTACTTCAGTGTACTTTCTATAATTGGAAGTGTTCTTCAACGTACTTCAGTGTACTTTCTATAATTGGAAGTGTTCTTCAACGTACTTCAGTAACTTCAACATTTCAATGAAAGCATATGTTAGCATATGTACATGCCCACTCAGTAGGCACAAATGTTCGTTATATGAGAGACATCAACTGAGACATTTTCTAGCAAAATAAACATTCATTCACCATTACCCCACATATTGATTGGCATTATTATACATTTTATATCAGACGTAACTTTCCACAACGATATCAGGGGCGATAACCGTGTTTCCTTAAAATGTTAACGGACATTACTATTGAAACTATTTATTTTTTGAAGTGCAATTATCATACTTTATAATCTGTCGAAAATATTATTTTTTCAGGTGACGCATTTAATTAGTATAAATAATTAAAAAATACCATGCTTCATTTGCATATGAAAGTAGCCTGATACCAACGCGACTCATTATCAGTAAAATAAATATTACTAAATGATTATACCTGTATAGCGGCGACTCGTAATCTTTAGAACTGGTGAAATAGTGAGACAATTATACACTTATTTAATTCCTATAAAGAACAGTTTGTGCCTACTGAGTGGGCATACAGTTCATACATCATACATCATACAGCTCATACAGTGCTAGAGACCGGATATAAGCATTTGCTTATATCAATTTTTCAGTTTCTTAGGCCCGTTTCGTTGTGTTTTCCCTTAATTGATATGATCATATTTTTATTCATAAGTACAGGTACATTCAATCAAATACAATCGATGTTCCCGGTATGTAGCCGGTACCCATTTACAGCTAGGTGGACTTAAGCAGTGTGGATAAAGTGTATGGCTCATGCTCAAGGACACAACACATGCCTCCGGCAAGGCTCGAACCCACGACCGTAAAATCAGCAGTATGACGCCTCAGACCACTCCACCACGCGCTCCACAAGATGTATTTTTAAGTAATCACAGGAGTGATCATAATACCAGAAACATAGCTTTTAAACATGGATAGGTTTAACCCTTAGACCGCTACTCACAACTGCTGTTGCTTTTATATTGTGCCTTATTTCTCAATAAAAACATGGTTTGACAGCACTTCAGAATCATTTCCAATGGAAATGATTCTGAAGTGCTGTCAAAGCATGTAGTAAATTATTCTAAAGTGCTGTCAAAGCATGTTTTTGATGATAATAATGGAAACTAGATTGGTCAGTAAGCGAGGCTTACGGCGTGGGCCCAGGTACCCCTAAAATATGTAAAAATTTCCAAGTGTGTGGGCTTGTGACCTTGACTCTGGGATTAGTGGGAGCGGCATGAATGTGAATTTGTCACAGGGTGGTAGAGGTCCATTGGAGCAATGAGTGTGTGAAATGTGAAGCAGATCCGAGCAAGGAAATAGAAGTTATAACCGATTTCTCTGATGTTAAGTTTTGTAAAGAGACTACCGTATAACCTCGAATTAACGCCCCCGGGGGCATTACATTTTACAAAAGGGGGGTGTTTATTAGCCACTAAATTTTTTTTTACCAAGGACTGCCAATTTCAAACACAAATAAGGATTTAAGAAATTGGCGGTCCATGGTCATTTTTTTTTTTTTTATTGGGGGGGGGGGGGGGGGGGGGTGTTTATTAGGAGGGGGCGTTAATTCGAGGTTATACAGTAAGTATGTGACGTTAACCTTGAGATCAGCAGAGATTTGTCACAGCATATGAAATATTAAGAATTTTCAATGAAAGAAATAGAAGTTATAACATATTTCTCTGATGTTAAGTTTTATAAAGAGACTAAGTATTTGACCTTGACATTGGGATCAGCGTGGGTTGGACGGTCGTGGATTTGGCACAGCATGTTAGTAGAGCCTTACAGGAATGCATGTGTGAAATATTAAGCATTTTAGATGAAGGAAATAGAAGTTAGAACAATAATTCTAAGATGTTAAGTTTTGTAAAGAGACTAAATATTTGACCTTGACCTTGGGATCAGCGGGGGTTGGACGGTCGTGGATTTGGCACATCATGGTAGTAGAGCCTTACAGGAATGCACGTGTGAAATATTAAGCATTTTAGATGAAGGAAATAGAAGTTATAACAATATTTCTCTGATGTTAAGTTTTGTAAAGAGACTGACCTTGACCTCGGGATCAGCGGGGGTTGGATGGTCGTGGATTTGGCACAGCATGGTAGTAGAGCCTTACAGGAATGCAAGTGTGAAATATTAAGCATTTTAGATGAAGGAAATAGAAGTTATAACAATATTTCTCTGATGTTAAGTTTTGTAAAGAGACTGACCTTGACCTTGGGATCAGTGGGGGTTGGACGGTCGTGGATTTGGCACAGCATGGTAGTAGAGCCTTACAGGAATGCATGTGTGAAATATTAAGCATCTTAGACGAAGGAAATAGAAGTTATAACAATATTTCTCTGATGTTAAGTTTTGTAAAGAGACTGACCTTGACCTTGGGATCAGCGGGGGTTGGATGGTCGTGGATTTGGCACAGCATGGTAGTAGAGCCTTACAGGAATGCAAGTGTGAAATATTTCTCTGATGTTAAATTTATGGACGCACGGACGCACGGACGCACGGACGCACGGACGCACGGACGCACGGACGGACAACCTGACTCCAGTAAACCATTGCTCGTTGCGGGGGGTATAAATAGAAAATAAACAGCAAACGACAAACAAATATAAGATAGCGGTGCAAGGGTTAACCATTTCATGCCATTTTGTTGTGGAAAATCCTAAATATATGTGCATAGGAGTATATGTGGTGACCACCTCATTGAGACAGTTCAAATCAGTGGTCACCACTTATACTTTCATTGACAAATAAGGACAAGAGCTGTAGGAGAACAGCAAAGCTCGACTACGAGGGTTGTCGATGTACACAGAGCTTGACAAACAAGGTGGCTGCGGCCTGCATAAAAACCTTAACCAAGGTTGACTATAAACCTTAGCCAAGGGAAATTAAGTAAGTAATTCACGGTTAAATGTAGGTCAATGTCAGATATGTCAGGGGTTATTTATGTACATCACTAGGAGATGAAGTTTTTCAAGTATGGTTGCTGTAGGCCCAGGAGTATTCCATATACAAGCTTGACTAAAAACCTTAACCAAGGGGAAATAACTAAGTAATCCAAGGATAAAAGTAGGTCAAGGTCAAATATAGGTCAGGGATTATTGATGTACATCACTAGGAGATGAAGTTGTCCAAGTATGGTTGCTGTAGGCCCAGGAGTATTCCATATACAAGCTAGACTATAAACATTAACCAAGTTTGAGTACAAACCTTAACCAAGGGGAAATAAGTAAGTAATTCAAGGTTAAATGTAGGTGAAGGTAAACTATAGGTCAGGGGTTATTGATGTACATCCCTATGAGAAAAAATTATCCAAGTATGGTGTATGTATGCACAATAGTATTCCATGTACAAGCTTGAGTAAAAACCTTAACCAAGGTTGACTAAAAACCTTAACCAAGGGGAATTAACTAAGTAATTTAAGGTTAAATGTAGGTCAAGGTCAAATATAGGTCAGGGGTTGTTGATGTACATCACTAGGAGATGAAGTTGTCCAAGTATGGTTGGTGTAGGGCCAGGAGTATTCCATCTACAATCTTGACTAAAAACCTTAACCAAGGAGAATTAACTAAGTAATTCAAGAGGAAATGTAGGTCAAGGTCAAATATAGATCAGGGGTTATTGATGTACATCACTATGAGAAAAGGTTGTCCAAGTATGGTGTCTGTATGCACAATAGTAGTCCATGTACAAGCTTGACTAAAAACCTTAACCAAGGTTGACTAAAAACCTTTAACCAAGGGGAATTAACTAAGTACTTCAAGGTTAAATGTAGGTCAAGGTCAAATATAGGTCAGGGGTTGTTGATGTACATCACTAGGAGATGAAGTTGTCCAAGTATGGTGGGCCAGGAGTATTCCATATACAAGCTTGACTAAAAACCTTAACCAAGGGGAATTATCTAAGTAATTCAAGAGGAAATGTAGGTCAAGGTCAAATATGGATCAGGGGTTATTGATGTACATCCCTATGAAAAAGGTTGTCCAAGTATGGTGTCTGTATGCACAATAACCAAGGGAAATTAACTAAGTAATTCAAGAGGAAATGTAGGCGAAGGTCAAATTTGACCTCTAAGTGTGACCTTGACCTGGGACGTAGGCATGTGGGCACATGGCAAATAATTTGAAAATCCATTCATTGGTTTAGAAGAAACGGAAACAAAAGCTTGTGAACTTTTTTTACCTTTGACCTCAAAGTGTGACCTTCACCTTGGATGTAGTCACATGGTTATTGAACGTGACACATCATCTCATCATGGCAAATCATTTTGACAAATTATCTGAAAATCAAATAATTTGTTTAGAAGATATACAGACAGAAGTCGGACTGACCAACTGAACGGTGACTACATGAAAATGATGAGAAACTAATGTGGTTAGAATTAATTGCATTGGGTATAATTATTGGATACATAAAAAATTTAACAGATTTTACAAAAAAAACCTTAACGCAAATTGCAAAGTAATTTGATCTTGACCTTGGGCATGGAAATTGCATGGGTGGGCTACAGCATGAAAATATGGATGATGACAATAAAGAGGTATGTGAAGATTCAAGCCAATTGGACTTAGGGTTGTGGAGATATTTGGTACTTAAAAACTCAACACAAATGTCGCACGCACATATCGGATGCACATAATTATTATACGGACGTATGCCAAAAGGGCCGACTGTATCACGCCAACCGCCAGTGGGTGTGATCAAAATATTTTGGGTGTACATGTATAACAAGAATTCCGCCACGGAAGCGGTGTCGCGCCTGCCGAGGCATTTGACCGTGAACATTACAAGTAAATAAATTACCTTGACCTTCAGAATTTGGATGTGGGCGTGTGCATAATGAAGCATCATCCGTAGACAAACATTGATGTGAAATATTATCAATGTCTGGAAAGGGGTTAAAGAGATATTGTGAAAAAACAATAACTTTTAACGGATTTCTGTTACAAAACCGGTGAACATTACAAGTAAACCTTGACCTTGATAATTTGGATGTGGGGGTGTGCGTAATGAAGCATCATCCCTAGACAAACATTGATGTGAAATATTATCAATGTCTGGCAAGGGGTTAAAGAGATATTGTGAAAAAACAATAACTTTAACGGATTTCTGTTACAAAACCGGTGAACATTACAAGGAAATAAATGACCTTGACCTTCAAAATTTGGATGTGGGGGTGTGCGTAATGAAGCATCATTCCTAAACAAACATTGATGTGAAATATTATCAAAGTCTGGCAAGGGGTTAAAGAGATATTGTGAAAAAACAATAACTTTAACGCATTTCTGTTACAAATCCGGTGAACATTACAAGTAAATAAATGACCTTGACCTTCAAAATTTGGATGTGGGGGTGTGCGTAATGAAGCATGATTCCTAGACAAACATTGATGTGAAATATTATCAAAGTCTGGCAATGGGTTAAAGAGATATTGTGAAAAAAAAAAAACAATAACTTTAACGCATTTCTGTTACAAAACCGATGGTGAACATTACAAGGAAATAAATGACCTTGACCTTCAGACTTTGGATGTGGGGGTGTGCGTAATGAAGCATCATCCCTAGACAAACATTGATGTGAAATAGTATCAATGTGTGGCAAGGGGTTAAAGAGATATTGTGAAAAACAATAACTTTAACGCATTTCTGTTACAAAACCGGTGAACATTACAAGGAAATAAATGACCTTGACCTTCAAAATTTGGATGTGGGGGTGTGCGTAATGAAGCATCATCCCTAGACAAACATTGATATGAAATATTATCAGTGTCTGGCAAGGGGTTAAAGAGATATTGTGAAAAAACAATAACTTTAACGTATTTCTGTTACAAAACCGGTGAACATTACAAGTAAATAAATGACCTTGACCTTGATAATTTGGATGTGGGGGTGTGCGTCATGTAGCATCATCCGTAGACAAACATTGATGTGAAATATTATCAAAGTCTGGCAAGGGGTTAAAGAGATATTGTGAAAAAACAATAACTTTAACGTATTTCTGTTACAAAACCGGTGAACATTACAAGTAAATAAATGACCTTGACCTTGATAATTTGGATGTAGGGGTGTGCATAATGAAGCATCATCCCTAGACAAACATTGATGTGAAATATTATCAATGTCTGGCAAGGGGTTAAAGAGATATTGTGAAAAAACAATAACTTTAACGCATTTGCCTTACAAAAAAACCGGACGACGCGGACGACGACGACGACGACGACGCGGACGACAAAGACAACGGAAAATACGACGACTATAGTCGCGCTTCTGCTAAAGCAGGCGCGACAATAAAAGACAGATATATTTGGCTGTTCAACAAATTTGTATATTTTTTTTTTATTGAAATTTATGTGTACAATGTATATAGTGTAAAAGAAAGCACAATCATTTTTTTTTTTTAAAAAGATATATATACAAACAAGGGCATCGTTATTATGAAGCTAATCCCCTTGCTGGCAGCCTTGATAATAAAAAAAAGCAAACAATGTGAACAGAAGTTCCTCAGTGACCTTGACCTTGTGGCTGAATATTATCAAAATCAGTGAAGCGGTTCATAAGTTATTGAAAAATGAAAGGTGTTACTAACGAACGAACACACATACGTACATGGTACATGGACTAACACTATATCCCCTCTTGCCTGTCGGCGAGGGATAACAAAATAACCATTTGGCAATATGTTACTAGTGGGCATGGATAAATGTTCTCTTACCCAAGATCGCGCCATAATCATGAGTACCCCTCCATCCACAAACATAAGGCTCAGCCCTATCCAGCTCTCAAGTCTCAAGTACCCCGTGGGGCTTTCACAATGACACAGCCATTGGATACAGACAAGTGCGCAGGAGATGGCAATTTGATATCGTGCGCGTCATTGTCGAAACATGCAACGAAGTACGCACCTCAGCAAATATTCGCTTATTTTGTTTGCGAACAGTGTAGGCCCAGATCAGACTGTGCAGATGCAGTCTGATCAGGGTCCACACTGTTCACCATTGAGGAAACATTCCATATACGAAAATAAAGGAAACTAACTCTATATCAGGCTTCATGAAAGCACAAATTGATCAGGAGCTACACTGGTCAGAAACTGGATAAGCCCCCTTTTGTTATGACATGTGTCTATGTGCTCAGTTTCAATAGGATTGCACAGCACATGTCAAAACTGGGGACACCAGTATGGAATGAATGTGGAACACACAATAAATCAATTAAATTATGCTCCAACGAATGTATGAGAAAACTAAAATGTTTGTTTCTGTCTTCCTATACTGTGACGCCCCCTTTTGGGGCTTAAGTGCAGGATCGTATTATATTCATATGTACATGTACAATATTACAGTGGAATCTCTCAGGGAGGTCTCCAGGGTGTCCGGTTAGGAGATGTTCCACTTCAAATTAGACATGTGAGTGATTCATGACACATTCTAGTGTTTTGCAATCATGAAATTACATTGTAATCAGAGATACATCAGAGTGAAACACATCTAAGTTAAAGATCCATATTTTCCCGAGTGTCCGCTTTAGAGGGGTTCCACTGTACAATTAAATACATCTGGTACCCATTTACGGCTGGGTGGACTGAAGCAGTGTGAATAAAGTGTCTTGCTCAAGGACACAAGGTACACACACCTCTGGTAAGGATCGAACCCACGACTGTAAGATCAGCAGTCCGAAGCTCCAGACCACTGGGCCACGCGTTCCATATTGACTTGGATTTGGTCTACACTGTGTTTATAATTATATGTTGCAGTAGGAGGGCTCCGGGCTGACAAAATGGAAGCTCATGGTGTTTATGTGGTCACGGCAGTCCCAGATCAGCATGTGCATACATAATCTGATCGGGTGTATTATGTTTGCCATTCAGTCACTGTTGTTAATAGGCTAACTGTCAGAATTAGAAACACTCTATCCTAATCCAACTACCATATTTATTCTAATAGTAGCCCCTCCTATATTTGTTATTTTCACATACAAAAGCCATTTAAAACATTGTTTTAAATGGCTTTTGTATGTGAAAATAACCCATTTTGATCCTATTTTCCACATTTTGATCCCCACAAATTGCATAGCCCCGGGGGCGTTTATTAGAATAACTATGGTATGTGAACCTGCGCTGTGACCAGAATATACTACTGTTGCAAACACCACAAGGCCCATCTTGGCAGTTAAGAAAACGGAAAATAAACACATTTTCTTGATGAATTTATTTCAAATGCTCAATGAAACTGCTCGATTTTGTGAATATATTCTGAGCATTTGTTGAGAAAGTTTTATAATCAGAGGCTCGATACTGTTTATCATGTGAATGAATGGCCTTTTTGTTGAATTTATCGGGGATATGAATTTGGAAAAGTCGCGGGAATACTGGACGAGGCCTTAAAAAATTACAATTTTCGAAAAAGAATAAAAAAAAAAATCTTTTTTTTTTCTTTTTTTTCTTCGAAAATTGTAATTTTTTATCGCTTCGTCCAGTATTCCCGCGACTTTTCCAAGTTTATACCCCGATAAATTCCACAAAAAGGCCATTCATTCACATGATAAACAGTATCGAGCCTCTGATTATAAAACTTTCTCAACAAATGCTCAGAATATATTCACAAAATCGAGCAGTTTCATTGGCCGAGACAGAGCACAGCTGATTACAGTCAATCTTTCTTATTATTGACAGGGAAGATCCCGATGTGCATAACTTACAGGCCTTAATTTTAGAATAAATACAAAGTATTAACCCTTTCAACCCTAAGTAACTGGTATGTGATATGTTAATTTAAGAACCAATCTAATCATCACAGAATTATTTTCTGTCTAGTCCATTTATAAGTGGTATTTTTTTTTCTCTAAAAAAATTGCTTGCAAAAAATGCAGATCCTGATGAGGACGCTCGGTATGAGCCAGCTCATCTGGATCTACACTGTTTGCATACACTGCTAAAGAAGTCTGCAGTGATGAAATGGGGGGAATACCCCAAAATCAAAATGGAATATTTACATCGAAATAAATATATTATTCAGCCCTGAAATTGGAATAATCTGACCTGGTGCCAGGTCCATACCACACCAAAGTCACTTGGCCCCTTCCCCTATAAGTAAAACCGGTATGATTACTCTTATAATAAGGGGTATAACCAGATTCAACTCGCACATACAAGAAAGCCAAAGACGTACCCGAGGGTCAAACCAGGTCTCTTGTCGGGATTCCGGTAAGGAAGAATCCCGATCGTTAAATTACCCATCGCATAGTCTGCCACCTGCCACCCACTATCCGACTTTGTCTACTCGATAAGTACCTTTTCATCATGACGGGTCACATTTATTTGTTCAGTTATTCTTGCTCCCGCTGAGTCTGTCACAATTGCTTCGTAAATTCCAATTTTGGTGTCAACTGCCGAATTAATTCAGTAAATATTTCAAAATTGCCGTTTTAGTTTGCCCTTGTAAACAGATGCAATTATTTTTGAAATTTCTATAATGTACAGGTCATCCATCCATATGTAAATGTTTGCAAGTATTCAAACTGCCGTTGTTGTAATAATTGTGCCAGTGCATAGGATATCCTGCCTAATCTAAAATCCATATATCGCAGATGTTGACTCGCAAAAAGGTATGCTACGTATCGTAAATGACATCAGAATTTGACAAAACCTTCAGATCACACGCGGAATTAAATTCCGCGTGTGATCTGAAGTTTTCATCAAATTTTCATCAAATTTAAAAAAAAAAATGAAAACATTTCTGGTAACTTATTTGGGGTAAGTCCGAAAATGTCAAAGACTGGCCTATAATATAATTTAAGGAATTAAGGTGCTCATGAAGCTTAAAATAACGGCTTTGTATTTATTTACTCGCATTACACTCCGCTGAACAACAATGCATGTGCAACAACCATCACTATTTTTACAATTTAAAGATTTTTCGGTCCATTTTATACGCTAAAACCTAGTTATTGTATAAATCAAGATGGCCACCAAATATATGTCATACAGTCTACACTCGTTACCTCAAACTCTCTTAAGTCAAACTACTGATAACTCAAAGTCAAATTCTTGGTCCACAAGTACATGTTTTCGTTAACTCAAAGTATTTCCCTCAGTCCCTGAGTAAACGAGTGCAAACTGTATTCGCATAATGATAACGAAGATGAGCTATTTGTACAAATTCGAGCACATAACTGTCTGCATGGAATAGGCCACATCAGTAGACTATTTCACCAACATTGCAAAGTATACTTATCTAGCAAAATATTCTTTGACGGAGAAATTTTCAATTTTAGAATAAATTTTTATTATACTGAATGTATTACATTATCACAGCCATTTTGGCTATGATAATGTAATAAATTTAGTATAATAATTATGCATACTATTAATCATTGAATATATGCAGTCGTTAAGTTCTATATGACATAATGCATTTCGGAAAAAATAAATGATTACTCCCTCAAAGTATACTTTGCTAGATAAGAATACTTTGCAATTTTGATGAAATAGGCCACAGGAATTACATTTAATACATTTTAATACAATATCCTTACAGAACTGAAACCAAACCTCCATCAAGATCACTTGGCCCAATAAATAACCAGATCTGCTTGATTAATTATTCATTGAACGTGGCTTTACATCCGTTCAACAGCACATACAACAGATGGGATTACACCTGAATTGAAATTACAATTTTCATTCCAGCCCCAAAATCATAATATCTTTGTCTACTAGTCACAGGTGGAAGACTCGAACCTGGGACCCAGTAAATGTCGCATTTGAAAAAGGTTACCCCACCAACCCATTTCTGTAGACTACATACGGGATCAAAGTGACTTCAATACCGTATATAGTCTACAGAAATGTGTGGCTGGGGTAACTTCTTCTGACTGGGCGATTTACTGGGTGCCAGGTCCGACTCACCCACCTGTGTGTCTGTAACAGGTGTTCTTACTTATCAGGTAACAAGCTTTGTATTGGCCGAATACATACTGACTGATAACATATTCCTGTATCAGGTATTGCCCTAATATGAATATCCAGGTTACAACAAATTGAAACTGACGAACGGCGTCACATGACGTTACTGAATTACGTAAGTGGAATGACGTCACTGCATGAAACAAGTCAACGTTGTTTAAAACAACGTCATAATTGCTCATTATCTAGCTAAAAACATGACCTCATGAATAGAATACCATGCTAATGCCTTTTGATATCAAGTTTATCAGACTCAGCTCAGAAATGGTAGGAATTCCTATGTGTTTCCTAGCTTTGCCTGCTAAACTTGATATCAAAAGATACTAGCCTGGTATTCTCTATATATCGCAGTACTTGATCCAACGTGTGGATCATGGAAATGATGGATTTACTGTTGAGGTTTGAATTGTGGCATAGAAAATTATTCTCAGATCTAATTCCCATGTACTAGCAGAGCTCCAGATTGGCGTATTTTACACACTTATTTTACACACTTATTTTACACACTTATTTTACACACTTATTTTACACACTTATTTTAGCAGATTACGCATTGATTATCAAAATACTTACAGCAATGTGAAAATACGCATCGATTTTCAAATTCAGTAGTGAAAATTATGTAATAAAGTTGAAATTTACTATAATTAGTTGAGCTGCTGCTGCTTTTTGTGAATTTTAAAAAAAAAACATTGAATTTGAAATCTGGGGGTATAATACTCTTTAGACACAAAACTTATCTGGAGCTCTGTACTAGTATTAGCAAGTAGATCACTGAGTATTAGACAAGAGGTGTGAATCCTGGTAAGGATGGATTCACCATTGGGATATACATACCCATCGATCCTACATTGATAGGGAGGGATGGAGTGATAGTCTAGAGTAGAGTACTGGACTTCAATGTCGGGAGGTTGTGGGTTCGATCCCCACTTTTAGCATGAAAGAAAATACTTTACTCCCAGGGTGTCTGGTTTTGAGAGGTTCCACTGTACACTGCTCTATACTGCTTTCACATTCCAAGATGTTCAGGTATTTTCGAATTGGATAATATTACAAATAAGGACACTGGTATATCGGATTATATAATATGACTGTAGCTGTGGATGGGACATTAAACCCTTTCACGTTTTCATCGATTCGGCTAAACCCACACAAGGTATCAATCGCCATGCATCACAAATACACCTACAGTGCAGGAAAAAATACACAATTCCTTTCAATTTTACCTGTGGCTAATTAACACAACAAGCGAGCAACTGCAACATCAGAAACCTGAACTAATCAATCAACAAATCTTCTGTCTATATAAACAAGGGTGGATACAACTCACAAACCTGTCTTCATCACCTTATGTGATGTTTCATTATAAAACAGGGCTTTTTGAGATTTCGACCAGTAATATATGGTATGTGTTACAGTTGGGATACACATAAAGTATGATGTTTTTTTTAGAAAATGTTTTCCCATTTTCTTTATTCATGCTTGAAAGTATATGGTGTTACCACTCATTTGAACCGTCTCGGTGAGACGGTTCAAATGAGTGGTAACAACATATACTTTCAATGAGAAATAAGTAAAGTAGAATATTTTTTTTAAAATCTGTATACCACAAAATAATTAATAGGTTTAATATAAAGACATACAATGCTGTTTCCTTTACTCAATAGCCAACAATTTAGGCGCAGACCAGGCTGAGCCGGAGCTACACTGGTTGCAGGCACTATAAGCCAACATTTGCTGTGTATCTCACTTATAATCAAACCCAAAGAATAAACAAGGGTGGAGGTGGATTATCTCAGAAAAGATATTGTATAATTGAGTCAGCTACTCAAGAAAAGTCTGATTACGAAAGATTAGACCAGTAACCAGTGAAGCATTGCTTAGCCGTTGTTTCACGTTTACAAGTTTACAAACCAAGAACGGCAAAACTATCGCATTGATCATCTGCAGATAATGACTTTAGTGCAATTATTTTCATATTTATTCAGGAAATTACTGTAAACATGTACTATTATATATGTTTTCACCTTTTAAATCCACATATGTAGTTCTACATATTTCCTTTAACACTTTGTACGCTAGCAGCGAAAACGAAAGCCAACAAATTATGAGTATTTTTCTTAATTCTCTCTGTAAATTATGTCTTGGAATTTCATTAGAATTGTGTCCAGAGGAATTCCAAGACATATTCATGATATTTACAGGGAGAAATAAAAGAAAATCTACTGAAGTTTCGTCTGCTATTTAGAGCCCACAATTTCCCCAGCATGCACAGAGTTACTGGAAATCTGAAACAGAGTCTGAAACTTCCATTTGAAAGAAAAAAAAGAGAGGAAAATGTTCAACCAAATTCTGTAAATATCTTTCTTACCCGTAGTATTTCTCTAAACATTTGATAGAATATGCTTAAACATAAAGCAGTTTTAGCATGTTAAATTTCAAAACAAAAAAATATTCGACCTGAAATATGACTTAATTGATTGATTAAATCGAGTGATTGGAAACTTAAATACAAAATTACTGTGAAACCTCTCCAAACCGGACACCCTGGGAACCTCCCAGGGTGTCCGGTTTGGAGAGGTTCACAGTACATGGCAATTACTGTATACTCTATACTGTTTTCCTATTCAAAGATTTTCAGGTTTTCTCACAGTATTTCATTATCAGCTTACAAACAAGGAGAGTTGAATGAGTGGGAGATGTTATCTGGGCCCAGGGGTCAGAGGTTATCAACAGCTAACTGGTGTCATAACTGGCAGGTCAGCTAGATGAGATGGTCACCAGACAACATAGAACAACAGGTCCAGATTAGGCAGATTAGGGGTATCCATTTTCTAGATTAACCCATTTCCGAATACACATTTACTAATATGAAATTTATTAATATTTTATTTATATTTTTGTTATTTCTCAATGAAAGTATATGTTGTGACCACTCATTTGAACCGTCTCGACGAGACGGTTCAAATGGTGGTCACAACATATACTTCTGAGTGAATAGAAGGACAATATTTAGGATTTTCCGCAAACATAATGGCATATCCTCAGCATGAAAAGGGTTAATTACAAGTTTATATACAATGCTTGGAGTTCTTTGACCTAATTAACCCGGTTCATTATGAGGACCATGGTGTAGTCTGAAGTTATGTAAAAGTACTGTAGATCGATTGATTGATTAGGGGTTACAGCTTTTCAACAGCAAGGTCATATATAGACAGGAATGCACATTTATCAGGTAATGTGCCCTGTATTGACCGAATATGTACCGACTGATAACATATTGTTGTATCAGGCATTGACATGATACAAACATCTGGGTTACAATGAAGTGAAAAAACTGACGTTCCATTGGTCGGATGACGTCGCATGACATTACCTGAAGGACGCAACGTAAACAAGTCTGCGTTCTGTCCATAGATAACGATGTCATCTGTGGTCATCTTCGAGCATAAAACGTTACCTGATAAATATAATACCAGGTTACTGTCTTTGACTCGGAAACGGTAGAAATTCCTCGGCTCACCTCGGAATTCCTACGAGTTTCCTAGCCTTGCCTGATAAACTTGATATCAAAAGACACTAGCCTAATATTCTCTAAATATGAGGGAGCACTGTACAATTGGCACTGAAAGTTTGTTTGTTTGTTTATTATAGGAATGAATGGCCTTTTTGTGGAATTTATCGGAGATATAAACTTGGAAAAGTCGCGGGAATACTGGACGAAACTGAATATTTACAATTAAAAACTTAATTCAGATCTGATGCCAGGTCCTCGCCACACCAGAATCACTTGGCCCCCTCCCAAAAGTAGTACGATCAGTAATAATCTTACTACTTTTATAATGGGCAATCACCCAATTCAACTCCCAGGTAACAAAAGAGCCAAAGATAAAAACGTACCCGAGGGCCAAACCAGGCAAATCGTCATTCCTATAAGAAGGATTTATTACCCCTAACGTTAATTTACGCCTTCAAGTTCGCCCGACCAACCACCCACTAGCCCTGAAAGACAGTGTCCTGATCCAATGCATCACTGGCCATCTAACAAGTTTTCTCTAGCGATATCAGTTACGTATTTATTACATAAGAGTGTCATACTTTTTAATACACTGTGTTAACACAGGTTGAAGTAACGGACCGAGGTCTATAAATACATTAAATATGCCTAAAAGCATCGATAAATGAAGAAAAAAAAAGGCTAACATTTTTTTTAACCCCTCCATATAATTCAGTATACTGAATTATATGGAGGGGTAAACAAAAATGTTAGCTTTTTCTTTTTTCATTTATCGATGCTTTTAGGCATATTTAATGTATTCATAGACCTCGGTCCGTTAATACTTCAACCTGTGTGTGTTAATACACATAGAAAGACCATTGTATGAAATAATATTCTCTCCCAACTGCCCAAAGAGGAGCAAATTGTTTAAACATTCTTATTGTTTGCTCACGCCTTGTTGATGTAATTTCCTATGATGCGCACTATGTTACATTGTGTGCATGATCGATTCGGTGTAAAACCGCCAACCATGTAGTACATAATTTGAAATGCGTTTAGGGGCGGCGCTAAAACGAAGATGTGCAAACAACAGGCCGGGCCAAACAATAAGACAGCTAAGCTAAGTTCACGTACTGAATATTTTATAAATTAATGTATTAACACCACAGGCGTGTATGTGGTATTGGCAAATAGAGTAGATGGTAAATAGTGTAGATCCAGATGAGCCGGCTCGTGACGAGCTGTCTCATCAGGATCTACACTTTTTGCAAGTAATTTTGCGACGAATCGATTGGTTGCAAAATACACATCAAAATCCATTCCAGTGAAAGGGTTAAGTAAAAACATGTGAACTTAGAATAAACATGACATACAAAATTAATGTATCTGATCCGTAAAATGAAAGCTGTTTCTTCAACTGGAACTGCTAGGTAACCTTAGTAAGACATATTAGCAGGAATTCCAGCAGAGAAAACAATAGGTAAGGGGAAAGATAAGGCTGACACTTGAAAACCCAGTAATAATGCCACCAGATAATGGTAAATGGTATGGGATAGTCGGTCTCAGGGGAAAACGTCTTTCAGGGGTGTTGACTGGTATTATAATTATTCAGGCCTCCACAATTCCACTCATCCACTGGTATTGGCAAATGGATTTTGGATTTGTACGAGTGGTAATTGAAGGAATAATGCTGCATTAACATTTAAATATATAGGAGTGGATTAGATGAATTCCAGTCTGGACGAGTGGAACATTAAGACTTTGTGGAGTCCTGTAAATGTGACTGACTAAATGGTGATTATAAATGGTATTTGCGACCAGTGCAGCCCCAGATCAGCCTGCGCATCCGCGCAGTCTGATCAGGGGGTGCACTGTTCGTTAGGCATTCTGTGAAAGACCTGTTTCGCGAGTGTAGCAAGAAAAAAAGTGAAAGTGAATGGGTTTAATTCCCCACCAACAGCTAGGGTCATATTGAGATGGGACCACAGTTTAAAGTTTCATCCGACAGACCAGTGGGATGGAAATACTATGAATGTATTTTTGATGCAAAAGGCGAGGTTTGAACCCACAACCTCCTGATTGGAAGTCAGGTGTTATAACCCCTAGGCTACAATCCATCCCTGGCAACACCTGTCTCGCGAGTGTAGCAAACACTGTGCAGGGTTTTCAATACCGGTAGAGGCATTCTCATACCACATTGGAACCCCTCTAAACCGGACACCCGGGAAAATATGGATGTTTACCTTAGATGTGTTTCGCTGTTATTTATCTCTGATTACAACGACTTTTCATGATTGAAAAACACTAGAATGTGTCATGAAGTGCTCACATGTCTGATTTACAGTGAAACATCTCCAAACCGGACACCCTCCCAGGATTTCCTGTTTGGAGAGGTTCGATTGTACCATAAAATCAATGTTTTATGGAATTTAGTCAAATAAAAACGTTATTCCAAGATGCATATTTTTCAGATTTAATTAACAGTATAATTGCTTAATTGTCCAATACCAATACCCTTTAAGTGGAACAGACAGTTGTAGAATAAACATGTAAATGAGACACATCTGATGATTAGCATACCTTCAATGCATGATGCTGTGCTTATGTAATATAATATAACATTAATTTTGTCTTGATTTAATTTGATATTTCTTACTTGTTAACTGATTTTAAATAGTTCAAAACTAGCGGACAAAAATTCATCATATTTTTTATTTCTCCTTGTAAATATCATAATATGTCTTGGAATTGCATTAGAATTGAGTCCTGACATATTTACAGAGAGAAATAAAACATAATTATACTCCTAATTTGTTTGGCGGATATTTTCACCGCTAGCATGCAAAGAGTTAAATCATCTCTCATATACACATAAGAACCCTCGTTACCACGTTCTCATGGTTATATAATGTGACATTTTGTGTTTTCCGGGAATGTACATTTTGTTGTTTTAACCTTTGGGCCAGACCAGTGAATCACAAATCAAGTCGCTATTTGTGACTGGCAATCCAAGTGGTGACAGATTGTCAAGGGACGTTATGGCTGTCCATGCTTGATCAAAACAAGCACGTACTGATTGTGACATTTTGATATGAATTAGTCATAACATGTTGACATTAACCCTATCAACATTACAGAGTACAGACAGACCTCTACCATGTTTGCTAACAGTGTAGATCCAGATGAGATCATCAGGATCTACACTTTTTGCAAGCAATTTTCATTGAAGAAACAAAAACCTTTTCATAAATAGACTTGTGACAATTGGATCGGTCAAACAAGAATTCCGCCACGGAAGCGCTGTCGCGCCTACGAGGCATATGACCGTGAACATTACAAGTAAATAAATTACCTTCACCTTCAGAATTTGGATGTGGGGGTGTGTGTAATGAAGCATCATCCGTAGACAAACATTGATGTGAAATATTATCAATGTCTGGAAAGGGGTTAAAGAGATATTGTGAAAAAACAATAACTTTAACGCATTTCTGTTACAAATCCGGTGAACATTACAAGTAAATAAATGACCTTGACCTTCAAAATTTGGATGTGGGTGTGTGCGTAATGAAGCATCATTCCTAGACAAACATTGATGTGAAATATTATCAATGTCTGGCAAGGGGTTAAAGAAATATTGTGAAAAAACAATAACTTTAACGCATTTGTGTTACAAAACCGGTGAACATTATAAGTAAATAAATGACCTTGACCTTGAGAATTTGGATGTGGGGGTGTGTGCGGGGTGTTTGCTGAATGAAGCATCATTCCGAGACAAACATTGATGTGAAAATATTATCAAAGTCTGGCAAGGGGTTAAAGAGATAGTGAAAAAACAATAACTTTAACGTATTTCTGTTACAAAACCGGTGAACATTACAAGTAAATAAATGACCTTGACCTTGATAATTTGGATGTGGGGGTGTGCGTAATGAAACATCATCCCTAGACAAACATTGATGTGAAAAATTATCAATGTCTGGCAAGGGGTTAAAGAGATATTGTAAAAAAAACAATAACTTTAACGCATTTGCCTTACAAAAAAAAACGGACGTCGCGGACGCGGACGACGACGATGGAAAATACGACGACTATAGTCGCGCCTCTGCTAAAGCAGGCGCGACAAAAATGAACATGTCAAATTCTAGATCGAAGTATCATCGTAGTGGTTATAGTCATATGTTCAATTTCTTAGTTCTTACTAACTACTGTCTGTTTCACGAAAGCTGCCCAAATTTTACGGCTATATAAACAATTCAAAAACAATATTTTTTTTCGATAATATTAAATTAAAGGAAAATTTAAGAATGAGCCTTCTTTTTATTTCGTGAAATTTGGTCAAATATTGATTTTATTGCGAAAAAACAATTTCCCCATGTTAAATCCCCATAGACATCTTCACTAGGGGATTTAACATGGGGAAATTTTTAGAATTTCAGAAATACTGGACCGATTTTCAAAATTTAACTTTTGTTTTCTTAGTTAAATCATTTCCAAGCTACCTAACCAGGTTTCTGAGCCAATTTCCATTTTTTTTTCGTTTTTTGACTCCTCCCACACTCCTCTACCTCTTTTTCCCCCATGTTAAATTCCCATAGAGAAATCAATTTTTCGTAATAAAACTAATATTGGACAAAATGTCACGAAATAAAAAGAAGGCTCATTCTTAAATTTTCCTTCAATTTAATACTATCGAAAAAAAAAATTGTTTTTGAATTGTTTATATGGCCGCAATATTTGGGCAGCTTTCGTGAAACAGACTATAGAGGGGTGGGGGGGGGGGGGGCGGGGGCGCGGTTATCAAACCAAAATCTATTCAAGTTAGTTACGGGTGAAAGAGTTAACAATTGTGTTGTGTTATAACACATTCTGAACATGTTCAAATATGTACTCAAAATCGTCCAATCATACGTTAATGGGTTTAACGTCCCAGCAGCAGCTAAGGTCGTCTAGGGTGGTTTGAAAGACCAATGTGATGGAATTTTTGTATTTTACAGCCATTTGTTGGTGTTGACGGGATAAATAGAATAGTTGGTTAGTGCCGTGAATGGGAAAAAATATCTGGCGCGGCACGGAAACGGGATGTGCTCGGCAGAGCGTCGCCCATCCCGTTTCCTGAGCCTTGCCAGATATTTTTTCCCATTCACGGCACTAACCTACTATTCTCTATAACATCCCAGTAACAGCTAATGTCATATAGAGACGGGACCACAGTTTAAACTCTCAGACCAGCAGATGCAAATACTATGAAAGTATTTGTTGTGCCCTAGGAGAGGTTTGAATCCACAACATCCGGATTGGAAGTCAGGTGTTCTAACCCCTAGGCCACAACCCATTACTGAAATACTATGAAAAGTATATTTTGATGCTTATGGTGAGGATTGCATGAGCCCACAACCTTTGATATTAAAAGGCATAAGTTATTACAGGATACAGAAAATATAAGATACATATGAAGTAGTAAAAGGCACATGTATTAGCCGAGATTATCTCAGCCAGCTACAGCTACTAAAAATTTAGTAGGTCTACATACCTTACAAACTTGGTGTATCACAGTGCTCCCACAAATCCACATTAATTAACTGCCAGATAAATTCAGTTAATCAATATAAAATTTTCATAAGTCAAGACACAAATTCACATGTTCAATTCACTTCAGATGACTAACAAAGTTATCTCGATGAAAACGAAAAAGACACGTAAATGTATTTCATTGAGCTAACACATACTTTGTTAATCTATATCTACCGGTAAAATCTGCAAAATATATTTTGCACAAACAGTAAACAGTCCAACTGTTTGTAAATGAGTGTCATCTAATTTCTCTGGTGCGTGTATATGAACACGAAACTCCTTCCCAATACCGCGAGAGAACCAGGTTTACTGTATACAGATATTATATCCTACACCGTAGCTGGCTGTTCCTTCACGTATTATCTCTCCGTACAATTAAAAGTAAACACTCGACCAGTATTTAACATCATGTTCATTTCTGACTTAGGCCGGTTGGTAAACCAACTTCGGTGTTTGATGGTAATGTATCCGTGTCAGTCGGATTATAAATACACACCCGTCACAAACTTTCACCTGTGTCACGGTGGGTTATGTATGTCTCGTGCCCCTGCTATTTAGGTCAGCTTTAACCCATGTAATGCAAAATAAAATAATTTTTGTTATATTTCTTACTTCTTCTCGAAAGTATATGTTGTTACCACTCATTTGAACCGTCTCGGTGAGACGGTTCCAATGAGTGGTAACAACATATACTTCCTGTACATAATTAACCTTTAGACAGCTACACACAACAATTTTCGTCTGCTGTTGCTTTTATATCTTGCCTTATTTCTTAATAAAAACATGGTTTGACAGCACTTCAGAAACATTTCCAATGTAAATGATTCTGAAATGCTACCAAAGCATGTGGTAAATTATTCTAAAGTGCTGTCAAAGTATGTTTTTGATGATAAACATGGAAATTAGAAAATACACAGCAGGAGACAAAAAATTAAGATAGCGGTGTAAGGGTTAAGATAATTTATTTTTCGAAAAGAAGCTATTTTACTTAGTTTTTCTAAAACGTACCGTATATATATGTGACCACTTACCTGAACCGTCTCGAATTAGTGGTAACAACATATACTTCTGTGCATCATTAAGATATTTTTTTTTGTGTGAAAAATTCTACAGCCGTGAACAACATATAATAATGGGCTAACTGAAATTTTCCGAAACATCTCTGCTATCCCGGAATTTCATACAATCAGTTGTTGACACTGTCCTCATAGCTGTATCAAGAAAAACAAATGTAAGCATTCTTGAAATAACTCCAACTAGAAAATGAGTGCATAGAACGTGGATGCCCCACCTACTGCTTTGATAGTAAAACAAGGCAAACAAGTCCAAAAGGGCCGGAAGATTAATCAATGACCATGTGGTCGGATAAAAAATCCAGGGATTCCTCTGGCGATCGCCACTTTCGCAATTGGCGATAAAAATAAACAATTGGCGATAACAAATTGTAATTTGTTATCGCCAATTGTTTATTTTTTATCGCCAATTGCGAAAGTGGCTATTTTTTTTTGGCCCCAGCAGAATCCCTTAAAATCTAATACAATTTGCGCGTTCACACACCACAAGGAAGCTACATACCAAGTATCAAGCTTCCACCTATTACAGTGTAAAAGTTTTACGAGTTACAAAGCAAAATTCTCTAAGTCCAAAACAGGGAGATAATCCATGACCTGTGGGTTGAATAAAAACGGAAATTCACTTTGCGCATGTACACACCATTAGGAAGCTGCACACCAAACTTTACATATTACGGTTTAAACGTTTTAAAAGTTACAAGGTTGGTGACAACGGACAGACACGGGTCACACTAAATCGTGGTAGGGCATAAAAACAAAAGGGCTAAAATAGTCGGTGCATATGTCAACCGTTACCCACCATGCGTGTATACCTGGTCGCGACTTCAATACACAGGTAAGCCATTCAGGTGTTGTGACATCATTACAAAGAATTAAATCGACTTGATGATCAGTTACACCTGGACCCTGTAATTGATGGAAAAATATAACACGACACGCCCGCTGGGCAGTGAAATCCGCACAGTTGAAAATAAAAGATACATGACCAAGTCTTCAGATGATGAAGCTAACATTTCCGCACTGGAAGGCATGTTTTGTATTATCAAGTGGTCTATACTGGATTTTATTGCATAAAATGGCCTTCCGCAGTGTATTAACCCTTTCAACCCTAAATAACTGGAATGGACTGTGACATATTAATTTAAGGACCAATCCAATCATCACAAAAGGATGTTCAGACTAATCCATTTATAAGAAGGGTGTGTTTTTTTGTTCTAACAATAATGCCGCCAATGGCATGTATCCCATCGCTGTGGTGGCTGGATCACAAACATGCACAGTGATACGGTAAAGAAGTTATAGGAGAATAGACAAACAATTATGTATTAGCTTTAAAAGAAAATCTCAGCTCTACTATTTTACTGTTTTACTATCAGGGCTCCAGATAAGGAATTAGTAATTGAGTATTATCACTCAACCAATTCTGAAGCAATTGGATATTTAAAAATTGGGTAATCACACTACTGTTTACACATCATCAGACCGCACTTATTGAATAGTTTGCTTCTAAATGAAAACACATCTTGGTATTTCATTAGAATTGTCTCCTTGGAGACAATTCTAATGAAATACCAGGTGTGTTTTCATGGTAAAATAAGAAAATATGCTATATTTGTGGTCTGTTAATTGTTTTCTGTAGCATGATAAAGATACCACAAATTTTTCATTGCTTTTTGATACTCAGTACTTCTGATTTCAATTGGGTTTTTGGCAATTTTAATTGGGTATTTACGCAAATACACACCTTATCTGGAGCTTGACTATTACATCTGTCTTTTACATTTTCTGTATCCGTGACGAATACAGAAAATATAAAAGACAGATGAAATAGTAAAACACATCCGTAGAGCTGAGATTTTCTAAGCTAAGTATGTATCTACTGAAAGAAAATATGAATGATGAGAAACATGCATGTTACTTGACATTGAACTTGGGCAAGGGGGAGCACGGCTGGGGAGGGGAATGAACATATGAATGATGAGAAACATGCACATGAAGTCTGAAGCCAAAAGCTAATGCAGTAAAGAAGTTATAGGGGAAATGAGAAACGTGTACGCATCAACTGGACGGAAATTTCAAAGTTAATTGACCTTGCACTGGGCATCAGGGAGCATTGGTGCGGTGGGGAATGAATTATGAATTATTGGTGTTCAACGGCCTATCAACAGCATTGGTCATTTACGGTGGAGCCAAGGAGTTCGATCCCGTATTTAACCCGCTGCTTTGGGGAGGAAATCCCACAATCAGAACGGAATATTTACATCGAGAAAAATATATATTCAGCACTGAAATTAGAATAACCGGACATGGTATCAGGTCCATACCACACCAAAGTCACTTGGCCCCATCCCCTACCAGTAATATGATAATCGTATTACTCATACAAGGGGTATAACCAGATTCAACTCTCACATACAAGACAGCCAAAGACATACCTGAGGGCCGAACCAGGTCTCCGTCGGGATTCCACTAAGGATGAAGAGGTGGGGAATGAAAATATGAATGATGAGAAAGATGTACATGCAGTTTCAAGCCAACCGGTCAAACAGCAAATAAGTTATAAGACCTTGTTATGTGACCTTGTTCTTGGGCATGGGGAGAGCATGTGTAGGGTGGGAAGTGAAAATGTGAATGACAATAAACATACACATGAAGTTTCAAACCAATCGGTCGTACAGTAAAGAAATTATAGGAGACTGGAGAAACGCGCAAATTTATAAGTTATTTGACCTTGACCTTGGGCATGGGGAGCATGGGTGGGGAATGAAAATATGAATGATGGGAAACATGCATGAAAGTCATTTGACCTTGACCTTGGGCCTGGGGGCAGCATGGATGGGGCGGGGAATGAAATTGTTGATGATAATAAACATGCACATGAAGTTTCAAGCGAATCGGTCCGACGGTAAAGTTATAGCAGAATAAAAAATGTGATGAACAGACAGACGAACAGACAGACGGACGGACAGACGGATGACTTTTGCATTCCTACATCCAATTTAAAATTCCCAGTCTACAATGACCTTAGTTGTTGACAGGCCGTTAAACACCATTAAATCGAAATCTTAAAAAAATCATCTTGAAAACAGCAATATTTTCAGGGATTTAATTTTCAAGAACAACAAGAAATGGCATCATTAAACTAAGCTCATCCCTCGCTGGCAGCCTTGATAATATTAAAAATATTAATATTAATATTAAAAAGAAAAAACAAACAAGGTGAACAAATGTCCTGAGTGGTCTTGACTTTGGGCGGTCGGACGTGGGCCGTATGCAAAACAAAGCACTATCCCTGGACACACATTGTGGCCAAACTAAATCAAAATTGGTGAAGCGGTTCACGAGTTATTGAAAACTTACGTACATACCGGTACATGGACTAACGCTATATGCTCTCTTGCCTATCGGCGAGGAGATAATAACTCAATCCGGAGTCAAGCTTGGTGAATTCTGCAATTCATTGTAAGCTCCTTTTCTCAGCCATCTAGAGGTCCAGTAATGGGACTGTACTTAGCACCTTATAATGTACCGACATACTTTATGGCAATTCTGTGCTACAATTCAATGATGACCCCAACAATTCAATGATGACCCCATTAGCGCTGTCACCTCGTTTACAATGGACACTCAAATGGTCAAGAGTGACCGCTGACCTGTCACACTGATTAGAAGACAGGTACGGCCCGCCACTGCTATAATAAATACCTCCCCTCATAATGTTCAGAATGTGTTAACCCTTACATTGGTGAGTTAAATTTTGTCACCTGTTGTTTTTTTGTTTTTTTTGTTTTTTTCTCATCAAAAACATGTTTTTACAGCACTTCAGAATCATTTCCAATGGAAATGATTCTAAAGTGCTGTAAAACCATGTTTAGACGACAATTTTCGTTCCCAGCATTCTAGACGGTTCAACTGAGTGGTAACAGCATACACTTTGGGTGAGACAGAAGAAAAATAATCGGATTTATCCATGTAAAAATTGGTTAATACCCAACTCGTTAAATTTTAGAAGAGGCGTGTGGCGGACGCGCTCAGGCCTGGATGCGCACCTGATCTACAATGGTATAACGTCATACAGTACTCGCTATAATTCAGCTATTGTCTCAAATGTCACAGCTATTTTCCACGTACACTGGCTTGCACTGTAAAAATCTTAACTTAATTTGTTTCTTAAATTTTACTAATTACTCATCAAAAGTATATGTTGTTACCACTCGGTTGAACCGTCTCGACGAGACGGTTCAACTGAGTGGTAACAACATACACATCAGAGGAGAAATAAGAAATATAATCAATTCTTTCAACGTATAAATGGGTTAAAATACGCGCTCCTGATCTACAATGGTATAAATGTCATACAGTACCCGCTATGATTCAGCTATTGTTCCAAATGTCACAGCTGTTTTCCACGTACATGTACACTGGCTAGATCGCACTGTCAAAAACGACCTCCACTGTTATTCATAATCCTGGAAAATATGAAAAGTTCAGAGTTCACACGTGATACATGACTAGTACAAACAGTGTTAGTCGATGGCAGAAATAAAAACACATAATGGCCATTCCGATGACACCGACGATTTACAATAGCGAGCGGGACTTGGGTTATAACTTTTAGCCTGTTACTGGTATTGTATCCATTTTTTTTGTTAGTTTGAGGAAATATTTACTGTTAACCCTTCCTACGCTGTTGACGGAAATTGCCGTCTGCTGTTTTTCATTTTTGCTTTAATTCTTAACAAAAACTGGTTTTGGCAGCACATGAGAATCGTCTCCACTGGAGACGATTCTCATGTGCTGTCAAAACCAGTTTTTTGTCGAGAAATATTGAAAATAAAACATTTCCAGCAGATGACAACATTTAATTCAGCGTAGTAAGGGTTATGGACACATTTTGTTCTGTTCCACTATTTCTTCTCACTGTTAGTTGCTAGTTTTACCAATACCTTCAGGCCCGTACGCAGGAATTAATTTAGGGGGGGGGGTGCGTTATCGACGGTGTGAAGGGCCAACAATGTTTTTTGCACATCCACGGACAGACCTCTGCAGATTAACCCTCTCACCCCAAAGTAACTGGAATGGATTTTGATATGTTAATTTTGCAACCAATCCAATCATCACAAAATGATTTTCAGACCAGTCCATTTATGAACATGGAGTGTTTTTGTTCTCAAAAATTACTTGCAAAAAGTGCAGATCCTGATGAGACGGCTCATCACGAGCCAGCTCATCTGGATCTACACTTTTTTCCAATACCACTATATAGGCTTGTGGTGTTGAAAGGGTTAAGGGGGGTGAATACGCACCCATCGCACCCCCTCTGCTTACGGGCCTGACCCTGTTAGGCGACCCACATGTTTGCTGTGAAAATAAAATAAACATAAGTTGTGAGTGACATTGACCTGCAGTCAGAGCTCCAGTTAAGGTGTGTAATTTGGAGGTAAATTTCTTATTTCTCCATCAAAAATGGCAAGTTGTGAGTGCTTTAGAATCGTCTCAATGAGACGATTCTAAAGGACTCCCAACTTGCCATTTTTGATGAAGAAATAACAAAATTTCACCCCAAGTTGGTCAAATTATGCACCTTAACTGGAGATCTGACAGTGTTCAGATGTGATGTGTATGGCAAACAAAGAACTATCCATTTACAGGCAATGTGCCCAAATATTAGTGAAATCAGTGCAGTGATTACCGTTACAAGCAGTTATTAAAAAAGCAAAATATTTTTTTAACTCATTGCCTTACAAGCAAGCTGAACCAAAGTCCTCAGTGACCTTGGCCTTGGGTGTTCAGACATGGGTTGAAATGAACATCATCCACAGACACACATTGTGGCCAAATATTATTAAAATTGGTTCATAAGTTATTAAGTACGCATGCACATGGACTAATTCTATAATCCTAGGTCTGAGTCTTTGACCTATGTGTTTACCATGCATCATTTGCCATATTATGCATTTTACAAGCAGAGTATACCCTCTAGTATACATGTACATCAGGGACAGGATACAGGATTTATGTCTAGAGGGGGCGTGGATTTCAAATTTTTTCTTATTTCTCATAAAAAGTATATGTTGTTACCACTCAGTTGAACCGTCTCGACGAGACGGTTCAACTGAGTGGTAACAACATACACTTTGGGTGAGAAATAAGGAAATAATCAGATTTGTTCACGTAAACAAGAATTCCGCGGAATCAAATGTCTCGCCTTGTTCCGCCTTGACCTTGACCCTGGGGCCCCGAGAATAGTCCTATATTCATGTACATATCATAGTAAAGGTATGTATAAAGTTTGATGACTGTAGCTGATAAGGTGTTGACGTAATGACCGTAACACGAAAACTTAACATTGAATGATGACGCCGCCGACGCCGACTCCGGAAAAGCAAAACCTATATCTCGCTTTCCGCATTTGCGGGCGAGACAAAAATGGGTTAACTGGGGCATTAGAAGTGACACCAGCAAATATGTCCCATATCACATGAACATGCCATGTAGTCCCCATTGTCTGTCAGTAGATAATACTATATATATATAGCATATAATATTATGACTCATACACCAAAAATGATATTATTCTAAATTGACAACAAGCTGAGAAAAGGGACATTACAACGTTTGTGAATAGCGTAGCCCCAGATCAGCTTGCGTATCCACAACAGTAAAAAACATCCGTATTAGCCGAGATTATCTCGCCTAAGGAAGTAGATACATTACAAAATAGATTAAATCTCCAGGAATTTGTGAACAATAAAACGACAAACAAAATAATTAGACATTTGAGAAGCAAACCCTTTCAACCATAAATAGCTGGAATGGACTGTGATCAATCAATTCAATTGTCATAAAATGATTTTCAGACTAGTCCATTTATCATGCTGGGGATACGCCATTATGTTTGCGGAAAATCCCAAATATTTTCCTTCTATGTGCTCAGAAGTATTTGTCAAGACCACGATTTGAACCGAGACGGTTCAAATGAATGGTCACAACATATACCTTCATTGAGAAACAACAAATATAAAATATTTAAAAACAAATCATACCCATAAAGGTGTATTCTGCCTGTATTACAATGGGTTAACCCATTTCAGTCTGAGGATACGATAATTTGTGTTGAAAAAATCTCATTATTTTGTTCATTCATCGATAAAGGTATATGTTGTTACCACTCATTTGAACCGTCTCGTTGAGACGGTTCAAATGTGTGGTAACAACATATACATTCGAAAGGATATAAAGAAAATAGGGATATCTTTCTCTCAAAAGGTTCATACTACTAAAAGCGTATCCCGTCTGTAATGGGTTAATAAAGCAGGAATCAGGAATCAAGAGTCGTACCGTATTATATAATATGCAGCAATTATTAACCCTTCCTATGCTGTTGACGAAAATTGCCGTCTGCTGTTTTTCATTTTTGCTTTAATTCTTAACATAAAACTGGTTTTGACAGCACATGAAAATCGTCTCCACTGGAGATGATTCTCATGTGCTGTCAAAACCAGGTTTTTGTCAAGAAATGTTGAAAATAAAACATTTCCAGCAGACGACAACATTTAATTCAGCGTAGTAAGGGTTAATTTCACTGATATTGCATGAGAGGACAACAGCCGGTTTTGTTTGTGTTGTGGTTAGCCTTGTTTGACCAGTGGTTACTGTTGTTTGACCAACAACCAGCAGCCAGGGCAAAAACCAATCAATGGGGAGAAAATTAAACCATTTATCACAATAATAACGTCATTCTGCCATTGATGTCTGCCCAGTTGCCAAGGAATCCCATATGTCTGTCTCCGTTACTAGGAAACGAGTGAATGGGTTTTAACTCTTTGCATGCTGGGAAACTTGTGGGCTATAAATAGTTCAAAACTAGCGGACAATAATTCATCATATTTTCTTGTATTTCTCCCCGTAAATATCATGAATATGTCTTGGAATTTCATTAGAATTGAGTCCTGAGGACTCAATTCTAATGAAATTTCAAGACATATTTACAGAGAGAATTAAAACATATACCTGTATCCTAATTCGTTTGGCGGATATTTTCGCCGCTAGCATGCAAAGAGTTAAGATGGGGTCTCGCACATCAGTGTGTATTGTAGGGGTTACCTTTTATTATTTCAACCTTTAAATGTGTCATTAATATACACAAATAACAAAATAGTTATTACCTGGTACACTTATTGGCATAATTTTGCCTTATTTGAATGATGAATTTAAATAATTTTGAGGTCGGGAGATAACCGCGTTTTCACAAAATATTAACAAAAATCAATATTCATTCAACGAAAATCAATATTTATTCGTACAATGCATTTTCTTGTGTACAATAATTATACAGCAGTCGTAATTAAAAGTTTATACACATTATTTATTTAAATAATTAAAACTGATCACCATTTCTTCACATGTATACATACACTGGTGATCACCACTACCAACAGGAAATTGAAATATTAGTTAAATGTACATGCCCAATCAGCAGGCACACACTGTTATTTATATCAGAGACATCATCTGAGCCATTTTCTGGCAATATAATCATTCATTTACCATTACCCCACGTATTGATTGGCATTATTATACATTTTATATCAGAAGTAACTGTCCACACTGATATCAGGGGCGATAAGCATGTTTCCTTATAATGTTAACGGACATTACTATTTATACTTTGTATTCATTTTTTGATGTGCAATTATCATACTTTATCTGTTGAAAATATTATTTTTTCAGGTGACACATTTAATTAGTATAAACATCGAGTTCATATGTGTTTTAAAAAAATTGTGCTATTTTTAGATGGCGGTCATCTTGGATTAAGCGATGACTCTCATTTTACCAAATCTGAAAATGCTTCACCCAAGGACCTTAACTTACTATGAAGTTTGGCCAGCATCAGCCATGTGGTTCCTGAGAAAAAGACGTTCAAAATCTCGAATAAATGGACCTTTTGGCGACCATCATGGATGACATTATCATCCGATTCCGACAAAAAATGCACCAGAGTGATCGCCTCATTGATACCTTCGATTTGATATATAACATGACTGTATTCGGTCAAAAATAATTGAGCCCAATAGTTGATAATCAATGTATATTCTGCTAAAATAAGTGCGTAAAATATGCAAATACTGACCTTATCTGCAGCGCCGTGTCCAGAATATGGGGATAATGCATTTTATGTGGATACAGATTGAGAGGTTGACAAAGTTGCTAAACATTGATTTCTATTTTATTTATTTTTCCATGAAAGTATAGGTTGTCCAGTTAGCACAATCGGTAATAAGCGCACTTCTCACCAATGCGACCCCAGGTTCGATCCTCGGCAGGGGCAGATGTGAGATGGTATGGTGGTTGCCGGATCAGACAAGTGGGTTTCCTCCGGGTACTCCGGTTTCCTCCCACATTATTGACCGCCCTTACGCCTTCAGCTGAGCCAACGAAAGCATTTGTATAAGTTTGTTTGTTTGTTAGGGTTTAATGGCCTATCAACAGCTAAGGTCATTTAAGGCCCGGTCAATGGGTTTAGTACTAAATCCCATATACTAGTGTGACCTGTATCGATGGGGGAAAAATCCCAAAATCAGAACTGAATATTTACAATAAAAAAATATATATTCAGCCCTGAAATCAGAATAATCCTGATCTGATGCCAGATCCTTGCCACACCAGAATCACTTGGCCACTTCCCAAAAGCAGTAGGATCAGTAATAATCTTGCTACTTTTATAATGGACAATAACCCAATTCAACTCCTCGGTAACACAAGAGCAAAAGATAATTTAAACGTACCGGAGGGCCAAACCAGGCAAATCGTGATTCCTATAAGGATGAACCCCTACCGTTAATTTACGCCGTCGAGTTCGCCCGACCAACCACCCACCATTTGTATAAGTGGTATCCCGCTTGTTTATAAACGTTGTAAAATAAATAAAGTTTAAAGTATATGTTGTTACCACTTACATGTATTTGAGAGGTAGCAGACTTTTTGATTGAATTTTTTGCACATTTATTCCTTATTTTGTATCAGAAACACATGTGAAAAAACAATAGCAAAAAATAAAATATGCCATGAATTTGAAATCAGGGGTATTATACTCTTCAGGCACAAAGCTTATCTGGAGCTCTGTGATTGCTATAAATAACTACCTCTGTCAATATTGCCCAGATTTAAACGTTTCTGATCATCTATTGGCAATCTAATCTCGCAATCAAGCAGTTTGATTGACTGAGCCTGAGCTGTAGCACAGCTCAGGCTCAACCAATCAAGCTGCTTGATTACAGGCAAAATATTCAAGTAATTTGAAGATTAGCGCAGATGGTGGTGTAGGAGTAGTAATTAATGGAATCAGGGTCCCGGATATTAATGTTTGCTCTCAGCCTACTCCACTTCTTGTGCATTCCTGTGGTTGTATAAATACCACATCTACCACAGCATGAAAAATGTCAAGTGATAGTTACAATAAATATTCAGCATAAATCGTTGGCACACAATACCTTACAATTATCATTTCTTTACAGGCCGAGAACAGCTGCCCAACAACATTTTGTGGCAAATGAACAGACTGTTCACTTCTACAATTGCACAAGGGTAAAATACTTAGGGAGGGAGGGAGGGTGGAGAGAGGATGAGAGAGTGAATATGAGAGATGAGTGAGAGGGGAGAGAGAGGATAGAGGGGGAGAGAGAGTGGATATGAGATTTGAGAAGGGAGAGAGAGAGGAGCGAGAGGGGAGGAGAAAGGATATATAGAGGGAGAGAGTGAATATGAGAGGACAGAGATTTGAGAGAGGAGAGTGAATATGAGAGATTAGAGAAGGGAGAGAGGAGCGAGAGGGGGGAAGAGCGACGATAGAGGGCAGAGTGATGAGAGAGAGAGAGAGAGAAAGAGGGGATAGTGGGGAGAGAGAGGGGAGAGGTTTGGTGATTGTGTCATTAGATTGGCTGATCCGCAAGGCGCCAACGGGTGGGTTCAGTAAACGACACCATTGCCGAGGGTTTCTCTGATTAAATTAAATAAAATTAATTAATTAGAGCTAGTTGTCATTTGTTTCAACTAAATTCAGAAAAGTGACGGCCAGATTGTAAAGTCTCTGCATGAACCAGTGTCAACACGACAACAGCTAAAATAAAATGGTAGACTTATCTGGAGTCCTGTAAATTTGGCTTTCTATATCAATTATTAGTCGTCCCACAAATTATGGCAAATCTCCTCATACAACTATAGGCGTCCAAGTATACTATATGACAGATGTTGTGGCGACCACTTGTCTTACAACTCTCCTTATTGTGGGCCGAGTGCAATTATCAAATCAGGCGAATTGCTGGGCGAGCTGTCCAATGCGCGAGTTGCATATTCACTGAATAATTAGTAATTACAGGGACTAGATCATTATCAAAGGCTTATAAGCACACATATAACGCAGATTCGGTGCCCATCGATGCCCAATCAAACTTTACCTTAGGATAAAACCAGATGTTGATTGTCTTATAAATTCAAAAGGCTTTGATCTGCATCGAATGTCTCCGCACGTGCCAATGACCACAGGTCGTCGGCGTGGTGAGATATTCAGGTAATTTGTGGTGTGGGCGACAAAACGCTCTTTACATCATACCCATGAAAACTGGGTATGATTTAAAGAGGCATCTGCCGTTCATACCACAAAGTGCCTGTGGGTGAGATAATAGTAGAATATAAGAATTATAACAAAAAATACAAAAAATATGTGTAGTCACCAAGCAGACCGCATGTGCCAAAGTGTGTCACTTGTTTAATATTAAAGGTGGTGTCCCCATCGATTAGTCTCAAACTGCTATTTATGGAACTTAAATAAGTAGATGTAAAACTATTCCATCAGTTTTAAACAGTGTGACTGTGAGCACTCTTTGTACAGGTACAATTATGTAAACGTGTCACTCACGCTATTTTGATATGCAAATGAGGCAAGAACATTTTAAATTATTTATATCAATTAAACACGTCACCTGAATAAATATTGTATCGACATTTTACAGCTTGATCATTGCACATACACACAAAATAAAGAGAGAGAGACTAAATAGTTGCTTCCGTTTACCTTTTAAGGAAACACTGTTATCGCTACTGACATCACGAGTAAAGATTCGTTTGTCTTCATACTATTGCCAATTAACACGTCCGGTAATGGTAAATGAATGTTTATTTTGCCAACAAGAATATCATCTATATCTTAACCCTTAGCCTGATGATCGCGAAAACTGTCGTCTGCTGTTGCTTTATATTTTGCTCTGTTTCTCAATAAAAAAATGGTTTGACAGCACTTTAGAATCATTTTCATTGGAAATGATTCTAAAATGCTGTCAAAACATGTTTTTGACGAGAAAAATCGAAAATAAAACATAAACAGCAGACGACAACATTTCATTCAGCAGGCTGAGGGTTAAGAATGGACGAAGCAAAATATGTCTTCCTATCGCACAACCTGGGATGTGGGAGTCCAGGTTTAACGAGAGCCAGTCAATGAACCGCGAGGTAATTTATAAAGTTTCACACAATTCGATAGTCAACGGTAAACTTATTATTACGAAAGTTTAAAAGGGACATGCACATTCTCGTTCCCACGACATAGCATCTCGTTTCAACGAGTTAACTATCTCGTTCCCACGGCATAGCATTTCGTTTCCACGAGATAGCATCATCTCGTTACCACGAGTAAAAATCAATTAGCTATCTAGTTCCCACGACATAGCATCTCGTTCCCACGAATCGTGGGAACGAGATAACTAGCTAGCTCATGGTAACGATGTCCTATCTCGTGGTAACAAAACAATACGGATGTTACTGCCGTATACAACTGCCAATACAACGAGTTTCAAAATACAAAACGGTCTAAGAGCGATAACTCGTGCTGGCATGATTTTGTCAATCCGATGTACCTGTCGCCCCTTCTATGTGCACAGGCGGGTAATTCTGTCGCAGTTGGGGTATAGACCACGCATATTATTCAAATATTGAAACTAATGACAATATTTCGATAACCATGATGACGATAGTATCATACTAAGATATCATGTCAGTGGTCGTAGTATCGTACTATCGTGCTATCGACCGGATAGCGATATGTGGCTGTGACTGGAGCAATGGGGCTGATTGCTTTTGCGACCAGTGGATATCCAGATCAGACTGTGCATCCCCGCATCCGCACAGTCTGATCAGGATCTCCACTGTTCGCCGTTCGATCAATGAAACACCCGTCGTGCTTCTAACAAGCAATACAGATAACTAACCAGGATACGGGAGTGCAATGCATTGTAACCTCTCTAAACCGGACACCGAGAAAACACATGTGATCTTATTTTTGATGAGTTTCTTGGTTATTTATCTCGGGTGATACTGTCTGTTCGTGATTGCATAGCACACAACTATGGCTGAGGATGATCAAATGCCCGATTTACAGTAAAATCTCTCTAAGCCGGACACCCTGGGGACCTCCCAGTGTGTCAGGTTTAGAGAGGTTTCACTGTATATGATCAGGAGCTACACTGGTCACAAATCCCATATGTCCCATTTCATTTCTCCAATCACAGCCACATATTACGATGACCTTAACGGTACATGTCCACTCAGTAGGCACGAACTGTTCTTTATAGGAATTAAATAATTGTATAATTCTGTCACTATTCCACCAGTTCTAAACAATTACGAGCGCCCCGCGATACATATACAATCATTTTGTAATATGTATTTTACTGATAGTGACTCGCGGTTGTATCAGACTATTTTCATATGCAAATGAGCGGGCGCGGATACAGAAATTATTTCAGGGTGGGTGGGGTGGGGGGGGGTCTCTAATTACAAGTCGACCTCCGCGAGCGCGAGAAATCGTAAAGTCGGTGGGGGGGGGGGGTCTGGGGGTCCTCCCCCATGACATTTTTGAATGCCAGATCGCCGCAGATGCGATTTCCTGACACGTAGGCCACAACCACGAAAAAAAGTCATCCAACTATTCGAGTATTGTAGATTTTCTTTTTTTTTCTTTTTTTTTGGCCGGGAGCAGGGGTGGGTGGGGGGGGGGGGGATCCGGACCCTGCTATATATACTAATTAAATGCATCACCTGAAACAAATAATGTTTTTGACAGATTATAAAGTATGTTCATTGCATATCAAAAAATAAATACAGATAATAAATAGTAATGTCCGTTAACATTTTAAGAAAACACGGTTATCAGCCCTTATATCAGTGTGGAAATTTACGTCTGATATAAAATGTATAATAATGCCAATCAATACGTGAGGTAATGGCGAATGACATGGACGTCAGAGTAACCCTATATTGTCGGTCGGTGCCATAGATCTGGGTCAAATATTAACTCGTCGATGTTCACATACATTGTATATGTTAGGCATCACCTTTAGGAAGACATTATGTTTAATCAGATGATGCGCATGTGTTCAACAGAAAAAACACTGAACCTGTTGGTCAACTGATGTAAACACATGCGACTTCAGTGGTCAAATAATGTAAACAATATTGTTGGACATGACGTTGAAGTTTACCTATTGTTTTATTCGTGCAGATCCAGTGTAGACATGTTGCAGGTCATGCAATTGTAGGCTTCACAACATCACCGTGACGAATATTGTATATGTAAGTAGGTCATAGTTTGATGATTCGGTTAACTAGTGAAGTTTTCTGTTAGTATGTACATAGATGATCCTGCATGAGCGATATTTATAATAATGCCAATAATTACGTGGGGAAATGGTGAACGAATGTTTATTTTGCCAGGAAATGTCTCTGCTATAAAGAACATTTTGTGCCTACTGAGTGAGCATGTACCTTTAAAAAACATTTGAGTACAGCATGTGGCTGTGCCTGAAGACATATGGTTTATGGGTTTTTACGAACAGCGCAGATCCAGATCAGACCACACAGTCTGATCAGGATCTGCACCGTTCGCCATTCCATCACTGAATGAAACACCCGTCATGTTTCTAATAAGCAATATAGATGCATGTAGTTATTAGGCCACATGAGATGACGAACTTTTCATAGCAAATGTGGAATATAATTGAATTCCGCATTTGCTATGAACATGTGGTCAACGTTCAATGCCATTAAAACCCACTTCAGCCTAAGGACACAATCATTTTAGTTGAACAAATTTCAATAAGTTGTTCTTTACTCCATATAGGTACATGTATATATTGTTACCACTCATTTGAACCGTCTCGTCGAGACGGTTCAAATGAGTGGTAACAACATATACTTCTGAGATGAAATAAAGAAAATAGGGAATTTGTTCCTCAAAAGTTTCATACTACTATAATTGTATCCCGTCGCTAATGGGTTAAGGAAAATATCGCAACTTTTGTAAATATGTTTCAAGACATATCGTACATGTTCTTATGTACAAAATCACAGGGGCTGATCCAGCATTTGGGGAACGGGGGGCTGTCTAGTTGGTTGTGAAGGTAACTCTTGCAATTACTCCCGTACGTCCGTAGCTAGCTACGGACGGTAAGGGAGTAATTGCAAGAGTTACCGTTCGCAACTAGGAGGTAGTCCAATTTTTGTGCTCTTCGAAATGCACTTTCCTGTGTTTTACGGCATTTAAATTCAGACTCCAACTGGTGGTAAACTGTGATCTATGTAAACTCCGTGGCTGAAGGGGGGGGGGCCGGGGGGGGGGGGGGGGGGGGGGGGGGGGGGGGGGGGGGGGGGGGGGGGGGGGGGGGGGGGGGGGGGGGGGGGGGGGGGGGGGGGGGGGGGTTACCAACCCTAGAACCCCCCTCTAGATCCGCCCCTGAATCACATGACATGTCTCGTATACACATGCAACTGGGTCCAAAGTGCACCAAGGTAGCACTTTTGATGAACTCCGCTACTGATTGTACACTGCTTACGGAAACAATAGGACCATGTTTAACATAGACATTATTCATATGTATGGTGGTATATCTCTGTCATCCACATAACGTAATGTAATAGTGAAGTCACGCCGTACAGCGTGCCGTTCCGTATGCAGTTGCTGCCACAACAGCAGTCGGGCGCAACAATTGCTAAATGGGAGGCTTGCGAAATCCTCACACATAACTAGTTAACCCCATGGAAGTTTGCAGCACTCTTTTTCGCCAGCAGTTGTAGATATGACTACTTTACATGGCAGAAAATTCAGACATTCACAGGCCGCATAGTTCAACAATTGTTGTGCAATACTGTTGTTGTGGACGGGACAGCAAGTTGTACGGTGTGTAGGTCGTCTTAATAACATTATTATCACCTCAAAACGACATAGATTCACTAACTTAACCGGTTAATTTGATTGAAATAATTATACGCGTAACACGAAATCTTGTCATAAACGTGATACTACGTACTATACTTACATCGATTTATATTTTAATTACTGCATTTGTCACTCATCAAGTAAAGACAGTAAGACAATCAGTTAGTAAGTCGTCTTTGCGCGATAAATACATGTACTTCTATACGACTTACTAACGGACCAGGACGAGATAAAATATACAAACGGTGATGTTACTGGTGGGCAGTATCGCGTTTTGAACGACATTTTGGGTTAGTTATCTCGTCCAATTCAACTAGTCTTGAACAACTAGTACTAGTAAGTTATATTATAAGTAGTAAGACTCAACGCAAGGTGTATTAAGACAACTTAGAGCTCTATCGCGTTACCACATCAAGCGAATGGCAAACATATACCACCTTACATTTATGTTTATCTCAATGTTACATTATTTGTATTGGCGAGGACTAGACCTTGTAGTTACACCTGTATGGATTTCTGAAGTTGACAATACCACCAGAACAAACTGCGGCCTTGGACAAAAGCCAAAATGGGCGCCGTAATACGTAAACATTTAACCCGATTTACAAGATTATCTCAGTCGCTACTAGATCATTACAAATTTGAAAATAATGCTTGCAACCAGTGTAGACCAAGGGCAGATTGCGCGAATGCGCAATATTCCCTTGGGCTACACTTGTTTGCAATGTTGTTTGTTACGTGCATTGGCGACGTTTTTGGGCATTTCGCTGATGCCCATAAGACTGCGCTTTAGCCTCTGTCACTAGGTTGCGTTTACCATGCGGTATTTCAATTGCCGGATTTGTCAGTTAAACTTATAGAAACAAACCGAAGGACAAACGGACAATACAAACTGTATGCTTTATCAATGCTACGTGCAATTCGTACAGTAAAGTCGCATTAAGGAATTTTCTGATATTTCTACATGTTCACATTTGTGTGTTTTGTATTCGTAAATACGTACAGTTATTATCAAGTTATGAGTGTTTAAGATTATCGTTAGATAAGTGCAATTTAAACAGAACGTGATAAGGACGCGGAACAGGTAAAACGGTATGTACAAGAGAGTAATTAAATGCACGTTATAATGATAATCACTGAATTTACCGATGTGATGATACTAACGTAAATAAGAAAGGAACGACATCGGTTTAATTATCCGGCGAGAAAATTACATTTAGTATAGTCACAGGAACGTGCTATTTAGCTTACCAAAGGAAACATAAAATTAACTATAGACAAATGATAGAGAAAAGCGCTTATACGTATACATGTACAGTGGGGTCAGCGTGTAAGTGCACACACGAACGAACACGGCAGGTTGGAACCAACCTGTCGTGTTCGTTCGTGTGTGCACTTACACGCTGACCCCACTGTAATTCATGTACACACAAAATGTAAATATTTTTCTGCTTTTTTCTCATTTCGCATCAAAAGTGTATGATGTTACCACTCAGTTGAACCGTCTCGGCGAGACGGTTCAACTGAGTGGTAACAACATACACTTGTGATGCGAAATGAACCGACCTGTCGTGTTCGTTCGTGTGTGCTCTTACACGCTGACCCCACTGTAGTGTCAACTATGTGATTATTCTAAGATGCCAGTCTGATAATGTCTCCCATGCGCGTGTAGGCGATGCAACAAAAAGTGCAGCAACTGGAAAAACGGGGCTTTTCTAATTTGTGGACATTCTTGCTTTCAGCTTCTCATGTGCACGGTTTGTTTGAAGCATGCCGGGGGTTACACTCACGGAATGGCGATCAGTGCAGACCCAGATCAGACGGCGATCTGATCTGGGTCTACACTGGTCGCAAATGTCATGATCCCCGTTTCTCCAATCAAATTGACACATAGTGCTACTGATATTTATGAGGTCCCCATAAAAGCTGATGGGACGATAAAGCAAGAAAAGTACAACCATATCGGGGAATATCCACCATTTAATCAGAGACAATACACATGACGGCCACAACAAACTCGGAGTTGGTTTGTTGTGACCATTCGGTGTGTTGTATCTTGAAAAATGGGTGTGTAGTTGGTAGAATGTTTTTTTTGTCATGGAAATAGTTCACACCGATTAACCAGATCCAATACACACGACGGCCATTCGGTTTGTTGTATCTTGAAAGCGGGTTTGTAGCTCGTAGACAGTTTCTTTTTTTGCAATGGAAATGTCCAGAAATTAGCCAGCAAGTATCTGTTCAAAGTAACGTCATACATCGTTACAGTTGCATCAGAGAAAAATGCATATACAATATACATTAGTCAAAGGTTTTTACTTCTGTTTCCATAGTATGTTCAGCAAAGTACGCCTTCTAGTATTTTCTGACACGAAGTAGTCATTAACTCATTACACAATTGCGGGAATCTATTGATGTCGCGTGCAATAATGTCACGGACTGAGCTTGGTCATGAGCTATTTTCAAGCTCGCCGTGTTCTCACAAAACCGACCTTCACTTATATTTAAAACCGATGTTTATAGAGATCAGCTCGCGAACATAAACATATAAGTACTGATGCTCAGAAATTAGAGTGTCTCATAAGTCAAAACTGACTGGCCCTTTCACTAGTGGTGACTCTATAATAAACAACACTGTATTTTACTTACTTTACTATGATAGTCTGGTAAAATGCCCGCCTGCCATGGTTACAATGCGTAATGTATTATATATCAGGAATGCATTGTGATACTACTAGCGCTGATCTCATATATTCTTGCTTTAACATCAGGTGGTTCGTTGGGGACATTTCATCTATTCGCTTCAACGCTTAGAGTCGAACATTTAAACTCTATTAAAGTTCCATTCCTTCGTTTTTTATGCCGAAAATTAAGGTTCTACATCTTCGTTGCTACGCGGGTTAGAACGATATGTAAGGTTCTTAATGTTCGACTCTAATCTGCGTAAAAATGAAGGAACGAAATCTAATAACTCTTTGCATGCTAGGGCTGGAAATAACAGCAAACACATTATGACTATTCATTCTTAATTCTCCCTGTAAATATGTCTTGGAATTTCATTAGAATTGCGTCCTCCAGAGGACACAATTCTAATGAAATCCCATGACATATTCATAATATTTACAGTGAGAAATAAAAGAAAGTGTAACGAATTGTCATCTGCTTATTTGAACTATGTATAGCCTACATGTTTCTCAGCATGCACACAGTTAATGTTCATATTTACGCAGCGTAGCAACGAAGGCACGAAATATACTTCTAGTTCACACGCGGAGTAGACATGACGGAACGAAATCTAATATATTTAATTATTGTCTCCACTCAGCGTAGAATCAAAGGAACGGGCTGTATGGTTCTTATTCTTCGACTCAACGCGGCGAAGCAGCGAATAGTCGAAATGTCCCTAACGAGCCACCATACACACGTATTCTCAGGTAGCTTCCGGTTGTTGTAACTCGTGAATAATACATGGACCATCTCCCAAGTCGGCGTGGCATCGCAGATTAGAAACGTTTGGAATTAATTACCATCATGCAAATGTGCACGAAACATGCACACATGTTCCTGGTATTCTAGAAACGAAAATCATCACAAGATTCCAAGACACTATACGTGGACAGTGTGTAGTTAAACGAGGATTACATTAGCATTTGGAAACAAACTGACATTTCTGCTGGTTTCATAAAAAAAAGCTACACTAAATACATATAGACGATTTTCAAAAACAAATTTAAAGCGAAATACTGCATTCTTTCTTCAACGTAGATCTACCCGTGGAGGTGTAAACAGTGACATATAGTGATTCTTAGATTAGACAAGTTTGTAGCGGATTCAACATTGATATCCCTAAGTTCCTTCCGAGGGGTGTTTCGGCGGAAAATGGTAGGATGTCAGCGGAGGAAGACAGCGGCAGCGACTCGACGCTCGGGTGCTCTCCCCTGTCCGAGCATGGCTTCGCGCACAGTTCCGATCTCTTCAGAGCCGTGCTGACCGATACGATGAAACTGCCGAGGAGCGACTTGGCGAAACAGGTAAAGAAAATGTCGGACGACTACGACAGCGACTGCAATACACCACCGGGTACTTCACCGTCAGACCAAACATTCTCCAAGAATGCGGGACTATACCCGCACGTGCTGACCGACTATCTGTACGATGACCATGAGATGCACGTCAGTAAATGCGAACTGGAGCGCTACAAGAGCGCCAAGCTGCAGAAAGGTGTGCGCGATGGACACGACACTTCTCGCAGGTGTGAGACTTGTAAGAACGTGATCACGCATTGTAAGTGCCAGGTGCATGACGGGAAAGACCGGAAGCACCGGGTACACTGGGCAGACGAGATCTGGAACGAGCCACTGACGGCGGACGTGGAGAGGAAAACACTCAATGATGACGTGGCCGTTCAATCGGCGCCAAAACCTATACTCAAACACCGAGCCACGTGCGTCATAATCGTGTCCGAGTGAGTTTGCATTTATTTGCCATTTAAGTGTGTATTAAGTGTTTTACCGATGCATTTAGGATATTTACTAGTCGTGATTCAGGGTTTTCGCAGGGATTTGCTCGTATTTGGAACAAACTGTGTGTTAACCCTTACACCGCTATCTTATTTTTTTGTCGTCTACTGTTTATTTTCTATTTTCCATTTTTATCATCAAAACATGCTTTGACAGCACTTTAGAATAATTTACAACATGATTTGACAGCACTTCAGAATCATTCCCATTGGAACCATGTTGAGAAATAAGGAAAGATATAAAAGCAACAGCAGACGAAAATTGTTGTGTGTAGTGGTCTAAGGGTTAATGGAAATTGGACAGAAGTAACACTTTGAATACCAGTAGTCAGCCAGAGTGACAATAACTTGCATGTACATGTATTACTCTAAACATGCAGTGCCGTCATAATGCACCATAATCATACTACAGTTGGAATGTGAAACGATATCGGATATGTTCAGCTGGAATACACGGACTTGTTATAAAACAAATGTCCATTGAAATAAATCCCATTACGCCACCCACATGTTGTCGTACTGTACGTTACGTACAGTACGACAAAGGGTGGGCTGGGTAATGATATTTTTTCTTTCAATGGACATTTTTTAATGTCATTGTGCATATGCAATAGAGTTGTACTGTATGCCTGTAAATAAATCCCATTACCCCACCCACCTGTTATTGTACTGTACGTTACGTACAGTACGACAACGGGTGGACGGGGTCACTTGTATGGCATTGCTTTTTCTTTCAATTTTCAATGGACAGTTTTTAATGTCATTGTGCATATGCAATAGAGTTGTACAGTATGGTTGTAAACGTACGCTGGGCTCTTAATTGGAAACGAAAAGTGCTACGTATATATTAGATTAGTTTTCCTTTGAACACCTATTTATTTATTATAGGAATGAATGGCCTTTTTGTGGAAATTATCGGGGTTTAAACTTGGAAAAGTCGCGGGAATACTGGACGAAGGCCGGAAGGCCTCGTCCAGTATTCCCGCGACTTTTCCAAGTTCATATCCCCGATAAATAAAAAAAAAAGGCCATTCATTCCTTATAATTCCAGCATTTGAAATAAATTCATCAAGAAAATGTGTTTATTTTCCGTTTTTAGACAGGTTTTTTGAAAAAAAATTCAGGCTATTGGATTGGCGAAAGCCGGGCGGGCGGCGGGCGGCGGGCGGCGGGCGGCGGGCGGCGGGCGGGCGGCGGCGGCGGGCGGGCGTCCACAATCAATGTTAAGTTTTCGTGTTTGAGTCCATTTCTTTGTTACTGTACCACCTAGGACCACCAAACTTTCACAGCTTCATAATCAAGGGGTGCCCACCACATATTACTATCCAACATGTTACTTTTTTTTTTATCTTGACCCATGTTTTACGCGCAGTCGACTTAGCCATTTTCAATGTTAAGTTTTCGCGTTTACAATGTTAAGTTTTCGTGTTTAAGTCCATTTATATGGTACTGTACCACCTAGGACCACCAAACTTTCACAGCTTCATAACCAAGGGGTGCCTACCACATAAAGCTATCCAACATGTGACCATTTTTTTACCTTCACCTATTATTTCTACGTAATTGACTTAGCCATTTTCAACGTTAACTTTTTAACGTACGTCTGGTTAAATTTTTTGGTTAAAACTTTTTCGTTATACTATATCTCTGCAACTGCTTCGCCCATTACCTTGAAACTTCACATGGGTGTTTATCATCGTCCATATTTTCATTCTAAACCCCAACCGTGCGGCCCCTGTGCGCAATGTCAAGGTCAAATTACTTTGAATTTATTTGTTAAAGTTTTTTCGTGTACTGTATCTCTACAACTGCTTCACCCATTACCTTGATACTTCACATGGGTGTTTATCATCATTGTCGCACCCGCTTGCGGAAAGCGCGATATCGTCGGCATTTTGGCATACGTCCGTCCGTCCGTACGTCCGTGTGTCCGGTTAAAGTTTTTTCGTTAAAGTTTTTCCATCTACTATATCTATTTTTTTACTGTCCATGCCTCGCCCCAAGGCGCGACATGCAGGCCACGGCCATCTAGTCTACACAAAGTGGGTATAATTATGTTATACAAGTGTCCATGCTTGGAAAAAACCTGGCCTTCGTGGCTTTGCCTCGTTTCTTGTCTTAAGAATTATTTTAACTGCGCCTCACGGTTACGGAAAGTAGTTCGGCTTGGGAGTTTACTGGGATATAAATTTTGGACTGAGACTTGCTACGGGCCAATCAAATGTTAGGGAATTGTGTAAATATTTGTGTGCTGGAATTATTGCTATTTTAACCATTGACTAAGAAAATGTATCTTACGACATTTGCAACCAATGTATCCCGATAGCATTGGAATCCGCACAGTCAGGTCAGGATCTACATTGTTGTAATTTGCGGGTCACACATTCACAGGATGATCCTCATGCGACGAACCGTGCACGAAGAGCCGTAGCTTCTTACTGGTCGAAAATGTCCTTAGTTTCATTTCGTCGGTCGGTAACGCATATGTACTACAATTGAACCTCTGTAAATCGAACTACAGGAAAGATATGTGATCATAATTTGGATAGGTTTCTTGGTCATTATGTCAGGTGATAATGCCTGTTCTTGATCGCATAGCACACAACTATGGCTCGGAATAATGAAATGCCTGCTTTACAGTGGAACCTCGCTAAACCGGACACCCTGGGGACCCCCAGGGTGTCCGGTTTAGCGAGGCTCCACTGTATTTTCCATTACAGTACATGCGACCATAACCATCGTAAAACAACTCTAGTCACTGGTGAAAGACTCGGAACTTTGACATAAAACGCGCATTTAATAAAATCCCATTACCTTACCCACCTGGGGCCCGTTTCAAACTAAACTTCGTACGACTAAGAAGTTCGTAAAGTGCGACATTGGAAATTAGAATAACATTTACACTGCTTGCAATGTTGGTATTTTTGAGTGGATATGTTCACATGTAATGATGTGTACGGAAAATGGCTATTCGTACGAAAATATTCCTCGTACGAAGTTTAGTGAAACGGGCTCCTGGTTTCATACAAGTGTACGTTACGTATTTATAAATACGTTACGTACAGTACGACACCTGGGGCCCGTTTCACTAAACTTCGTACGACTAACATATTCGTAAGTGCAAAATTAGGATCGTCTGGAAATTTCAAATGATGGATTTACATTTATTGAGCATAGGCTGCATATGCAGCATATGCTCGATAGATGTAAATCCAATAATTGAAAACATTGTTAATGTTAAATTTACAGACTATAATAATTTTGCACTTACGAACAGTTTAGTCGTACGAAGTTTAGTGAAACAGCCCCCAGGTTGTTGGGTAATGGACTTTTTTAATGGGCGTTTTTAATGTCTTCCACTTGTGCTCACAGTGTGTTTGGCACCTTGCATGGGTGAAACATATGAAAAAGGCCGCATATGTTATGGGACGACATTTACGAGACCGAATCAGTGTGGGTACGACACGCATATCTCGTCACGATACAGCCGCCTGCGTTAATCTGCTTGAACAGGTGGTCAGTATGTTGGTGTCATATGGGAATTTTGGTGGATTTTGGGTATATTTGGGTGGATTTCGTTGGTTTTGGGTAATTTACAATGTTCACTCATTACACACGACAGAAATCGTCAATTATCTACACATTCACAGTTCCGAACTTACGGACCCCTTTTATACTGCCAAACTACTCACAGGGTAACTCGCGGGAGGTGACGTAAATTGTATGTTGGTAACAATGCATCCAAACCACCAGATATACCGAAATAACCCATAAAACACCGACATACGAACCTATGTATGTACCGCCCGCTGTTACAGAGACTCTCATAAATGTGTGGCCAGCGCAGACCCAGGCCATCCTATGTGGCTGTGACTGGAGAAATGGGGCTTATGGGATGTGTGACCTGATCAAATAACACACTCCCTCCTGTAGCCTGATAAAGATCTGTATTGCTGCTCAGAAGCATAGCGGGTGTTTCATTGATGGAATGGCGAACAGTGTATATCATGATCAGACTGTGCGGATGCACAGGCTGGTCTGGATCTACACTGGTCGAAAAAGCCAGAAGCCCCATTTCTACAGTCACAACCACATATCGTTTTGTCGGAGAATCGATTACAGTTAATGTAGGAAATATGAGGACGTGAAACACATACAAATAACGCGTTATAAGGCTTTGACATTTAATGTGTCTTTAATGACGTGAATTACCGCATTCGGTGCGTCATATATAATCAAATATCAAATATCACCAAAGTCCGTCTGTTAGCGAGAAAATCTACTTAAAATACACCGAACATTATGCCAATTGTTTACGAAATCACTCATCCGAATGTGCTGACTGCCACGCAGCGTGGCCGGAAAATATGGGTTACGAAATATCGTGATCACATACCCTGTTAACGTCAATGGACACACGTGTTAACAGACTGCTCTGCCACAATCGCATGAAATGGTCTCAATTCAGTCGTTGGTCACGTATGTAGAGAAGTGACGTTGTCATATTATATGTGGCGTGTTTCGGCTTTCATCGGTATAACTATATATATATATATATATGAACAATGCTTCTAACTTTGGTCGGACACACCTCGTATCATAACAAATTCCGCGATGTTATCAACGCTAATGTGAATATTTTGGCGGAAAATGCCCATGTTCATTTGAGAATGATTGCTATGTTGCGAAAATAACATAGTTAGAACATACTTATGAAAATAATATAGAATTACAGCTCCTTTTCCTAGGTCGGACACAACCTCGTATCATAACAAATAAAATAATGTGTTTACGGCTCTAACGTCAATATTGTAGTGGAAAGTTCATATAATCATTTGAGAATTATCGATATCATGCGGAAGTACATAGAATGCATAGAAAATTACAATTTTAAACATGTTATTTTGTTATAATACGAGGTCGTGTCCGACCAAAGTTAGAAGCTTGTTCATTTATATATAGTTATACCGATGAAAGCCGAAACACGCCGAATACCTGTGGCTGTGAGTGGAGAAATGGGGTTTTGGGTTTTGCAACCAATGTAGATCCATATCAGCCTGTGTATTCGCACAGTCTGATCAGGATATACACTGTTCGCCATTCCATCAATGAAACACCTGTCAATATAGATTGTTATCAAACAACATAAGTGTGCTCTTTTATTAGAATCTACGCAGTTCACAAAACCCATAAGCCCCGTTTCTCCAGTCGCAGCCAAATATTTTGCCACGAATATGCGGGTACTCTGATATCGATTGTTGTACGCATACTTTAAAGGCACTTGGTTTCAGATATGCTTAGAAACAAATTAGGAAACAATGGTTTTATTTTAAATTTGTTATCATATTTCTGAACCAAATTGAGAAGTGGTAAACAAATATGTTAAGAATGCTGAAAAATAAAATGTAAATGCTTTGATTGAACGACGTCGGCTCGATGACCTTCCATATCGGGACCGACTATTTAAGTCCCCATCCGATAGGACTACTGTCTGTTCCACGTTTTTCTGCCGACGAACTCGTCGGCACAAAAATGTGGAACTGACAGTAGGCTAGCACCACGAAGTTGTCTTGCCCAAGGACACGCCGAATCCACCATTCGCCTGAAAAATAATAATAAACCGTTTTTATTTTGTTTTATTTTTTAATTCATTCATTCATTCATTCATTCGGCTCATATTTAAGGGTGGGAATTGACTCGGACACCTTCCATACCCGGAATAATAATAAACATTTTTTTTTTCATTATTATGAACATTTTTAAATCGATGGTTACTAATTTAGTTTGCTTAGAATAATTACACAATCGTCTATAATGGAAACTTCTTTCTACTTGTGGTAGAGTATGATCATTTCACAACAATAAAACACACAAAGAAATTTACAATGTTTCCTTACTGGTACATGAATAGCGAAAATTTCAAATTATGCCAAACCAAATTACCTCCCCTGTTTATAAACTTTTCTGATAGTATATACTTGAATATCGCACATGTTTCTGGAAATTTCATCAACTAAAATGATGCGATTGATTTATGTATGTCATTTACTGTGTTAACCCGAATTATTTTGTCTGTAACGTAATCCAGGGGCCCGTTTCACTAAGCTTCGTACGCATAAAATGTTCGTAAGTGCAAACTTATGATAGTCTGTACATTTCACATTTATACTTTTTTTTTGTAAACAATTATTGGATTTACATTTCTTGAGCATATGCATCTGCAGCCTATGCTCAATACATTTAAATCCATATTTTGAAATTTACAGGCGATCCTAAATTCGCACTGACGAACATTTTAGTTGTAAGAAGTTTAGTGAAACGGCCCCCAGGTTATTACTGTGCATGAAACGACAAACCACGTATTGAATATCGGAGACATACTCTGAGACGCAGTGCCTTTAAAATATAGTATCATCGTGTATTGGTGTCACCGTGTACTTATGGAAGCGGTTTCAGTATTTATTCAGTATTTATTCAGTATTTTTTGGCATCAATAAATCATTTTTTGGATATCAGTAATTCCAGGTGCTGTTTTCTACTTTTATTCGTTTTATTTATATCAATAATTCGATTGCTATATATCAATATATCAAACTGGATGTATTGATATCAATAAATTAAATTCGATTTTTTTTTCTGAATAATTAATTATCAAAAATACCGAATAAATAGTAAAACTGCTCACATGGATTATTGATACATGTATCAATGCATTACGAATAAATAGTAAAACTGCGCACCTGGAATAATTGACATCAATAGATACTGATAAATAGTAAAACTACGCACCTGGATCAATACATATCGAATAAATAGTAAAACTGCGCACCTGGAAGTAATGATATCAATAACTACTGAACAAATATTAAACATTCGCAGCTAGAATTAATTTATTGATATCAATAAATACCGAATAACTAATAAAACTGCGCACATGGAATTATTGATATCAATAAATACCGAATAACTAGTAAAACTGCGCACATGGAATTATTGATATCAATAAATACCGAATAACTAGCACATGGAATTATTGATATCAATAAATACCGAATAAATAGTAAACCGCCCCCATATGTACTGCTATGCTATTTTATGTAAAGTATACATACGTATGTATATGTACTATGCCTATCGTTGCCTGAAAACACTGGTCCAACGATAGTAATACTCTTACATAGCGACATGTATCTTCACTTTCAGGGTAAGGACTGCAACAGATGAGTCATTATCGCATTTGCCGACATGTTTGTGTTGTTATTACGGGTTGTGATATAAATAAAGGTATCAGTGGAAGAAGGGGGCTAACTCCTTTTATAGACTTGGACCCCTTCCTCTACTGACCTTTTTTTGTATCGCTATGCCATAGCCATTTTGTATCAAAACGGTTTGCCCATCATGTCCCATACACGACCTTAAATGTGGATGTGAAAAGGAGAAATGGGGCTTATGGTATTTGCGACCAGTGTAGACCCAGATCAGCCTGTGCGTCCGCACAGTCTGATCAGGATCTGCACTGTTCACAATTCCATCAATGAATCACTTGTCATGCTTCTCACAAGCAATATAGATCGTTATCAGGCTACTGGGGTGTGTTATTTTATCAGGAGCTACACGGGTCGCATAACCCATTTCCCCACTTCTCAAGTCACAGCCGCAAATACAGATTGAAGCAAATTCAAAGGGTCTGCTAGCAGATCATCTGGGGCCCGTTTCACTAAACTTCGTAGGATTCAGAAGTTCGTACGTGCAAAATTTACTGCACAGTTGCCATTAGCAGCGGATACTGACACATCATTGGTGGATGTGTTAAGATTTAACGACCCCCTACATGTCGGTGGAAAATGTAGCATTAATCTATCACATTGATGTGTAAAGTGCATTTATTGAATCTTCGTACGGACGTTTCTATCTTGCGGTGTTTAGTGAAACGGGCCTCGGGAGTTCGATTGGCCACAATTGCCATAGGCCACGTATCTCCATTTACCCCATACACGTATACTTTGTTCACGAATAAAACAGAGTGCTAAATATTTTCATGTTGTTTTCCTTTTTAAGTTTTTAATACCTGAACAAGGCAGGGTTATATAGTCACCAAAATAAACTACTTTGTAATTTAATCCAATAAAATGGTACATATCTACTTCGGAGGATGCCACTTCGCCACATTAGGTGAAATTGAAAAAAACATAATAATATATCGTACTGCCTAATGTTAAGCTCTGTGTGCGTGTATTAAGATTACAGTCTTCAAACTCACACTCAAAATCAAGCAATTTGATTGGCCGAGACTAAGCACAGCTCAGCCTCTACCAATCAAAATGTCTGATTTATAAAATTAGAACGGATTACATGAAAGTTTTATAAATTAGGTGTCATTCAGAATATAATACACATATGAGACACGCCATGTGATTTTGTACCTTCGGAAATCTGCGTAATTTCATGAAATACGTTTACAAAATTTACCATATTTTCCGTGAACGGCGTCAAAAGTTGATAATATTGTCAGAGTACATGCGGCATGACCTCTGAACATTTAGTCAAGTTTTGTTTTTATTTATGAAACATATTGTAAATTTTGCAAACGTATTTAATGAAATTACGCAGATGTCCGAAGGTACAAAATCATATCGCCTGACTCATATATAATGTCTAATGATTAATTAAGAACCCGTACTTGTGAAACGTTCTGAGTGCATTATCCAAATTCACACTCAAAATTAGGCAGGTTGATTGGCCGAGACTGAGCACAGCTCAGCCTCGGCAAATCCGGCAAATTTCCCGATTTCGAGCAATAGAACTGAGAGCATACTCATAAAGTTCTACAACCATGTATCATGAGATGTCCTTAACCCTTTCAAAACTACATACCACTATACTATATATAGTGGTATTTGCAAACAGTGTAGACCCAGATGAGCCGGCTTGTGATGAGCCGTCTCATCCGGATCTGCACCTTTTGCAAGTAATTTTTAGACAAAAATAAAACCCCACACCATTTCTTAAATGGACCAGTCTAAACATCATTCTGTGACAATTGGATTAGTTGGAAAATTAACATTCAGTCCATTACAGTTACTTAGGGTTGAATAGATGTATACGACACAGTAATAACACGTGCTCATTGCCAAATATAGCTGTTATTGGACCACGAGTCGGTGTTGCGTTACAAAACAGGCTATTGTTTTATTACGGCGACCTAACCACGGACTGAACTGATGGAAACACTTTGATATGACCTATTCATTATTCAAAACTGACTGGCATATTTTGATATTTTGTTTACGGTGTAGTAACAAAGACAATTGGGAACGATGGACGACAAAAGGTACATAACGACGTTTACAACCAATACGGACCTTGATCAGAGCATGTTCTTCATAAATCTTTATTGCACACAGCACAGTGTATCAAAATCATAATAAGCTACTGTCTGTTTCACGAAACCTGCCCAAATATTACGGCCATATAACAATGCACAAGCAACATATTGTTCGATACTATTAAATTAAAGCAAACTTTAAGAATGAGCCTTCTTTTTATTTCGATAAATGTGTTCAAATATTGATTTTATTGCGTAAAAACAATTTCCCCATGTTAAATCCCCATAGACATCTTCACAGAGTGAAGATGTCTATGGGGATTTAACATGGGGAAATTTTTAGAACTTCAGAAATACTGGACCGATTTCCCCATGTTAAATCCGCATAGACATCTTCACTCTGTGGGGACATTTTTCTAATATCAGAAATACTGGACCGATTTTCAATATTTAACTTTTGTTTTCTTAGTTAGCTTATTTCCAAGTTATCTAGCCAGGTTTCGGAGTCAATTTCCTTTCTTCTTCTTTTTTCGTTTTGTTGACTCCTCCCACAGCTCCTCCACCTCCTTTTCCCGCATGTTAAATTCCCATAGACAAATCTTCTTTTTTTTTATAATAAAATCAATATTTGACAAAATTTCACGAAATAAAAAGTAGTTTTCGATAATATTAAATTATAGCAAAATTTAAGAATGAGCCATTCTTAAATTTTGATATAATTTAATATTGTCGAAAAATGTATTGTTTTTGCATTACTTATATAGCCGTAAAATTTGGACAGGTTTCGTGAAACAGACAGTATGTATGATGTAATAATTCCAGCACAAAAATATTTACACAGTTCCCTAACATTTAATTGGTCCGTAGCAAGTCTCTGTCCAAAATTTATATCCCAGTAAACTCCTACGCCGAACTACTTTCCGTAACCGTCAGGTGCAGTTAAAATAATTATTAAGAAAACGGAAAATAAACACATTTTCTTGATGAATTTAATTAAAATACTGGAATTATAAGGAATGAATGGCCTTTTTGTGGAATTTATCGGGGATATAAACTTGGAAAAATCGCGGGAATACTGGACAAGGTCTTCCGGCCTTCGTCCAGTATTCCCGCGACTTTTCCAAGTTTATACCCCGATAAATTCCACGAAAAGGCCATTCATTCCTATAGTGTACGTATAGGTCTTTCTCACACAGGTTGATGATTCGAACCTAGGACCCTAGTAAATGACCCATCCGAAAGACATCACCCCACCCACCCATTTCTGTTAGACTATGCAGTTTTATAAAACTGTATAGTCTAACAGAAATGGGTGGGTGGGGTAATGCTTTTTCGAATGGGCCATTTACTGGGTCCTAGGTCCGAATCTTCCACATGTGCTTTCTCATGCTGGACATTAGGTAGTTTGATCAATCTGTATGACTTTGAGTACGAAGTTGTAGAACATGCCCAGAAAGATGTAGCCTACAAAAGTTAAATTTTAAAAATCGGTCCAGTATTTCTAAAATTCAAAAAAAAATCCCCATGTTAAATCCCCATAGACATCTTCACTCCGTGAAGATGTCTATGGGGATTTAACATGGGGAAATTATTTTGTCATGCTGGACATTACTCATTAGGTAGTTTGATCAATCTGTCTGACTTTGAGTACGAAGTTGTAGAACATGCCCAGAAATTTGTAGCCTACGGGTACGGGCCAAGACTCCACATTGGCACATCGGTCGAAAATAAAAGTACGGTTTATGAAAATGACTATATATAGCGCTTTAAAGGTACTTTACCACATGTATGCTTAGAACGTGACGAAATGATTAATGCTGAACTAGTGTCTAGTATCGAGACCTATTTATACAGGCGGTAAGTGGTGTTATATTTTCACAACCAAAAAGAGTTATGTATCACAAAGGCTGTTTCCTGAGCTAACTTGCATTACCAAATTATCTCCCCTGTTCATCACGGTCTATAATATTATATTGTACAATACAACACAAAATGCTTTGAATTTAATGAAATAAAATGGAGCATTTTGTTGATAGTATTTTATTTGCAATACATAAAGCGAAAAACAACAACAACATACATGAGACCTGTATCATATTTCACCAACATTGCAAAGTGTACTTATCTTGCTAAGTACACTTTGAGGGAGAAATTTTATATGATATAATGCATTTCGGAAAAAATAAATGATTACTCCCTCAAAGTATACTTAGCTAGATAAGTATGCTTATCAATTGTGGTGAAATCGGCTACTGATCTGAGACACAGCGCTTTAAGATATCGTTATTTGTATATTGATGTATTATTGAACATGCCTTGTATTCGTACGACGTGTTTGTGGTCAGATGGAGTGGCTTAATACCGCTGCGTTCCACACGTAACCAGAAGTAGTACAATGGACGACGGTTGGTATAAACCGGTATATACCGGCATCTAGATCTCGTAGATTGGCGTGATATCTAAACCCATACATACTGCCCATTGTTGTCAAATCGGTCATTGTGACGTTTACGACTAGCATGTGCCCTCAGAGCTCCAGATAAGTTTTGTATCTCAAGAGTATTATACGCCCAGATTTCAAATTCAATGAATATTTTACTTTTAAAAATAATTTATTGATTTTCTTCCTTATTAAATAGGGAACAAATGATAACACATAAAACACATTTAAAAACTCACTTATTTGAGCTGCAAAATGCAAACACTTTTCAATTAAGTAAATTTTTAACTTTATTACAATATTTTAAATTTGAAAATCAATGCGTATTTTCATATTGCTGTGAGTATTTTGTACTCTAATCTTTGATAATCAATGCGTATTCTGCTAAAATAAGTGCGTAAAATACGCCAATACGCACCGTATCTGAGCTCTGACCCTGGGGCCCGTTTCACTAAACTTCGTACGACTAAAATGTTCGTAAGTGCAAAATTATGATAGTCTGTAAATTTCACAGTAACAATGTTTTTTTGTAAATAATTATTGGATTTACATTTATTGAGCATAGGCTGCATATGCAGCCTATGCTCAATACATGTAAATCCATAAATTGACATTTACAGACGATCTTAAATTTGAACTTACGAACATTTTAGTCGTAAGAAGTTTAGTGAAACGGGCCCCTGATTTGCCCTGATCGCAATTCAGTAACTAAACAAGAGTTGCTGTTTCAATGTGTTTACTCAGGCCACACAGACGGCATATTTTCATATGGTGGCATATTTCTGCCATCGACACAACGTGATAACGTGATGGCTAAGTCATCTCGCCGCACATTATAAGCCGTCTTAACTACATAAATATCGCGTCAAGACGTCTTACTAACTGGCCAGGATGAGATAACTCGAACGCGATAACTACAACGAAATATTGTCACAAAGGTGATATTGTCCACGAGTGACATCGATTTTTATTTCAATTTCCACAAATTTTCTCGTCGTATAAAGACAATAAGACGACTTAATACAGTTTATCTCGTCTTGACCAGTTAGTAAGACGTCTTGGCGCGATAAATATCTCGTCAAGACGACTTACTAACTGATCAAGACGAGATAAAAATGTAATGAAATATATGTCACTAGTGGGCAATATCACGTTTTTGACGATACATGTATTTTGTGTTAGTTATCGCGTCCAATTTATCTGTTCTGGACGCGATAATTATGTAGTTAAGACGTCTTATAAGGTGTATTAAGACGACTTATCTATCACGTTATCACGTTAAATAGATGACAGAAATATGCTGCCATGAACAACATGACGAGGTATATATACAGATATTGCGTGGATGCAAATACGATCTGTGTAGTGCCTGATCAGGACATACATACGCTGTTCGCCATTCTGTTACTAAATTAGCGTTTATTGGTGTTTAACGGCCTATCAACAGCTAAGGTCATGTAAGGCCGGGCAAACGGGGTCGATCCCGTTTTAACCTGCTGCACATTGGGGGGGGGGGGGGGTCCCGAAATCGGAACGGAATATTTTCATGGATAAAAAATATATTCAGCCCTGAAATTGAATAACCTGACCGGGTGCCAGGTCATTATCACACCAAGTCACTTGGCCCCTTCCCCTAAAATAGGATTACAACTAATCGTAATACTCACATAACAGGTATAACCAGATTCAACTGTCACATACACAATGCCAAAGACGTATGTGAGGGCCAAACCAGGTATCCAGTCGGGATTCCTGTAAGGATGAACCCCGATCGTTAAATTAACCATCGCATGCTCGCACGTGCCACCACCTGAAAACAGGTACCTTGTGACGTTTGCGATCAGTGAAGCCACATATCAGCATGCGCATCCATTGTTGACATTAGTTGCGAACGGTAACTCTTGCAATCTACTCCCGTACGGACGGTACGGGAGTAGATTACAAGAGTTTCCGTTCGCAACTATGTTGACATTACACGAATATCTACCAATAAAAGAGGTACACCATGTTATCGCATATGCTATTGTATCTGATATAGTCTGTTGAATTTATCTGAGGAAGAAAAAAACAACACATGGAGATAAATATAGCCATCATTAAGGCGAGAGGTGTTTTTCATATGTGCGACCCGTGTGGATGTGTGAAGTTACACATGTATTTATAAGATTGCTATGTGTACGAGTTTTGTATGGAAGCGTCCTGGTGCCAATGATATAATATTTTTATCTCCTAATTAGGAGATAAAAATATTATAGCATTGGCACCAGGACGCTTCCATAGTTTTGAACCATGATACGAAATCAGAATGCGACAAAACGAAGAGAGATACGTACAACGTAATAAGACGATAGTTGTCATTTTGCGTACGACACACATTCGGTCTATGTTTCATGCATTCTCGAAGGTTCATGGAAATATTCGAGCTATAGATGGAACACACAATCAATGTCAACCTGACCAAGAACAAGAGAAATCATGTCGTAACATTATACACTATTATATGGTATTCGAATGATCGGGTAGGATAATGCCTACTTTATCGAATGGGCGAGCACTGTGTTCGTTGCAATGAACCCGTCGCCCGCTTAACCCGTTCAACCCTAAGGAACTGGAATGGACTGTGATATGCTAATGTTCCGACCAATCCAATGGTCACTAAATTATTTTCAGATTCGTCCATTTATGAAAAGGGGGTGTTTTTGTTCTAAGAAATATAAAAATTACTTTCAAAAAGTGCAGATCCTGATGAGACGGCTCGTTACGAGCCGGCTCATCTGGATCTGCAATTTTTGCATAAACCGCTATAGCGGGATTTCGGTTCAAAGGGTTAAGTTGCGTCATGGCACTGTCGCCATTAAGTAACGTCATATGACTTTGTTCAGCCAATAAAGCGTCAGCGAAAGTAGTTTTTGAATTCAGACTGACCGCCATACATTATATAACAAATCTTATACACAACCGCCTGCGCTAATCTAGTCAATATTTGTTAATTTATTTACTTCAAGTTACTGGAACTTTGTGATTGCGAGTTGACATTGCCAATAGATGCTTAGAAACGTTGACATATGGGCAAGGTTAACGCAGATGGTTGTGTACAAAGGTTTGTTAAGATCAGTGCGTAAATCCGAAACTATTAATCTACGCTCATACGTGTCTTACACACCAGGGCGCCGTTTCACTAACTTTCGTACGACTAAAATGTTCGTGAGTGCAAATTTAGGATTGTCTGTAAAGTTCAATTGATGGATTTACATTTATTGAGCATAGGCTGCATATGCAGCCTATGCTCAATAAATGTAAATCCAAGAATTGTTTACAAGAAAACATTGTTAATGTGAAATTTACAGACTATCATAATTTTGTACTTACGAACATTTTAATCGTAGAAAGTTTATTGAAACGGCCCCCAGCCTATTTGAAAACGTAACTTTTTGGTGGACATTTTGAAAATATAACCGCCAGGCATTGATAAAATACTCGTGTATTTCTGCTAGTAAGTTGCAGAATATCTATTATTCTGATCCTCTGAGCAATTTATGCAAAGATCATTTCAATGAGAACTGCAAATTATCGATCATATCCATATCATTATTCGGACACCAAGCATGCATGAATTCCAATGACCTTGAAATGACATTGTCCGTGGTTTGAAAAATAATGACAAACGGATTTTTTTGGAAACCTTATACATTCAAGTTTATAAAATCATCGGGTGACAAACATCAACATGAGGTGCCAGATTTGTATACGTATATGTACATTTGCCCCTGGACTAATCTGATAAATACTGAAATCTGTCGCGATAAATGTTTTCTTGAGTGACAGAATCGAGTTTCATTTGGTAACTATGCCATCGACACGCCCCAGTGGTGCGAGATCACCCTGCCAATGGACCGTTATACGCGCAATTACCAATCTCTGATTGTGGGCCTGATAGCACCGTCGTCACGTATCACTGGTCCCAACTGTTTAATTTACTTGCCGAAAAAACTGTGTTATATTACGTACATTATATCAAATATGTCTGACGAACGATGCTCCTTGTTCTGAAAGGAGTCCGTAATTTCATCCATATTTTTAAAATAAATTAAAATTAAACTCTGATAAAATACTGTATACTTCAATAGGTCTATACCTTTTTCTCAGATACAATCAGAAAAAAATACGGGCTATATTTTGGTAGGGCTTATTTTATCATGGCTTATCACGGACATGCCCATATGCTTTCGTATTTTTCTGCACAGGTGAAATCATTTAATATCAACAAGACGTTTTACACTGTGCCCACGAGTAGAAGCTTAACATTGTCATGGATACGTCACTCAAATTGTGCATGTTCGCATTGATACTCGGCTTACACAGCGTGAATACGTTTGATAGGTCTTTATTTCGTGACCTGCTGAATTTAGGTAAGTACATGCACATATGCAGAGGTCTGTGACCCGTTTCACTAAACTTCGTACGACTAAAATGTTCGTAAGTGAAAAATTATGATAGTCTGTAAATTCCACATTAACAATGTTTTCTTGTAAACAATTATTGGATTTGCATTTATTGAGCATAGGCTGCATATGCTCAATAAATGTAAATCCATCAATTGAAATGCCAGAGGATAATAAATTTGAACCTACGACCATCTTAGTCGTACGAAGTGAAACGAGCTCCAGTAGCAAAAGGGGCTAAGTCCGGAACAAGTATTGGCAATGCTAACACACACTCAAGCACTTTGATTGTCTGAACTGAAGCACAATAGTCAAGTACATGTATTTAGAAGTAAAGAAATTGACACATATTGACAAGATTAGCTCAGGCGGTAATGTAGATATGCAATGCCGAGTTACAACTATTAACCCATTTTCATACCGAATACAGATTTATAGGAAGAAATAAAATCAAAAACATATGTGTTGTGACCCCTCATGTAAGGACGGACCTTCATCATTTGTTTCCAGTGTTTGTAAGTGTGATTTGAAATTCGTATATACTATAAAGTGTATCTGGCCCTGTTCTTCTTAGTGTATAATATACAGTACTGTGCATTGAGTTGCCGTCTGAACCATCTTAGCATGGACAAGCTATCAGCCAGTTTCACCTATTGTAGCGTCTAACACAGACAGCTCATAATTTGACAGATAGACAAATAACATTTAGCGGAATATGTTACATGTATATACATATTTCTTTACAACGTACTATCTGTTATATGTAACCCAAGTCAATACCATGTCTGATTTATGACGATAAATCTGTCCATTTTTAAAAAACACAGAACTCTGGACAATTTCTATCTACAGTGCACAGTCATATAGGCTATCTTACATGTACTTGTACACAGAAGATTTACCATGTATACTTTATTGAATACAATAAGGAATGTTGATGTTGCACGGGCTAGTGTTGCTATCATATATGTGTTACCAGCAGACTACATGTGGTAAACATGTCATATCTGTAGTTCTAACGTTTGTTTTGAGTGACCTGATGATTTACACAATGTAACATGGTCATCGAATATTTTGGAAATGACGAAAGTAATAGCCTATATATCAAACATGGTGTACACATTGACACGTTATAAAATATAGGACGTTGTAAACAACTATCTTTGGAACATGTTATATCAAAGTTCATATAATTCCAGCAGAAAAATATTTACACAATTCCCTCACATTTGATTGGTCCGTAGCAAGTCTCTGTCCAAAATTTATATCCCAGTAAACTCCCACGCCGAACTACTTTCCGTAACCAGTTAAAATAATTCTTAAGAAAACGGAAAATAAACACATTTTCTTGATGAATTTATTTCAAATGCTGGAATTATAAGGAATAAATGGCCTTTCTGTGGAATTTATCGGGGATATAAACTTGGAAAAGTCGGGGGAATACTGGACGAGGCCTTCCGGCCTTCGTCCAGTATTCCCGCGACTTTTCCAAGTTTATACCCCGATAAATTCCACAAAAAGGCCATTCATTCCTATAATGTGTATCTGTTATATTATTGTATTGCTATATGTGGTGACACCGACTAACAGCCTGTACATACTGAGATGGCCGAGATGATAACTCCATGCGCCGTATAGGATACATTAACAAGAGAACGTTCATATATTTGTAATACATATATCCCATCGCATTTATAGCAATCAACTATGTTTGAATCATATGATGATCAGTAGCCGATTTCACCAACATTGCAAAGTATACTTTACTAGCAAAGTATACTTTGAGGGAGTAATCATTTATTTTTCCTGAAATGCATTATTTCATATAGAACTAACAAATGCATATATTTCATGATTAAAAGTATGCAGAATTATTATACTGAATTTATTACATTATCACAGCCAAATTGGCTGTGATAATGTAATAAATTCAGTATAATAAAAATTAATAAATTTATCATAAAATTGAATATTTCTCCCTCAAAGTATACTTTGCTACCAAAGTATACTTTGCAATGTTGATGAAATAGGCGTCCCACGGGTTTTTAAACTAGGCGTCCCACGGGTTTTTAAACTATCTCGACGAGAGGTTCAAATGAGATGTAACAACATGATATGCTTTCATGCAGATTTAAGCAAAACATTTATAATTTTCCATCACCAACAATCCAACATGGTGTATCGTCAGCATAAAATGGGTTAATAGATACGGTACGTTCATTTTTTTCCATAGCGGGTCATACTGTTATTTATCACATGCAATCCTTGTTATGGCGTGTTTTAAACAATTTCATAAATGTGTTATGACACACGTGTAATAACAACTGGAGCGCATTTGATTGGCTGGCCACCTCACCATAATTACGTATTCATATTATGCGCCAACATTATGTCAAATGAATACAATAGAGACGTTCCAAATGACGTCTGCAACACAGGTGGAAGACTCGGACATATAACACCAACAAAATGCCTATTAAAAAAAATCCCATTACCCCACCCACTTGGTCTCGTTCAGTACCATATGCTATATAAAGGTGAGTATAAATAGGGCTATTATAGAAAGAGCCCTTTCTTTTCCGGCTCGCACAAACAGGTGCGTCCAAAGTTCGTCCAATTGTGATCGTTCGCCGATCTAAAAAAACACTTTTTTCTATGATTTCGTTCATTATCTGGAACTGGGTCGATGCACCATCTTCCATAATACAAGCACCGAATCGTCTATGTAAGAACATCTCTGATTGGCTAAACCTAAAAATAGACGCGAGGACTTTCCCTTTTCAGGGTTTCCGGAAGACATAATCTGATAGTACGCGAATCATGAATGAAAGTCAATACAATTAGAAAAAAATGTTTTTTTAAATCGGCGAACGATCACAATTGGACGAACTTTGTATGGTTGGAGTCTCTAATGTACATGGTCATGGTGCACGACTTTAGTTTGAGCTGGCGATCAGCTATCGGCCAAATATGACCGATAATCCAGCCGGACGGCCTCCAATTCTGTGTGAGATTCTTTCGTACACGCAAATTTCGCTTTGGATGGGGTATACAAAATGCGAATAACTGCATAAATGCTGGAAACAGCGATTTGAAGTGAGTATATTCACACACCTAATACCTTTATCGATTGCCAGAGACAGAAGTCATACATTTAATCGATGTTTATTGTGTTTGTGCGAGCCGGAAAAGAGAGGGCTCTTTCTATAATAGCCCTATTTATACTCACCTTTATATAGCATATGGTACTGTACGAGACCAAGTGGATGGGGTAATGGGATTTTTTTAATAGGCATTTTGTTTGGTGTCATAGGTCCGAGTCTTCCACCTGTGGTCTGTAATGGCGCGACAAAGCAACACTGTTTTGACGTTTAGTGGGGTGCCGGGGCACTCAGTCATTTCAAATGTATGCAAAAGTTTCGTTTTCAGTACCAATTTGAAGGTAAGGGTCTATAGAACAATTTTGGTTCGAGTGTCAAGCACTCAGATAAAATAATTCAAAATGGCCACCAAAATCCAAGATGGCTGACAATTTCAAGCTTTTTTTCTCATTACGCCTCATAACTTTTGTACTATTGAACCTAGAATGGTGATTTTGGTCTCTATACCTAGGTTTGCATGTATGAGTAATTGAATAAAAATCAAATAAACATGATTGGAGCATATCTTCTCTTATATCGAGTCCTATTTCCGAGTAACTGCTTAGACAATTGCTTGAAAAACTCCTTGAACAATACATTTAATAAGAAAATGGCTAACAAATTAACCAAATTAACCTATATACATGTTAGTATTGGAAATTGTTCTAGTCAAGCTACTTCTCGCATGTGCACTTGCACTGACGTGTGCACTTCAACATTGTCTTCACGCATTTGCACCGAGAGCAGGTAATTGGACAAGTGCACTTCACATCCAGGTGGAACACATCCCTGGCGAGGGGCAACGAGGTCCAAATGGGAAGCAGCTTGCCGTCCTCTTCCTTCCACCCATGGTTAGTTGGGTTGTCGACAGGCATCATGGACATGTGGGCTGTTGTCCAGATGCTCGCTTGGAATACACTCCTTTTGAGATGTTGATCCAAAGCATCACTGGTTGGGGGAATTCTCTCCACGTTCCTAGTCTTCTGTGAGAACAACCTCATTCGGACGAGGTCAATATCATTGACCTCGTTTGACTCATTTGAGTACAGCCTACAGACAAAGTATGTTGCCACTTCTTTCAACCTTGGCGATGTTTGGAATGGAGTGTCGACAATAGTTACAAATTGCTCCATAAGGGATGGCACTTCGTGCATCAACGTGCAGCAGGATCGCTTACCCTTGGACTTGAAGGAAGAAGTACTGTCTGATCCAGTGAATGCGTGGAAGAGGGCAATGGCTTTGCACGTTGTCGTGCCCAGGTTTGTGGCGATAGTGTTCAGGGAGATCATTCTGGTTGTCTTTCCAGCTTTGAAGGAGATCCAGATTTCTGCGGCCGGATTCAGAGCCATCATGTGATGGAAGGATTACGACAACATCTGTGTCTCCAGTATACACCATCCCAAGTGACGATGATTGGAGGGCGTGGAGGAGATGTACTAAGACACACGTGTCAGCTTCCTCGTGGTTGCATTGATCCATTGGTGGACTGTTTCCAACATGGTGGACTTGATCACCTGCAGTGATGTAGACATTCTTGTCATCTGGGAAATGTTCTTCTGTTATCTTTCTTGACAGGAATGAGAACAGTTCCTTCTTGTTATCAACGTTCGCCAGAAAATTCTGCCAATTTCCTGGGATTTTGGCAGTACCACATATGCGTTGTCGGATACCTGTTCCTCGTTTTTCCCTTGTGCCTCCTTTGATTGTCAGTGCACGATACTGGTCCCAGACAATATTTACTCTTGTCGATCGCTTCAAGTCGTGGCGAACTCTTGGGCAGAATACCTTGTCGATATACGAATCAAAGATCTTGCCTTGGACAGCTGTACCAGGAAGTGAGTGTATCAATACTCCGCCGTCAATAATAATGAAGTTGTAAACATCTGGCGCAACTAGCTCCTCGTGGACAGACATGGCGCTACTTGTACTGGCTTCTATGATGTATACCAACAAATCTGACTTGATACAAGCGTTGAGGGACCCTTCGGATGACAATGCAGGTGGGTATGGAGAAGATTCGTGATGAAACAAATCCTCCAAATCCCCCCGCGGCTGTCTAGTACAAGAAAAGCTTGCCCATAAAGCTCTGTGTCAAGGTCATTACCAAGGTCAGGAATGATCGAGACAAATTGTCTCCCCTATTATCATAAGAACCAAGTATTCTTCAATTGTTATGACGTTATGGCCAATATAGCTTGATCTGACGAACGAAAAGTGGTAACAATGCAGTTGAAGTGTAAGGGATAGGCTAGAGTAGATAAGTACACGTAGTCACTTAATCACTTATAATGTACACTATATTACATGGGGAACACACAGGAATACATAATACATTGATATGCGAACATCACTGTACTGTGCATGATACTATTCAATTACTACAAGGTTGTAAGCCAATCGACTGTTATACTTTAACGCAACTTAAAAGCTATAGACGAATAAACTCGGTATGTGGTAACTCAATGGTCCCGTAGTGGACAATAGTATGAATGCACAAGTACTTTGATGATCGCTGATCAAAGTGAAATAACATACAAGTAGAACATGGCAGAACGAACATTGGAGGACAAATAACAATCATCTGAGCTACCCCAGTGCTGGCGTATTTCAATAGATAGTGGTAACCTCTGAGTATCAAGGTCCCAATGTCTGCCTCACCCGCAGTATGAGGTCTAGTCACCAATATGGCTATTATCCAACTTCAAGTGGATTAATCCATAAACAATATATGTAGTCTTACTACAATCCCTTAGCCATGATATGCCATGATAGGAGTATTACCATACACTATCAAAGTATACATGTGTATTGCCTATGCAATATATTTCCAAAGTATGAATGTCAAAGTCAAAGCCGGATGTGGTTACATCACATGATAGTCAATAACGATAACGTTCCGGAAGCTGGTACCGGAAGTAAAGTTCCCAAGGTAGTATTATTTCCGGAAATGGTGGACCAGATGTAAAGTTCCTATGGCATCACTCGACTGTAGCAACCCGGATGTGGTGGACCGGATGTAAAGTATCCATGGTGTCAATGGGTTGTAATACCGGAAGTGGTAGACCGGATGTAAAGTTCCGATATAATACAAATGGCGATTATCACGTTGGCTAAGACGCCGGGAAAAGTTTCACTTAGGCGACATTCAACTCGGTGGTAGTATAATGATATGATATGTGTGTATGGCGTTTCACTTCACTAATCTATGGCTGTGACTGTCTGCTGAACGCGATGTAGCTATCACACACTGCTCTATACAGGCCTGTACCCGGAGCTGCTACACACACTGCGCCAGACAGACGTACGGACACTCGGACGACCTGGTACTCTGCACTGACTGGGGTCTGCCCTCAACGAGTGGACCAAAACGTCCAATGTTGCTCGCTAGAGCGATCTCAAGAGGCTACAAAAATGAAATGAGTCTCCAATTACTGGACGAATACGCACAGACAGACAGACAGGATGCACAACGGACTAAAACGGGAATCGAACAACGGCAAATCACAGCTGAAATAAAAATGTTGTAGGTACATACCAAAATCCTCCGTGTCACTGGTGAATACAGTACTATTCTTTTGTTACCAGACAATATGTGTCCCACCAACACATAGCGAGACATCGCTTATATACGCACCAGTGAAACCATGCACGGAATAATGAATATGCCTACCCCTCGTTCGACATCTCACATACATATTACAAAACCATGGCTTTTGCCATTTCACCCGTGGGTTATATTTGGCATAAATATATGTTCCCACGCCATAAATTCAACCAAACTAGTGTACAGCCCTCGCGGAATAAATACCATCCAACATGGTATATCCCACACTACCATAAATCTGCACACTATAGACCCAGATCTCATAATGCGAAATCTACTCGACTGGTCTCGACATGCGAAGGTCGCTTTTTGGCCCCGGCAAACCCCTCCATATCGGTCCTACGGGCTGTACACTCAAATGAGAGTGTAGCACATACTAAACTCAAATATCGTGGTCATTTACGGAAATATCACGACACAAAGCATCACCAGTATGGGATCTGATATATCCGTGTTGGCCAGTACCAGGCTATGCTGAAACACTAACCCGTAGCATACATAACAGGGCAGACCATGGTATGGTCTGCGCTATATACTGGCTTCACCTACAAAATTTCCCTTATCTGGTGAACAACTGACACGCGGACAAACTCGGCCGGCACGGATAGTGGACATCCGTAATACTAACAGGGGTCTTTTCCCTAGCGAAACCAGCACACGCAGTCAACGAGTTCTCTACCACACACATGCATAGTCTGTGGCAAATATGGCGTGACATCAGTAAAACATTGCTCATAAAATGGACGTGTATTTAAATCCGCAAAAAGGACACGCCTAAACGTATTTCCACCAATACAACATAAGCCCCGTTATTACACGCACATTGTACATGGCAAATGTACATGCTAAATCACAGGTATGTAAAAATCACAGGTGTTTGAAATCACAGGTATGTGGAATCACAGGTATGTGAAATCAATAGTACGCACAAAAATACAACACAGTACCACACATCACAAATATACAATTATACGAAAAATCCGAAATGTACAAGAATGCACGTGTCACGCGACACTCTGCATGACGTTTGAAGTGCTGCATTTTCAGCTTAATTACTGACTTCTTTTGTGTTTTCTTCTCATGGAATAACAGTAAGTTGTTTCGCTTGATCGGTGCTGTCAGAGGTGTGTCATTTGATGGACTTTATGGACAGATACGGCAGCAGCCGCAGACTCACACACCTTGTTGTCTAATGTAACCAGGTCTCCACTGTGCTCCTCAAAAGGATTCCCATTGCTCAGCAACACCTCCATCAGGTCTTTGGTATGGCGTAGAAATCGGTGCTGAGATGCATATCCTTCCTCATGATGAGGGAGTTCTTCATCATCATCGTTATCGTTTGCACCAGTAAACTCCTCAACGACACGTCTGATTTCAGGGCCAGTCACGATCCAGCGTTCCAGCATGTCAGGGTTCTCTGTGAGACCGATAATGCCACCAACTCCTTTCACCCTTGTGTTGGCTTGCTCGTGTGCTTGATCAATGGGTAAGGATGAGAAACGGCGATTGCTTCGAGTTATTGTCCAGTGTCCCTTCTCAAACTCTACCTGGATGCTATCTGTTAGAACTTCCAGGTCTCGGATAAAGATTGGAATCCACCTGGCATAATTCTGGTGATCGAGAGCAAAGAACAGAGGCACAAGCTTCCGCAGGGTAGTGATCATGAGTTCAAACTTCCGTTCCCGATGTGCCCGGATGAACATGAATATGATCTGTTGGTACTTGTGTACGAGTAGCCAGAATTTGAAAGTTGGGCTCTGTTGAGAAGCTACCACGACCCAATCCTCAAGAGCCATCTCGATTCCACTGTCGTAGGCTCGCTTCAGAAGGCTGTCGAGTACCATAACAGTAACTTGATGGGCATATTTTGTTCTCATTGCATTGGATGCTTTCAGAAAAGCTGTGGCTGCTGCTTCTGTCTTCACTAGCCAAGCTTTTCTCAGGGTTTCATGCCATCCAGACCCATGCAGAAGATATCCAAAGCCATTTCAATGTGGAGCCCACCTAGCATAACCACAAACTTGTATTCCCCGAAGATGTCAGGGAAGGTCCACTGCATTTAGTTGTTTTGCGAGGTCATATAGTGGTTGGTCTACTACCAACACAGGGACTTGGTGTGAGTTGAGGTGCTCAATTGTCTCTTTCACCAGTTCCATTCCATGTCGAATCATTTCTGGAGTGGCGGCTTTTTCATGGACAAGTGGCAGGAGGGCTTCAATGCCTTTTTCCGGTTGTCCAACAGTATCTGATTCGAGCAGCATGGTAGGAAGACCACATCGCTGGAGTGCGTTTTTCTGTATCAGAATCCACATATAGGGTGTCATGTACTGCAGTCATCCATGCCTGTTCGTGCTGTTTCTCCTCATCGAATGAACTCGTTGCCACTGGTTGCACATCTTTTACCGGAGGTTGGGTGACAAGATTTAGGCCCACAGATGGTACAAACGTATACGAACGAGGCTGGATGGGTTCACATGGCCATAATAAAAAAATGGAAAAGGTTCAACAGGAAAGAGATAAAAATACCCCATTTGTATCATCACATTTTGTATTTATTGTCTCATTGTTGTGAAATACCATATAAGATATGTTCCAATCATGTTTATTTTATTTTTATTCAATTACTCATACATGAAAACCTAGATATAGACACCGAAATCACTATTCTAGGTTCCATAGGACAAAAGTTATGAGGCGTAATGCAAAAAAAACCCCGAAATTGGCAGCCATTTTGGATTTTGGCGGTCATTTTGAATTTTTGTATTCCAGTGGTTGACACTCGAACCAAAATTGTTCTATATACCCTTACCTTCAAATTGGTACTGAAAACAAAACTTTTGCATCAATTTAAAATTAAAAGAAAAAAATACCCATGCACGCCCCCCCCCCCCCCCCCACTAGTTGACGTGATCATGTTTGAAGCGTCATTAGAAGCGTCGGTGACTCATTGTAATTGCTGCAATTGTCAGAATGAGCTCCCGTTTGGTAGTATGAAGTATTTGCAATGAACAGGAACCTGTTATATGGAATATTTATAATAATTGTATTGCTAGGATTATAAATTATTTTTCTTTGTGGAGATTTTCAAATAGATGTGAAAATAGTCAATGGCTTCTACTCAACTGAAACGTATTGAATATCTCCAAGTTTTCTGCTTTTTGTAGGCTGAAGTCATGTGATAAACATAATCTCAATCTCGTTTCCATTTGGTATGAGATTTATTAAATTCGTCCGCAATATTATGCACCTTGCCAGAGGCTCGGTGCATAAATTGTGCGTGACTCGTTTTATAAATCTTATATCAAATGGAAACTCGTTTGAAATCCTCTATTTATATGGAACACCAAATCTACATAAACTCAAATATATATTGCTAGCTCTAAAGCAATACATATTTGGAGCTAGCTCCAAATGATTTATTGCTAGCAATAACACATTTCGAGCTAGCTCCAATTCATTTGAAGAGCTGTCTAATTCATTTGGAGCTAGCTCTAAATCTGTTAATGATATCTCAAATTGCATTGCAGCGAGCAGTATATAACTTTGACTTAGAGAGCTCTCTAAATCATTTGGAACTATCTCTAAATCATTTGGAGAGCTCTCGAAATCGCTTGGAGAGCTCTCGAAATCATTTAGAGTTAGCTCTAAATCAATTAATATCTTAAATTGATTTATAACGAGCATTATATACTTTTGATGTGGAGAGCTCTCTAAATCATTGGGAGCTATCTCTAAATAATTTGGAGAGCTCTCGAAATCATTTGGAGCTATCTCTAATTCATTTCGAGCTAGCTCCAAATCATTTGGAGAGCTCTCTAATTCATTTGATTCTAGCAATAATTATCTTATTAGGAGCTAGAATTGAATCGCTTGAAACTATGAAAATGATGTCTCCCTGAATTGAATTACGCATGCGTACCTAATTTACCAAAGAATACAAAAAAAATAAAAGTATAAAGCTAATTATAATTATTAATTAAATATGTTTTACCCTCCATGATCAGATGATGAACGTATCTTGTTCGCTGTTGTTGTTGTTGTTGCTCACGGCTCGGTGCACATGCGTACAGAGATTTTAAAAGCACGGGAAGGGAGCGCTTATTGTTTTTTTCCTCCACTTCCCACGTGGAGTCGTATTTGGAGCTAGCATCAAATCAAGTTTATAATTCTCACTCCAAATCAATTTGAGATATCATTAATTGATTTAGAGCTAGCTCCAAATGAATTCGAGAGCTCTCCAAATGATTTCGAGAGCTCTCCAAATGATTTAGAGATAGCTCCAAATGATTTAGAGAGCTCTCCAAATCAAAGTTATATAATGCTCGGTACAAATAAACTTGAGCTATCATTAATTAATTTAGAGTTAGCTCTAAATAATTTCTAGAGCTCTCCAAATGATTTAGAGATAGCTCCAAATGAAATGATTTAGAGATAGCTCAAAATGATTTAGAGAGCTCTCCAAATCAAAGTTATCAATTGCTCGCTACAAATCAATTTGAGATATCATTAATTGATTTAGAGCTAGCTCCAAATGAATTAGAGAGCTCTTCAAATGAATTGGAGATAGCTCTAAGGGTTTTATTGCTAGCTCTAAATATATATTGCTAGCTCTAAATATTTAGAGCTAGCAATATATATTTGAGTCTATGTAGATTTGGCGTTCCATATATTTACACACTGTGCACGATCAGTAGCATATTTCACCAACATTGAAAAGTATACTTTTCTAGCAAAGTATACTTTGAGGGAGCAATCATTTATTTTTCCTGAAATGCATTATTTCATATAAAACTAACAACTGCATATATTTGATGATTAAAAGTATGTAGAATTATTATACTGAATGTATTACATTATCACAGCCATTTTGGCTGTGATAATGTAATACATTCAGTATAATAAAAATTAGTAAATTTATCCTTAAATTGAAAATTCCTCAACGTATACTTTGCTAGATAAGTATACTTTGCAATGTTGGTGAAATAGGCTACAGATACAGTCTCATTTAAATTGTACTAATGAGAAAGTCACGAACTTGTCGAGGATATTCAACAGGATACACGGCTGTGGTTGAATGGTTCGTGACTTCCTTGTTTCTAATCCAAATGAGACAAGTCATGTGATTATATACCTAAACATGTGCGATGTGTCATGACAAGTATTTACAAAATGTATGATATTTTCTGCAAATGACGTCGAATGGTAACGCAATGAATCGTTCAAAGCACGTTCAAAGCAAATTCGGAATATAATTTTGCATTTTCTAGGAAAATTTCGTTAACTTTATACAGAAAATATCACAGTTTTCATAAACAATCGCGGATCTGCTTAGGTGCAAAATCGCATGGGTTGTCTCAAATGTTCTCACACATGCTTTCGATTGAATTATTCGGGAGATTAGAGAATAGCTGAACGTGACATTAGTTGCCGCTTTCGGACAACCTTCTTTGTGGCATTTATCAGTGTAGGGTATCTAGACAGAACAATAAACACGAACAAAATAGATGTTAATGCTATACTGATAGATTGGAAACCAACTCTACATAATCTCAAACAATTAATACTAGCTCTAAATAATTAGAACAGGCATTACGTATTTAGAGCTAGCTCCAAATCATTTGAAGATCTCTCTAAATCATTTGGAGCTAGCTGTAAATATTTAATTCTAGCTATAATTATTTAGAGCTATCAATAATTATTTGAGTTTATGTAGATTTGGCGTTCCTGGAACGCCAAATCTACATAAACTCAAATAATTGGAACAACCAAATAAACATAAACTCCAATAATTATTGCTAGCTCTAAATAAGTAGAGTTAGCATTAAATATTTAGAGCTAGCATTAATTATTGGAGTTTATGTATATTTGGCGTTCGATATAATCACTGCATTGTTGCTTCCGTGATTGAACAGCAAACTGTGTTTGTAGTTCCAGATTAGACTGCATATTGGCATTATCCATTTAAGATATGTTCCATGTGATCAGGCGCGCATACCCGTGTCCATGTCTAATTAATATAGGACCCGTACACCTGGACCACACCTTCGTCCCAACCCGCGGGGCCCGCTCTGTCGGCCGCTCCGGCCCCGTGATGGCCGACACCCTCCACACGTCGGTCCGCCACGGGGGCTGCGATGTAACGTTGACCTTCAGACGAGCACAGCGCCACCACACGGACGTCCTCCTGTACGTGTCACAACTCGGTATGGTCGTGAGCCGTACGGACACCACACGCGCCAAGGTAGATAACTCGTCTCGAATGTTGCCCAGCCTGGTTCAGCTCTAGCGCTAGCTCTAACTAAACCCTGTGTGCATTTCAATGACTCTGAATTTACACTTCATACCCTGTTAGAAGGTGGTATGGAGACACTACAAACATTGGCCACACTTTTCACATCCTTGTATATTTACGTCATCTCGAAATTCAAGATGGCCGCCATCGCGTATAGCAGTTTGAACATATTTCCTGTTTTAATCAAGCCAGCTAGAAGCATAATTCCAACGATTATGAACAGTATTATGAGATTGACACTCAGCTATCAACTGGTAAATATAAATACACAATATTGTAACGGTTATATTGGATTTCAAAATGGCTGTCATTTACAGAATAGCATATATTCATGCAATTGAGCCGCCCTGTTTCAGTTACATAACACAAAGTTTCTAGCGTTCGCGCAGGGTGATTTGTCACACTGTGCGAACGCCAGACAATTCGAGCCAATCAGGTTCGAGCACAATTAAAGAGGATAAATCAAGTTCGGAATAACTACAGTAGTGTGTCACTGTTAATGTATGTAATGGCATTATGCTTGCGTAAATGTATTAACATGTAAGGTACATGTAATTAGTGTATGAGTCATGCTTACAGCGTGTGTCATTCAGCCAACGATGCACCGTTGCTCAAAGAAACGAACACAGACAGACTCTGGTAATTAATTATCTGTAAGAGTGTGTTAGGGCCTTATGGCCCAGCTATGAACGAAATCTTAGTTTTGTGATTCATTTTTACACCGTTCAGAGGTATGTACTCATCTAGTAGTGATGTATTTTCAGTGCACATGGATATACACTGACTCGGAGAACATGGCTACAGCATTCGTTGATACGTGTACGGACGGACATTTACGAATGGTGAGGGCTATACTTGTATAAGCACGATCTTGAATGTACGCCAAACACATATCTTACTTAAGTCAGTTTTCATCATACATAGTGTTAAATGTCTCAACATCTGCTTGATCAATTTAAACTTGATTTATTTTACAACGATTACAATCAAGCGCGAGAGCATTTATACAAAAGATTTCGTTGGCACAGATGAAGGCGCACGGGCGGTCATTAAGAATTTGCCTGAGCAATTGAAGCGGTCAGTGGACGAATGGATCCAACTCCACGAGAGAGTTATCTCCCTGTTCTATTGACCGCTTCCATGTTGATGCGATTACAGTGGGGTTAGCGTGTAAGTGCACACACGAACGAACACGACAGGTTGAAACCAACCTGTCGTGTTCGTTCATGTGTGCACTTACACGCTGACCCCACTGTAATACATGTATAAAAGAAATGTAAATATTTTTCTGCATTTTTTCTCATTTCGCATCAAAAGTGCATGTTGTTACCACTCAGTTGAACCGTCTCGGCGAGACGGTTCAATTGAGTGGTAATAACATACACTTTGGGTGGGTAGCGAACCAACCTGTCGTGTTCGTTCGTGTGTGCACTTACACGCTGACCCCACTGTAGCCTAGAATCAACGGAAAATGATATAATGTCACGGTGAAAACATCCATATATATATATTTAGGAGTTGCGTCTAGAAACTATATATACAAAAACATGTTAGGTTTTTCTCTTGAGAACTCCGAATTGGCTACACTACAAGAATGACCATACCGTCTGGCGATGTTAAAAATTCCCAAGGATATCCCCACTTTAGCGCATCAAACTGGCTCCAGTAGATGCTGATATACAGTCGAACCTCTCTAAACCGGACACCGGTTCCATTGCATAGCTCGCGTATAAGAATTTCAAGACGTATTTGTGTACTTTGCAATCACTGACAGACATTATAACAATGCTTTAATAGCACTTCATAATCATTTGCATTGGAAATGATTCTGAAGTGCTGTCAAACCATGTTATCATCAGCGATAAATGAGGTAAACTCATCAACATTAAACACCTGAGGTTATCTTGGTGTCCAATTGAGAGGGGTTCCGCTTTATTTAAGAAAGTGTAGGTTTAAACGGACCTGAATAACGATAGTACGATGGGCCTACACCACAGTATTGAACGAAATAATTCAGCACATACATGTAGTAAGTCACATTCGACAACATCGTCTAATTTGACTTATATGTCGTCTAATGATCTGTGGAAGTAATAGTTGCTATTTTCATTTCTGCTGACACACGCATGTTCACTTATAAAGAAACACTGTATTGTCATCGATTGAAACTTCTCTATAGTCACTCGGTTGAGATATACAATGTTACGAATTTCAATTATCATATTAATAGTAAAATGATATAGGCACATTACGATCTGCAGATGTAAAATTGTCCTTGTATTTTGTACACCACCGCCTGCGTTAATCTTGCCAATATATTTAAACAATTATATCGCTAATTGCTTGAAATCAAGCAGCTTGATTGGCTGAGACTGAGCTTTGCTACAGCTCAGGCTCAGCCAGTCAATCTGCTTGATTGCGAGTTGAGATTGCCACTGATGTTCAGAAACGTTGACATCTGGGTTAGATTAACGGAGGTGGTTGTGTATATGCCATCTACCTCGCTCATTGAACGCAACCCGTTTTTTCATGCACAAACTGTAGGGTGCGTATAAAAGATCTGTTCACAAGTGAATCAAATTGATACATACTTTGTGTCAGATTATATTCACTTCATTGTGACTTATTTTTCATATTTTCAACGGGTGATATTCTAACGAGTTAAATAACAAGCTGGCACAAATACGAACACCTGCAGCATGTTTTCATTCATTAACGACCTTGTTCCAGCAGAAGTGTACTAGAGTAAAATATAGGAATTTGATGCTAATATTAACCAACATATTATTCCAAACTGTTAATTAATCAGACTTTCATAATACAATAACACAATAATTCCACCACAAAAATATTTACACAATTCCCTAACATTTGATTGGCCCGTAGCAAGTCTTTGTCCAAAATTTATATCCCAGTAAACTCCCACGCCGAACTACTTTCCGTAACCGTGAGGCGCAGTTAAAATAATTCTTAAGAAAACGGAAAATAAACACATTTTGTTGATGAATTTATTTCAAATGCTGGAATTATAAGGAATGAATGGCCTTTTTGTGGAATTTATCGGGAATATAAACTTGGAAAAGTCGCGGGAATACTGGACGAGGCCTTGCGGCCTTCGTCCAGTATTCCCGCGACTTTTCCAAGTTTATACCCCGATAAATTCCACAAAAAGGCCATTCATTCCTATAATAAATATGTGGTTTGTATTTAAGTATTATTCGCATTACAATTTCAGGTTTGGATCTACGATGTAAACCTGGATGCTAGTGGCACGAATAACAATTCGTTCCCACGAAATAACAATTTTAATTCGAGGGAACGAATTTTCATTTCGTGGGAACGAATTGTTAATTCGAGGGAACGAATTGTTAATTCGATGGAACGAATTGTTAAATTGAGATAACGAATTGTTATTTCGTGGGATCGAATTAATAAAACAAAACCCACGTCCCCTGCGGGGCTTCGTAGATAATGTCAGCGTCTGGCAGTCAAACATGAACAAATAAAAACCCAGCATCCATTTGCGTGATGAATATAACTAACCATTATACGGCATAATTACATTTTTTATCTGACACCAGATCAAATATACAGATGTTTTGTTGGAAATAAAATGTTGTATTTATTCAAATGATAAAAACCATTCGCCGTGACATGGATACAGTGTATGAATACGTGGATACGATAAATATACATAATATACATGTGGCCCTTATTGTCTGAGTTGGCGAGATTTGCATTCTCCAAAACTAGTAAAGCTCAGCATATTCATGTACACACTTATTATTGTAAATGTCATACAGGGGGCCGTTTCACCAAGCTTCGTACGACTAAAATGTTCGTAAGTGCAAACTTATGATAGTCTGTAAATTTCACATTAACAATGTTTTATTGTAAACCATTATTGGATTTACATTTATTGAGCATTGGCTGCATGTGCAGCCTATGCTCAATAAATGTAAATCCATCAATTGAAATTTACAGACTGTCATCATTTTGCACTTACGAACATTTTAGTCGTACGAAATTTAGTGAAACGGGCCTCAGGTCCATATTTTGATTGGCGGCAGCGGTGGGATGGGGCTAGCGTGTGATCTGCGATCGCGATTGCAACCTGATTAGGATACGTCATGTTTGCTATACACAGCAAAATGTGCCACATATGCAATTCATATGAAAAAAAATACATATGCTGTTCATATGTAAGGCATATTAAAAACATATGAATTGCATATGAATTTCATATGAAAAGAGCACATATGAAATTCATATGAATTTCATATGAAGATTTTTTCATATGCATTTCATATGAATAATTTGCATATGAATTTCATATGAAAAGTTTTCATATGACATTTTCAAATATGAAAAATATGAAAACGATGTGAACAACAAAATTCATATGGGGCACATTTTGTAGTGTATGAGCATGCCAGATGTTTTTCTTATGGATGGCGAACAGTGCAGTCTCAGATCAGACTGCACTGATGCGCATGCTGATCTGGGTCTACACTGGTCGCAAATATAATGAACACCATTTCTCCAATCACAGACACACACATGTATGTATCCCGATCGATGGGATCATATGCATTATAGGACACATATAAATGCCAACATTCACGATCATTTACAAGCGATAGATAAAGTCGTCAAACGTTCAGGAAAGCTATCGTGTCATCGATTGACACTACTAGAAAGCACTGACACTAATAAGCACGAGCACTAAAAACCGCACTTTGTGCCGGTAATCGTGATCGGCGATTATCACGGGGATATTATGTAATCATATATGAGAGATACATTACCACTTGCTAGTATAACATCATTGATACATTTTGTTTTGTTTCTGCATAAACACAGCACATGGGCAATGTATGGAAATGAGGATGTGATAAGAGTTATATCACGTTCGTTCGCTAACGCTCGCGGATTATCTCCTCGTACATGCGGACGTACCGTGATCTAACTGTGACTTATCTTGTCCCGAGTTCAATTCGTGACTATAAACTATAACTCTTTCTGAGCATTGCTCGAACATCGTACAGAGAACTTGATTGGTGGCGACTGAAGGTCCTGGCCCAACCAATCAGGTTGCTTGATGTCGATCATGAGGTGCGAACACACGCTCGGGAAGTTAAACATCAATAATTCCAGCAACAAACATATTTACACAATTCCCTAACATTTGATTGGTCCGTTGCAAGTCTCCGTCCAAAATTTATATCCCAGTAAACTCCATGCCGAACTACTTTCCGTAACCGTCAGGCGCAGTTAAAGTAATTCTTAAGAAAACGGAAAATAAACACATTTTCTTGATGAATTTATTTCAAATGCTGGAATTACAAGGAATGAATGGCCTTTTTGTGGAATTTGTCGGGGATATAAACTTGGAAAAGTCGCGGGAATACTGGACGAGGCCTTCTGGCCTTCGTCCAGTATTGCCGCGACTTTTCCAAGTGTATACCCCGATAGATTCCACAAAAAGGCCATTCATTCCTATATTGGCCAGTGTTGGCAACTTTTATTAAGCACAGTATTCACAGTTCATGGCTGTTTTCCAGTTGGCCGAGCTATCCATTAATGGCAGTAGTCACGTGATATTGCCGGACGAATCACGTGGTCGCGGCCTCCCACCAAGCCACACGTTGTACAAGCCTGCCGTTTCCTACCAACTTTTCGATGATGTGGTGGAGATAGGTAGGGCACATTAATATTTCTATGGGGCGCGGTTTTACTATTTATTCAGTATTTATTAATATCAATAATTCGATTTTTGATATCAATAACTCGATTTATTTATATCAACAATTTGAATTTTGATATCAATGATTCGATTTATTTATATCAATAATTCGAATTATTGATATCGATAAAAAAATAAATTATTGATGTAAAACAATACATAATAAATAGTAGAATTATTGATATAAAAAATACTGAATATAAAGTAAAACCACGCCCCATGCTGCATGCCCGAATGTAGCTAGATCATTGTCATATATACTTAGGAAATGTTCCAAATAGATGGACATGCACCCAAAGAAAAGCTTAACCCTTTAACTCATACAAGCCATTAGACACTATTTGCAAACTCCAGATGAGCCGCCTCATCGGGAGCTGCAGTGTTTGTCAACTGTGTTATTTTTTTAAAAGATTTACAGAGAAATACATCTTTATTAACGGAATAGTCCAACATTAACAAGGAACAGGCCCTGTTATATATATTGGGGCTAAAAGGTTAAAACACACAACAAAGTAACAATCGCTAGAGAACTATGGTGTAGATACATTTGTTTCAGAGTCTTCATAATGTCACAATTTGCAGGCCATAATCAGCGGAATAAACACGCATAATTTCACTACACACATATGTCGCCCTAATTCTTGTTCTGGGTATATAACTCTAATTACATTTTATTACACTGCAGTACATAACATGGGGGCCGTTTCACTAAACTTCGTACGACTAAAATGTTCGTAAATGCAAAATTATGATTTCACATTAACAATGTTTTCTTGTAAGCAATTAATGGATTTATATTTATTGAGCATAGGCTGCATATGCAGCCTATGCTCAATAAATGTAAATCCATCAAATTTAAATTTCCAGACGATCATAAATTTGCGCTTGCGAACAGTTTCGTCGTACGAAGTTTAGTGAAACGGGCCCTGTTGCCTATAAACCGGACAACGTGCAGCTAATGTAACACCTGATTAGCCTGAACGCTCTTAACCCTTAGCCTGCTGATCGCGAAAACTGTCGTCTGCTGTTACTTTATTTTTTGCCCTGTTTCTCAATAAAAACATGGGTTGACAGCACATTAGAATTATTTCCAATGAAAATGATTATAAAGTGCTGTCAAAGCATGTTTTTGATGAGAAAAATCTAAAATAAAACATAAACAGCAGACGACACCATTTCATTCAGTAGGCTAAGGGTTAATGTAATCAACAAAACTATTCCCGGATGATTCGGGGGTTGAAAGTGACGACCATGATCAGAGGATATGTACAGTGGACACAATTCTCGAAAACCATACTCATATTATGAACCTGCCCGCCAAGTGTAGTGTTGGGAATATTATACCCAACACTACACTTGGCGGGCAGGTTGATTGCTTGATAGCGCATGTGCACTTAAAAATAAACAATTATTCCATTGCAAACGTGTGCCCGTATTTATAATTGCAGGAGCGTCGCCGGACGCCGCCTATAGCACTCCACCCCAACCCCCTCTCCGGAACAAGCGACAGACGGGTCAGACATACACGATAGAGTTACTAATTGTTATAGACCACAGCCTCTACAGCGAGTAAGTACAATCTACTAGTAGTCTTAGCAGGTACTAGTATATAGTAGCTAGTGGTCTATGACGATGATAGATGTAATAATACATTGTTTAATAAATGACACAGTTATTAGTCCGTGTGCACACTGATCAACATGACACAGTTATTAGTCCGTGTGCACACTGATCAACATGACACCACAGTGTTAGTCAATGAAAATGTATGGCCGCAGGTCAAAGACGCGGCCCCTAAACTCAGAAAATGGGTAATTAAAAAATACCCCACTCGCCCAGTTCGATACATAATATTTGATCTTTAAATAAAAAAAATACCCCACACATTCACTTTGATACATAATGTATTGAAGTGGGTGGGCGGTGTAATTTTTGAACGAGCAATTGTTCTGCGTTTTGTCCGAGTCTGTGACCTGTGTGTACGAGTTGTAGGTGGTACGAATACAGCACGGGGTCGGATTCGGCGCGGGAGGCGGCCACGGAGGCTCGAATCCGAAACATGTACGCATTCGCCGCCAGCGCCGTAAGTCACTCTCTATGGGGGCGTTTTACTGTTTAGTTTACTTAGTATTAAAATTATTGGTAATTCAAATCTTTTGATAGCAATAAATACGTCGTAGATATTAAAACCGGGCCTCATAATTGTTTCCAGGTGCGCCGTTTTACTACTTATATACCTATTAACTGTGATTGGATAAATGGAGATTATAGGCTTTACGACCAGTGTAGATCCAGATCAGCAGCCTGTGCATACGCACAGTCTGATCAGCACTTGCACTGTCCGCCATTCCATCGATGGAACACCCGTTATGCTTCTAACAAGCACTATAGATACATGAATGTTCTATTAATTTTGATCTCGATATACTCCGGTCACAAATACCATAAGCCCCATTTCTCCAGTCTCAGCTACTACACATAATATAACTTAGTGACATTGTCACACAGCTACACAGAATCTGGGACCAGTTTCACTAAACTTCGTACGACTAAATGTTCGTAAGTGCAAATTTATGATCGTCTGTAAATCTCAATTGACGGATTTACATTTATTGAGCATAGGCTGCATATGCAGCCTATGCTCAATAAATGTAAATCCTTCAATTGTTTACAAGAAAAAATTGTTAATGTGAAATCTACTGACTATAATAATTTTGCTCTTACGAACATTTTAGTCGTACGAAATTTAGTGAAACGGCCCCCTGTTTCACAATGTCACCGTTTAGTTAGTTTTACAAATATTATATATCAACATCTCATTTCAGATGAACAGCAGATACCAAAATATCGGTACATCTGGACCAGATATTCGAGTGGAACTTGTAGCAATTTACATCGCCAAGGTAACACGTGACTACAGGATATTCTTGACAGTTCGCTGTGGCAGGCAGTTTTTGTTTGCTTTTGTTATTAAATGGTTGATAACAGTTTTAATACAGCATGTGTATGTACTCAATTTATCAGATAGGGAAGTAGATGGGTTGTTATTGATATATGTATGAGCATTTTATTACACTTTTTATGATCATATAGACAGCACATGTGGAAGACTCGGACCTAGGATTCGATACTTGGCTCATTTGGAAAACTTTACCCCACCCACCCATTTCCTGTTTTTTTATAACTTGTTAACCCTTTCAACCATACCCGCCGTAAAGCCAACATTTGCAAACTTGTTAACCCTTTCAACCATACCCGCCGTAAAGCCGACATTTGCAAACACTGTAGATCCACATGATCTGCAGGATTTGTTATTATTTTCACAATTTTGAAACAATGGAATGGAATAGTCCAAAATTGATGCGGGAAATTCCATGTTATATATTTAGGGATGAACTTGTTAAAGTTTATATTTAAACGTGGGAATTCGTTCTGAAACCTTCCATATGCGATTCTCATTCGCGTTTCCTATGCATCCTTGATAAACTAGTTGCGAACAGCAACGGACCGTACGGGAGTAGATTGCAAGAGTTACTGTTCGCAACTACTGATAAACTTGATACACTCACCTGGGAGTCTCTATTCTCTTGCAGAGCGCGTCAGACTCGCCGTACACGGAACCCCCGAACGTGCAAACTGGCAGTGCCCGGGGAGTCGTGCCCATGCGCACAGCGTTGACGGGCTTCGAGACCTGGATAGGGCAGATGAAATCGGCAGGGCTGACCGATCACGACCACGCGCTGCTCTTTTCAGGGTGAGGTTTTATTGTGCCAGAAGCTCAGGCTCAACCATTTAAACTGTTTGATTGCATGTTGAGATTGCCAATAGTTCAGAAACCTTGACATATTACACCAAAATTGCAAAGTATACTTTTCTTGCTAAGTACACTTTAAGGGAGAAATTTTCAATTGAAGGATAAATTTATTAATTTTTATTATACTGAATTTATTACATTATCACAGCCAATAATTGAGTATAATAATTATGTATACTTTTAATCATCAAATATATGCAGTCGTTAGATCTCTATGAAATAATGCATTTCGGGGAAAATAAATGATTACTCCCTCAAAGTATACTTTGCTAGATCAGTATACTGATGTTGGTGAAATCGGCAACTGGACAAGATTAATGTATGCGATGGTGTAAGTGGTTTATGTCGTCACTAACTTATAATAATAGCCTTTGAAAACTTGATATTGCTAATTTATTGTATACTTTTTAATTTTTATATGCTTATTTAGGGAGAGGAGGGTGTGGAGGGTGAAGACTGCCGGATTACAGAAAATGCAATTTGCACGTAACAGTTACCAATAAATAAAAGAGTGACTGCATCTACTAGAACAGGCGATACCAATTAACTGTACATATTCTGTACAATTATCAGTTAGCATATAACAGTTAGCTAACAATATATAATATCAAAACAGGCTTACAGTTTGAACCAATGCTCAACCGGATATAGAAGGTTCTCTGAGCAAATTCCCGCCCTTAAATACAAGATAAATAAAAACCAATGTTCCCAATCAATGTCATCAATGAAATAATCGTCATGCTTCTAACACGCACTATAGATCGCTATCAGGCTACATGATTGTACTATTTGATCAGAAGCTACATTGGACACAAACCCCATACGCCTCCTGTTTCTCCAGTCACGGCCACATGTTACATTTCATTTTCAGACGCGATTTGTCACTGGACGGGGAACAGGCGGCCGCAGGTAAGTCTTTCTCACGGTCTACACATATGGAACAAATGTTAACCCTTATTAGAATGCTGGAAGCGAAAAATGTCGTCTGCTGTTGTTTAATAGTTTGCCTTTTTTTCTCAATAAAAACATGGTTTTACAGCACTTTAGAATCATTTCCATTGGAAATAATTATAAAGTGCTATCAAAACATGTTTTTAAGAGAAAAATGGAAAATATAAAATAAACAGCAGGCGTCACAATTTAGGTCATAGAAGCATACATTTTGTCGTTTAATGATAATTACTTCGTAAGAGTGATGTAGTATATTAATATGATATATATATATGTAAATAGGCTCTTGCTAATGCATACTATATGGTGCATTGAGTTGCCATCTACGCCATCTTTGTATGTCCAGTTTCAACCACTTCGAGCGTCCCATCATATTTAAGAACCAAGTATGTTTCAATCGAATGATGACCAGGGTCCCGTTTCACTAAACTTCGTACGACTAAAATGTTCGTAAGTGCAAATTTCGGATCGTCTTGAAATTTCAATAGATGCAGCCTATGCTCAATAAATGTAAATCCAATACATGTTTACAAGAAAACATTGCTAATGTGAAATTTACAGACTATCATAAGTTTGCACTTACGAAAATGTTAGTCGTACGAAGTTTAGTGAAACGGCCCACAGATGTCACACTGATCCTTATTAACGTTAACCCTTAGCCTGCTGAATGAAATGTTGTCGTCTATTTTTCTCGTCAAAAACATGGTTTGACAGCATTTTAGAATCATTTCCAATGGAAATGATTCTAAAGTGCTGTCAAACCATGTTTTTATTGAGAAACAGGGCAAAATATAAAGCAACAGCAGACGACAGTTTTCGCGATCAGCAGGCTAAGGGTTAACGTAACTTTGTACACTGTCTTCGTCAGTTTTATCAATCCACCCGGTTAGTTTTTCTACACTTACATATCCTGGTAATATTATGCAATGGGCATTCATAACATACTTAAAGCGGCCAGTCCTTCTGGACTTGGCCCCCTTCTTCCACTGACCCCTTATATTGGCGTGGTAACATAAGTAACATTATTATGTCGTGTTTGCGTTTCTTAATATGTTCGTAGATTGTACATGTATGTTTTTCTGCAATTATGTAGCATATACATGCATTACAGAACGTGTTACATCGGTTTCCTCGTGTTTTTGTTTGGTGTAGGCTTAAACTAGTCACATTGTTATTTCGTAATTGCGTTTACAAATGTGTTTTTCGTTGCTTTTCTACAATAATGTAGCATATTCATGTGCTACATTCTGCCGGCATGCAATTCTCCACTTGTGAAGCATCGGTTTTCTCACATTTTTGCATGCTTGAAATCAATGCTTGGAATGCAATTTCCTTTTATGACTGCGACAATTATTGGAATGGTTGGTATGTTATTCATTTTAAGACCGTGACATTGGTTGGGATACCATTCCCTTTACGATCGTGGAAATGGTTGTAATATCATTCCCTTTAAGATCGTGACAATGGTTTGACTGCCATTCCATTCAAGACCACGATATTAAAGATAATTAAATTCCGACTACTGATTTCAAACAAACAAAACGTGATGGAACTGATTGTATACCCAGTAATGTATATACTATAACTTTACCTCCGCCCCCGTGGTCAGGTCTGGCGAACAAGAAGGCGATGTGTACATCGAAGTCCCAGTCGATGGCAGAGGACCACTTCAACTTCATCTCGCTCACCATCGGCGCCCACGAAATTGGCCACGGGTAACACACACTGTGTCTACTGTCTTTATTTATTTACTTAATTATTTATTTATGTTTTATTTATGTTTTATTTATTTACTTATTTATTTATTTGTTTAAATTTACCCATCGCATACTCCCACCCAACCGCCTAGTCTACCATGCTTATATGTGGCTGTGACTGGAGAAATGGGGCTTATTGCTTATGCGACCAGTGTAGCCCCAGATCAGCATGTGCAGTCTGATCAGGGCCTGCATTATTCAGTCAATGAATCATTCACAATTATTCTAACTAATAGTTTTGATCATTACCAGACGTCTGGAGAGCACTATAAAATCAGAAGTTTGAATATCCACAAATGCCACGAGTTCCATTTCTCCAGTCACAGACACATATATGCCTACTGTCTGTTCCACGTTTTGCTGCCGACGAACTTTTGGCTATTAAACACATTAAATCTAAAAATTACTTAAAAGTAAGTACTTTTTCATAAATAACAAAAAAGTCACACTCCCAAAAAAAAAAATTAACATGGGAGCTAAAAATAGATTTTTTGTAAAATATTTTTTTATTTGTGGACCGATTTTCAAAAGCTAACTTTCGTTTTCTTAGTTACATCATTTTCAAGCTATCTCGCCAGGTTTCGGAGTCAATTTCCAAAATTTTGGAGATTGACTCCCCATGTTAAATTCCCATAGGAAAATCGTTTTTTTCGCAATAAAATCAATATTTGATGGAATTTCATCAAACAAATTTCTTTGGGGAGGGTGACTTTTTTGTTATTGATAAAAAAGTACTAAATATGTTTTAGATTTAATGTGTTTAATAGCCAAAAGTTCGTCGGCAGCAAAACGTGGAACAGACAGTACAATCATTTGTGGATTATTGTTATGGCTGCCCGCCCCAAAACATGTTGCTGTCCGGGCAATGATCCAGAAATAGTACGTAGGAACTAGGGTCGTTACATGTTTGAATATTACTTGACAGTTGTACATGTACGTGCCAAAATGAGATCCATGTAATCGTGATTTTCAATCAATTAAATCAATTGTATTGGAATTAAACATAGGCCCGTACGCAGAGGGGGTGCGACGGGTGCTGCGTACGCACCCCCTTAACCCTTTCAATACCACAGGCCTGTAAAGTGGTATTGGCAAAACGTGTAGATCCAGATGAGCCGGCTCGTAACGAGCCGTCTCATCAGGATCTGCACTTTTTGCAAGTAATTTTGAGAACAAAAACACCCCATGTTCAGAAATGGACTGGTCTGAAAATCATTTTGTGATGATTGGATTGGTTGGAAAATTAACATATCAAAATCCATTCCAGTTACTTATGGGTGAAACGCTTAATCTGCCGAGATCTGTCCGTGGATTTGCAAAAACAAAATGTTCAGCCCTTCGCGCCGTCGATAACGCATCCATCCCCCCTAACTCAATTCCTACGTACGGGCCTGAAACATACACATACTATGCTGTTAGCCTAATAAACAGTTTAAACACGTACCGATGAAATGTGAGGTCAAACGTGTTACATGAAGATTCCTATTTTCCCTTCGTGGAATGCGTTATGGCCTATTATATTAAATATAAACTGATTTAATATACACGGATATATTACAGTTGAAATCTATCTGTAAACACAAACTATGGGACACTGTAGTTTAGCTTAACCAAGTATGTTAACTCTACTATATTACAGGCTTAACGCGAACCACGACTCGGATGGAAATACTTGCCCTGATAACCAGGGATATATAATGACGGCCACCAACTCCGCCATGACAGGGACCAATGCCCGGAAACCCTGGGTGTTCTCCTCATGCTCCGTGGAGACATTCGCTAACTTTGTCACTTCGTAAGTATGAGCTCCTACAGTAAGTCACTGACAACTTCGTAAATGCAATATTGTGTGGCAGGGGCTCCGGAAGCAACATAAGATTTGTCCGGCGGATCTAGTGGGTGCCCCCGTTAACCACACAAAGTGTATATTGTTACCACTCAGTTGAACCGTCTCAGCTGATGAGAAATTAGAAAAATTGTAAAACAAAAATTTAATTTCCGTTTTTTTGTATATATGAATTCCAAATATGTTAACATTACTGATCTTGCAGTCGTCGGACCTGCCGGATATGTTCCGACGCCCCTATGCGGGGTATGTAAACAGAAGTATAGAGTTTTCTTTGTTTGTTTATTAGTGTTTAACGGCCTATCAACAGCTAAGGTCATATAAGGCCGGGCAAACGGGTTCGATCCCATTTTAACCTGCTGCATTGGGGGGAAAATCCCAAAATCAGAACGGAATATTTACATCGAGAACAAATATATTCAGCCCTGAAATTAGAATAACCTGACATTGTGCCAGGTCCATACCACACCAAAGTCACTTGGCCCCTTCCCCTAAAATAGGATTACGAATATCGTAATACTCACATAAGGGGTATAGCCAGATTCAACTGTCACATATAAAATGCCAAAGACGTATGTGAGGGCCAAACCAGGTCTCCAGTCGAGATTCCGTTAAGGATGAACCCCGATCGTTAAATTACCCATCGCGTGCTGACACCTGCCACCGACAAGTATATTGCACGAGTGTTGATTCAATATGATATTTATTAAACGAGTTTACTGGTTTCATAAGAAACGAGGCTATGCCGAGTTTCTTATGAAATCAGTCAACGATAGTAATAAATCTCCTATTAATTCAACACAAATGTTTGATTATATTTATTGCATAAACGCATGGCAATACTTTGAAGCTGTAATAATTCCAGTACAAAAATATTTACACAATTCCCTAACATTTGATTGGCCCGTAGCAAGTCTCTGTCTAAAATTTATATCCTAATAAACTCCCACGCCGAACTACTTTCCGTAACCGTGAGGCACAGTTAAAATAATTCTTAAGAAAACGGAAAATAAACACATTTTCTTGATGAATTTATTTCAAATGCTGGAATTATTAGGAATGAATGGCCTTTTTGTTGAATTTATCGGGGATATAAACTTGGAAAAGTCGCGGGAATACTGGACGAGGCCTTAAACAAATTACAATTTTCGAAAAAAAAATAATATATATATATTTTTTTTTTTTCGAAAATTGTAATTTTTTATCGCTTCGTCCAGTATTCCCGCGACTTTTCCAAGTTTATACCCCGATAAATTCCACAAAAATGCCATTCATTCCTATAATGACCACCTAGCGTTTTCTGTAGACGCCTCATTCGTATATTTATTACACTAGTGTATTGTGATTTTCATACACCGTGATATTACACCGTGAAAGCCTATTGTATGCAATAATCAACGCACCTCTAGTCAAACCCCCGTGATTTAAACTTCCTTAGAGGCTACACGTATGGAGCCCATATCCCACGACCCTGTCAATGACGTCATTATCACTGAATGCAGCTATTCGTTAAAGATACATGCCCACTCAGTAGGCACAATATGCTCTTTATATCAGAGACATCATCTGTGACATTTTTCTGGCAAAATAAACGTTCATTATCCAACGTATTGATTGGCATTAGTAAACATTTTATATCAGACGTAACTTTCCACACTGATATCAGGGGCGATAACCGTTTTTCCTTAAAATGTACACGGACATTACTATTTATTATCTGTATTTATTGTTTGATGTGCAATAAACATACTTTATAATATGTCGAAAATATAATTTTTTCAGGTGACGCATTTAATTAGTATAAATAATTAAAAAATATTATGCCTCATTTGCATATGAAAATATCCTGATACCACCGCGCGTCACTATCAGTAAAATAAATATTATAATACTAAATGGTTATATCTGTATAGCGGGCAGTCGTAATTTTTAGAACTGGTGGAATAGTGACACAATTATACACTTATTTAATTCCCATAAAGAACAGTTTGAGCCTACACAGTGCGTATGTGCGAAACATTTTTGATATCCAGTCAATACAATTTTTGCATTTTACAGCCATTTGTAGGTGTTGACGGGATAAATAGAATAGTTTCCTGAGCCTTGCCAGATATTTTTTCCCATTCACGGCACTAACCTACTATTCTCTATCTATTTTCCTTATATCTGAACCAAAATATATGTTGTGACCACTCATTTGAACCGTCTCGGCGAGACGGTTCAAATGAGTCGTCACAACATATACTTCTGATGATAAATAAAGAAATTCTTGAGCCTTGCCGGATATTTTTTCCCATTCACGGCACTAACCTACTATTCTCTATATATACAATTGTAGTATGTCCAAAGTCTGTCATGCCAGAAGGCAGGTACACCTACCATGGTTATTAATGTTTATGAATTGTAGTCCGGACCCAGTTGCTCAAAACCTCTGTTAGTTCATTGAGACGATTCTAAAGCACTCCCAACTTGCCATTTTCGATGGAGAAATTAAAAACATTACCTCCAAATTACGCACCTTAACTGGAGCTCTTGTGGGAAGGAGAATTTTACAGTGTAACTCGTATATTCCGGACAGCCATGGGACCGGTATATTTGGCCGGAATAGAAAAGAGGCTGGCATAAACATTTCCAGAAATTCCCTGTAAAAATCAGGGCCCGGTTGCTCAAAACATCTGTTAGCTTAACAGACTGTTAAATCCTTAGCAATGCTAAGGATTTAACAGTCTGTTAAGCAAACAGAAGCTTTGAGCAACCGGGCCCTGACTGCTAAATGTATACTCCAGTTACTAATTGACTTTTACCAGTTCCAAAAACAATAAATAGTTTATATTTACGCAATATAAATCTCAGATAACAATCACATTATATGACACGAGCGGTAACTCTTATAATCATGAATTCCATTTTGTCGTCTGTTTATTTATTTTTTTTTTCCGTTGTTTTTCCCATCGAAAGCATGCTTTGACAACACTTTCGAATCATTTCCATTGGAAATGATTCGAAAGTGTTGTCAAATCATGTTTTTATTGAGAAGCAAGACAATATAGAAAAAAACAGCAGACGACAATTGACGTTTCCCGCATTCTAAGGGTTAATTATAACAATGAGATTATACATTCTAATGCTATTAACCATGTATGATGATTAGCACACTATGATATGATTAACAATATTAATGCGTATTGGATTTAACCCTTAGACCGCTGAATTAAAGAAAGTCGTCTGTTTTATTTTCTATTGTTTATCCCATCGCGTAGCTAAAATGGGATACATGGATGCAAAAGTTGTCAGTCCGTCCGCCCGCCCGTCCGTCCGTCTGTCCGTCACATTTTACATTCTACTATAACTTCTTTAGCGTATGTCCGATTGGCTTCAAATTGCATGTACCGTACATTTTTATTATCATCCATAGTTTCATTCCACACCCCATCCATGCTCCCCTCGCGCCCAATGTCAAATAACTTGTCATATTCAGTAGATTTTCACATTCCGTAAATGCGTGCACTTTGTCCATAATCCTATATCTTCTTCAGTGTATGATCGATTGGCTTCAAACTTCATGTGCATGTCTCACAGCATTCATATGGTCATTCCCCACCAATCCATGCTCCACCTTTGCCCAAGGTCAAGGTTAATTAACTTTGAAACTTCATATTCTGTAGATTTTTGCATTCAATAGATGCGTGCGTGTTTCTCCATTATCCTATAACTTCTTTAGTGTATGGTCGATTGGCTTCAAACTTCATGTGTATGTTTCACATCATTCATATGTTCATATCGCCATGCGACTCATGTCCCCATATGCCCAAGGCCAAGATCAGTGAACTTTGAAACTTCACATTCAGCAGATGTATGCGCGTTTCTCCATTCTCCTATAACTTCTTTATTGTACGAGCGATTGGCTCGACAAATCATGTGCATGATTCCCACCATTCATATGTTCATTCCACGCCACACGCATGTTCCCATTGTCAAAGTCAATTAACTTTGAAATTAAACATTCAGTAGATGCGTGTGTGTATCTCCATTCTCCATTAACTTCTTTAAAGTACGAGCGATTGGCTTGAAACTTCATGTGAATGTTTCTCATCATTCATATTTTCATTCCCTGCCCAACCCATGCTCCCCTTTATGTTTATTATCCAACCACCACAGCGGTGGGCTACATGCCGTTGGCGGCGTTTTTGTCTCGATGAAATATGTTTTGACTGTGATGAGAATCGTCTCATGTTTGTTTTGCCAATACAGAAGTAAAAATAGCAGACGATGCTATTCGTTTCCGCCTTTTAATGATCTAAGTAATATAGTTTATCTCGTCAACACAGTGCGTATGTGCTGAGAAACACGGTGCGTGAAACATTTTTGATACCCTGTTAATACGACCTAATCACTGCGTATGGATATGTGCGGTTGTCATACTAGTCGATTCTCCGATTTGGAGATGCGGCTGGGGTTATTTTTGCATTTTAAAGCTAAAGATAAACAGAATAGTAGGTTAGTGTCGTGAATGGGAAAAATATCTGGCGCGGCACGGAAACGGGATGTGCTCGGCAGAGCCTCGCCCATCCCGTTTCCTAAGCCTTGCCAGATATTCTTTCCCATTCACGGCACTAACCTACTACATTTGTATTCTCTATATATGTTGCTATGCAGACCCGACGCCAATTGTCTACAGGTGGATAACGCGGCTACGTCCGTCCAGTCAAGCGGGCCGCCCGCGGGTCAACTGTACAGCCCTAACGAACAGTGCCAGATGATCACTGGCGGCCTGGATGGCGTTTGTACGGTAGGTACAATTAATGGATGCTGGGCTTTGTGGTCCTGGCTGGTGAAATGGCGACTGTGTCATTTGTGACCAGTCTAGCTCCAGTAGCCTATTTCACCACCATTGCAAGCAAAGTATACATATCTAGCAAAGTATACGTTGAAGGAGAAATGTTCAATTTAAGGATAAATTTATTATTTTTTATTATACTAAATTTATTATATTATCACAGCCATTTTGGCTGTGATAATGTAATACATTCAGTATAATAAGTATGCATAGTATTAATCATCAAATATATGCATATCGTTAGTTCTATATGAAATAATGCATCTCGGGAAAACATGATTACTCCCTCAAAGTATACTTTGATAGATAAGTATGCTTTGCAATTTTGGTGAAAAATGCTACAGATACACTGCACCTAAAACACTCGCTTACAAGATTCCACTTTGTATTTCAGTCCATTCTGGAAAATAAGGATGTTTAACTTATATGTGTTTCGCTGTTATGTATCTCTGATTGCAATGACTATACAACACTAGAATGTGTCATGAAGTGCTAACATGTCTGATTTACAGTGGAACATCTCCAAACCGGACACCCTACCGGACACACAGGGTGTCCGATTTGGAGAGGTTCCACTGTACCATAATGTTCCTTTTGTCAACTAGTTCCGTGTCTGTTACAGAGTCTACATACGGGCAACTACGAGAACATCTGTACGGGGCTGTACTGTAGAAAGGCGACCGGCAACACGTGTATCCTCATCATACCGGCGGACGGTACGACATGCGGAGACGGCAAGGTGAGGGTTAGAGGTTGTTGTGTTTGTATGTGGATATATTCACGAGTTGCGCAGCGTGCGACATTGCACGACTTTATGAGCGCAATATCATTGCTCGGCAGAACGAGTGGCATATATCCACATGGAAATCAAAATACGTACATCAATCGCACTTTATACTTTAAAAGGAACTATTTTACGAGGTGAAACGTAGTTCCGGCCAATGTGACCTCACGAGGCGTCAATATGGAAAATTGTGTTTCAATGGGAAACGTATATACATATAATTCCAGCACAAAAATATTTACACAATTCCCTAACATTTGATTGGTCCGTAGCAAGTCTCTGTCCGAAATTTATATCCCAGTAAACTCCAATGCCGAACTACTTTCCGTAACCGTCAGGCGAAGTTAAAATAATTCTTAAGAAAACGGAAAATAAACACATTTTATTGATGAATTTATTTAAAATGCTGGAATTATAAGGAATGAATAGCCTTTTTGTGGAATTTATCGGGGTATAAACTTGGAAAAGTCGCGGGAATACTGGACGAAGGCCGTGGTATAAACTTGGAAAAGTCGCGGGAATACTGGACGAAGGCCTTTCCGGCCTTCGTCCAGTATTCCCGCGACTTTTCCAAGTTCATACCCCGATAAATTCCACAAAAAGGCCATTCATTCCTATAAATTATATAAAACATTGGGTAGGCCGGGATTGTTTCCCAACTACATGTATAAGGTATTTAGACGCTGTTTTCCGACTTTAACCTTGGCCTGAAGGGGTCAAAGGAATAAGAGTGCTAATTAACTCCCTCATGAAAATTACAATATATCTGTACTTTGCTGGAAATATATGTATTTAGCGTAACATCCACAATAACTATGATGCCAATACACGTGCAAATATATGTTTATGGATTTTTTTGGCAGAAATAATTGTTTTTTAAATTAGTAAACTGAAGTACTTCGACATTTCATCCTATCCATTTTGAAAATGTGATTATTTCGTCAGTGAAATAGCGCCTCGCACAGAGCTCTAGATAAGAGGCGAGCTCCAGGTAAGCGGCGTATTTGCTTAAATACCCAATTAAATTTGCCAAAAACCAAATTGAAATCGGAAGTAGCGATTATCAAAAAGCAATACAAATGTTATGGTACCTTTATCATGCTGCAAAACAACAATAAACAGACCACACACACAGCATATTTTTCTTATTTTCCGTGAAAACACATCTTGGTATTTCATTACAAAGAGACAATTCTACTGAAATGCCAAGACATGTTTTAATTTCGAAGCAACTATACAATAATTGCTGTCAGTTGATGTGTAAACAGTACTGTGATTTTATTTTACCCAATTAAAATTTTGAAATACCCAATTGCTTCAGAAATGATGGAGTGACAATGCTCAATTACTAATTCCTTATCTGGATCATTCAAACGTGTGTCAAATGTAAATGCTTTGATTTAACGGATTTTAAAATACGGCACTGGCTCGATGACCATGCATGTCGGTACCGACTATTTAAGTCCCCATCCGATATGACTAGGCTAGCACGAAGTTGTCTTGCCCAAGGACACGCCGGATCGGCCATTCGCGGTGGTCGAGGTGGGAATCGAATCCGCATCGCTCCCGATCCTCAGTCCGATGCTCTACATACTGAGCTAATCCGACCACCTTAACCCTTTCCCTGTTTTGCGATATTTTGACTCATCCAAATCGAAAACATCTGAATAAAAGAATCAAATGCTGGGTCAAATGATGGTTAAATTATCTGATAGAGTAGAAAACATTGTGGGAAAAGGAGAAATTGCTTGTTACAAGCAATTTCTCCTTTTCCCACAATGTTTTCAAAAGACATCTTCTGCAGAGGCGTGAAAAGTCGTCTCTATCAGGGAAAGGGTTAATGATCAGTCCGGGATGAAATTCATTTACACCAGTGTCCGCTGAAATAGTAGAGGTCCGCATGTCCAGAACATAGGCAGGCTGTCATGCGATATGTCTGCCGAAATTGATTTCTTTGACTAATAGTATTGCTTATGGACTCAGTAAGCAAATCCTGCAAATGTTAATACTGTTTTGCCTTTAGCTCAATTGTTTTTGCATGCGTACAATTCCAGTGGTGTATGAACGGCGAGTGTGTGACGTCATCGAGTGCTCCAGCTGCAGACGGTAAACCTTTACTAGTATATTGTAGTTGGGGACTCATCTATCTGTACATTTGTGTAACAATTTCCATCCGTTTTGAACATTACGAGTGCCCGCTACGCAGATTACTGATACTAATTTGTTGTTTCCGTTAACCTTTTGAAACGCAGTTATCAAGTTCCAATTATAAATTAATTTCTAATGAATAAATGAAACAAAATGTCTCCTTATATGTCAATCCGGTATGTGTCCAGGCGTCTGGTGAATTACATCACTGTTAATCCCATTTTCTCTAGTGCGGACATATTCCCATATATCATACAACCAGTGTACACCTTGATTTTTACCATTTCTTGATAGTGTCTAGTAATGTTTCTAGCTTATTTAGTAAGTGAAATATAGCTATCCGAACTATATATATCCTTAACTGATTGATTGGATGCAATATTTCTGCTGCCATAAATTGTTCAATTGCACATCGTGTATCGTGCTTTTCCGTCTGCAGACGGGACAGCACGTTTACTATGTGAATTGTACAGAGGCGTGCTTATGTTGATGTGCCTCTTGATTTGTTCTCTTAACTCATTGATTGGATGCAATATTTCTGCTGCCAATAAATCGTCAAATTGCACACCGTACAGCGTGCTATCCCGTCTACAGTTGCTGCCATAACAAGAGTCGCGTCCGACTGTTGTTGTGGCAGCAACTGCAGACGGGACAGCTCGTTTACGGTGTGCATTGTACACATACAGAGGCTCAAATACAATTGCTCAGCGTCCAACGTGCTATCCTGACTTCAGTTGCTGCCACAATAACAGTATGCAGACTGTTGCTGTGGCAGCAACTGCAAACGGGAGAGCACGTTTACCATGTGAATTGTACACAGAGGCGTGCATATATTAAACACGGACCTCTTGATTTGTCCTCTTAACTTATTGATTGGATGCAATATTCTGCTGCCATAAATACCGCAATTGCACCTCGTACAACGTGCTACCCCGTCTGCAGTTGCTGCCACAACAACAGTATCCAGATTGTTGTTGTGGCAGCAACTGCAGACGCGACAGCAGGTTTACTGTATGAATTGTACACATCCAGAGACGTGCATGTTCGGGGACCAGCTGGGAACGGTGTCTGCGGGCCTCACGTGCAGTGACGTGGTGTCCCAGTCCCTCAGTCAGTGCTATAACAGCCAGCTCTACAGCGCCTGCTGTGCCTCCTGCGCCACCGCCAGTCTCTCTATAGCAGGTAAATAGTGTGGACCTCCAGCTGAAGAAGGAGATCTTATAACCGTTGCAACAATTAAAGACCCTGATACGTAATATCAAAGAAAGCCGAAAGAAGCCGAATCCATTGTTTGAGTTTGTATTGGTTTCATTGACCTTAGTACAGTGGGGTCAGCGTGTAAGTGCACACACAAACGAACACGACAGGTTGGTTCGAACCTGTCGTGTTCGTTCGTGTGTGCAATTACACGCTGACCCCACTGTAAGCATGCTTGTGACTGAACGGCGACCAACGTCCTGATTAGAAAACGCAGATGCGCATGCTGATCTGGGACTATGCTGGTCGCAAACGCTGTAATAGTAAGGTACAGTTTCTCACCAGGCGTATCTCATGTATAACCCACTACATACGGGACATGTGCGATAAATAGTTCTTCATCAATCTGCATATTTCGAAAGTGGAATAAATGTAATACGTAATCGTAATCAACGTTTGCTAACGAAAGAGCCGAACTGGCTATCAATTGACACAATAAATAACTGAGAAATATGACAATCAAAGCTCCGAAGGTACTGGGCGTTTGTCCTAATGATAGCTTGACAGCTGTAAAACATTCCCGGCCGGGAGTGCTATAAATAGATGAAGTTTCTAATTTTAGCACACAACTATGTGAGGCACACTACTTGGAATCGGTTACAACAGGAAAACCACTAGTATTTGAAGGGATCAGTGGAAGAAGGGGGTTAACTCCATCATGGAGTTAGCCCCCTTCTTCCACTGACCCCTTCAAATATTCACGATTTGGCATCACGGGACAGTTGAAAATGCGTTTTTTTTTGTAGCTGCCAATTGTCCCGTGAGACCTTTTTTGATGGAATGAATGTACATGTATGTTGCAGCCCAACATCTTTCTTTACAGGATGTACCTATGGCGACAGGGTGACTGGGTGCACGACAAGCGCATGCTCTGTTGCCGCCAACCTGGACGTATGCTGTGCCACGTGTGCACCAGTAACAACAACAACAAATCCAGTTACCACAGCAGGCGGCGGTAGCGGGTCATCAGACGACAGTGACCTTCCAAGTAAGATTAGGTCCTTAATATCACTGACATTAAGCGCTGTGTTTTATGTAAATTATTTGTCTATGGAATAATACGTAGTGCTCAAACGAAACAGAACAAATAAAACGCCGATAATACGACATAGAATTACCTGTTTTCTGCGAAGACAAATAGCCACGGGCACGTGATTTACTATGTCAGACGTTCGCGCCAATCAGCTCACGTACTTTGAATCTACCGATTTTGAATTGCTTCAGCGCTGAAGTAATTCAGATATTATGTGATACTTTATCCTTACATTTTTGCAACACATTTTCTGACAGTACGACACACGTTTTTGACATTATACATGTACATTTAATAATGTCTAGTTTGTGATTATCATTCAACATAACTTACGAAACGTTTTAAATGTGAATAGTTACCACAGCTCAAACACAGACAATCAAACTGCTTGATTTTAACCATTTGAACCCGAAATCCCGCTATAGCGGTTTATGCAAAAAGTGCAGATCCAGATGAGCCGGCTCGTAACGAGCCGTCTCATCAGGATCTGCACTTTTTGAAAGTAATTTTAATAAGTAAGTAAGTAAGTAATTTGTTTATTATAGTGACATGTGTAAACGTACACGAATAAATATAACATTGATAATCATACTAATTACACCCGGCCCATTGGACCTATATGTCACCTTGTTGCAACATAAATGTTTCACTTGATTCAAATAATGTCTGGTGTTTGCAGAACATGAGTTTCTGGTTGCATGCATTTGCCGGACAATGACCGGACCAACGCTCAGCCCCCGACCCACGGTCACAACAGCTTACGTACATTTTACTCATCAATACTGACAGCATTGATGTCTTAATGCGACCGTATTCTATACAAATGCGTGAGCAGGTGGATTAGCAGGCTCGGGATTTCCAGCAAATACATGCGACCGAATTATACAATTTGGCTTGTCGATGACCAGTGTAGTTTTTAATCGATATTCGAAGCTAAACTGTCAATTGGCTAGTATTATTGAACAGAGCAAAGTTCAATCATGCCGTGTTACTAATCAGCATAATCTGGATTTACTCTGGTCACAAAGGAATGAAATAGGTGTATACGTCAGTCGCTGAGTGAGGTATTGTGGAATAATAACTGGTGAGTAAATGTGTGTCATCCGAGTTAATCACATAGCATTTGACGACTTTCACTTGTGATAGTGTACATGTACTTATATTGTCAAATTAAGGGTTTATTTGTGAACAGTGTATATGCTCATCAGCATACGGATCACCGCAGTCTGATGAGGAAATAAACTGCTCAATAAATATAACACATACACACCAGACCAATGCGATGCGATATGTTGGCCTACAATATATACCCTGACCAATATTTCTTAGAACAAAAACACCCCCTTTTCATAAATGGACGAATCTGAAAATCATTTTGTGACCATTGGATTGGTCGGAACATTAGCATACTTTATAATCTGTCGAAAATATTGTTTTTTCAAGTGACGCATTTAATTAGTATAAATAAGTAAAAAAATATCATGCCTCATTTGCATATGAAAGTATCCTGATACCAACGCGCGTCACTATCAGTAAAACAAATATTACTAAATGATTATATCTGTATAGCGGGCACTCGTAATATTTAAAACTGGTGGAATAGTGACACAATTGTACACTTATTTAATTCCTATACAGAACATTTTGTGCCTCATAAGTGGGCAGGTACCTTAAGATGTAACAGTAATTGCGTTAATAATAACGTTACTGAGTATGCCGATGAAGCGTCACATCTGATTAAATTAGCACAATAAACACAAATAGGTGGTGTTTCATTTTATGAAGAAATATATTGTTTCAATCGCAAATGTGCTGAGTAAAAAATTGAGTTGTTTTAGTGGTGTTGTTATGATCTACATTGTTGTGTTAAAACTCATAGCTGATCAGGACCTACACATTTTAAATAACATATGTATGTTAATTAAAAGTTACTTCTGATCAGGAACTACACTGTAATTTAATAGAATATAGTGTACAAATGTGCTAAGCTAACTTTAGTAGTTATAGCTGATCAGGATCTACATAATACAACTTGTGACATTTTGTTTCCTGCTTGATTTAATAATTCATTACATGTACATATTAAAAACATTTAATAGCTAATAAAGTCATGTGTATACACACGTTTACTTTACTTTAACCCAAATTGTGGTATGTAACTTTCTGCTGTGCAGAATAGCAATTTTGACCAATTATCACCAATTAAGTCCATTGTTAAGCATAACAATAGTGTCTCACTTTCCCAACATGCAAACACCCCAAATGTCTACCTGAAATACAGAATATTGGGAAAGTGAGAACACCCCAGCATATCACAGTCCATTCCAGTTCCTTAGGGTTGAAAGGAGGGTTAAGTCAAATATAGTGGAACCTCTCTAAACCATACGCCGAGAAATGTTAGTTGTGCTTAATTTTGATAGTGTGCTTTGCCCTTTACCTCCGAAAAAACAATTTCCCCATGTTAAATCCCCATAGACATCTTCACAGAGTGAAGATGTCTATGGGGATTTAACATGGGGAATTTTTTTAGAATTTCAGAAATACTGCACCGATTTTCAAAATTTAACTTTTGTTTTCTTAGTTAGATCATTTCCAAGATATCTAGCCAGGTTTAGGAGTCAATTTCCAAAATGTTTCGTTTTTTGACTCCTCCCACAGCTCCTCCACTTCCTTTTCCCCCATGTTAAATTCCCATAGACAAATTAATTTTTCGTAATAAAATCAATATTTGACCGAATTTCACGAAATAAAAAGAAGGCTCATTCTTCAATTTTCCTTTAATTTAATATTATCGAAAAAATATTGTTTTGGAATTGTTTATATAGCCGTAAAATTTGGGCAGCTTTCGTGAAACAGACAGTAGTACACCAAAAACTGATGCAGCAAGATGTGTACTGAGACTGAGATAGATTGCCCGCCCATCTGGCTGCCCGCCTGTTCCAGGTTAGATAATACTAAAGGACGCGAAATCATGAACCAAGGGGGTATGCAGACGTAGTCCGGTAAAACAAAAGAAATAGTGCGGGCGTTTTCAGGTCACATACACAGTTTTCTTGCAAATCTTGATCTATTTATACTACCCAGTTTCACTTGAGGAACATTTTGTTTTCAGCATACTTGTAACATTTAAAAGAAAACACTGAACGTGTTGGTCACGTAGTGTAAACAGAGATTCCGTGGCCAAAAATGTAAACAATATTGGGGGACATGACGAAGTTGGATTTTTCTTTCCTATGAGTAAGTGAACCTATTGTTTAATCCATGCAGAACCAGCAGAGACTGGCTGCATGTCATGTACAAGTAGGTCTTACAGCATCCATACGAATAGTGAAAGTAGGAGAGACTGGCCTTATTGGATGGGATTCAGTTAAATTATATATAATACTATAGTAAAACTATTTGGTGTGTTCTAACCTCCAGAGTGGGTAATTCCCGTTGCGGCCGGCGGGGGCGGTGCGCTACTGCTACTCGTGATCGTCGGGCTTATATGCTGCTGCCGGGAGGGCGGGCACTCGAATCGGGGGCGCAAAGGCAAACGCAGGGTAAGTGCATAAGGCATAAAGAGTATGAGTGTGGTGTGGGCAACACGAACTTACCTACGAACGTTCTGCTGGCATTTCTGTTTGATACGTTTACTGAAGAAAGGATACAAACAAAATAAATTTGACAAATTTTGTGGGTTTACTTTTCATTGTTTTAAACTGTCATGTGCAAATGCATTCATTTTCTGTTTATTTTTAGAACATCAACTCATGTTTTCTATCCTAATACTAGCACGTCATATTGGCACGTAAACACTTAGTACGTTTTGGTCCCTCACTACAGGGATATGTAGGTTAATAGTAATGGTTGCGAGTTGTGAGAAAGTTTTCAAATGTGTACATGTATTTTGATCAGCATGCTCACAGTGAAGTATTTTTACATTCGCTGACTTATAGTATTGATGGATTTACATTTATTGAGCATAGGCTGCATATGCAGCCTATGCTCAATAAATGTTAATCCAATAATCCCCCTCTAATAGTGTTGCATCAAAGCCGTGAATCTCATTAAAACCGTAGTTGGTATCAATTTGACGTGCTATATACAAATACATCTATGTTAAACGATATTTTATTTACACTTATATATCGTGTAGTTTAACATGTATACAGTGTAGGGTTGTATAACTAGATGCAACGGTAGTTCATTATGAATATTTCGTTCCTTCGTTTCTACACAACACAACTTAGAAACACGTCGTAGAAATATAGAAACGGACATTAACCCATTACATGCGGAATACACCTTTACGGGTATGAAATTTACTTAATATTTTATTTTTGTTATTTCTCAATGAAAGTATAAATTGTGAGCATTCATTTGAACCGTCTCGACGAGTCGGTTCAAATGGTGCTCGCGACATATACTTCTGAGTGCATAGAAGGAACATATTTAGGATTTTCCGCATACATAATGGCGTATCCTCAGCATGAAACGTCGTTTTGCGACAAAGGAATGCACAGATAAACGGTACCTAAAGCTAGTATCTCACTGGGCTGCGACTGTTGGCGACAAATTGCGAACGGCATTCGCGAGGGAGTTTCCAAAATGTCTCGAAACGTTCGCAGGGGTTCTCAATTTCCTCCCGTGAGTCGCAGGGCCTCGCACTCGTGTCGTTGGAATTTTGAACATGTTCAAAAAATTTGCGCGACAAATTTTCTCTAAAAATAGTCACAGAGTGGTCGCGGGTGTCTCGAACCCGTCTCGAACCCGTCTCGAACCCTTCTCAATTTAGTTTCCGTGAGTCAGAAAGTGCGAGACATGTGAGACAACAATGGCGACCTATGAAACTAAATTCTAAATTGTAATTGATTGGAGACAAAAATGAGAATCTGACATTCCGGGCGCGAGACAAGCGCGAACTGCCCTGGGAGCGCGACAAAATCACGAATAAATTGAGAATAAATTGCGAACAAATTGCGACAAAATTAAGACACTATGTGACTAAATTGCGAAAACGAATGTCGCAATTTATTCACAGTTTGTTCGCAATTACGTCATATGCCCCACGTGACCAGGCCATATATAAAATGATTGAAAATATTTCTCAATTGTTACGCATAACTGCGTGTCCGGTTTATAGAGGTTATACTGCAGTTAACTTTCAATTTTCAGAGCGTTGACCACCGACATAAACGGCGACGAGGACGAAGGTAGGTTCTCGTTAACATACGCAATTGTCAAGTAAAAGAACAACTTCGATCTTCAATTCACGCATGCATGATCCTAACCTGAATTTTCTGTCTGTAACGCAGACTGAAAATTCGGGTTATGACCATGCATGCCCTGCGTTACAGACAGAACATTCGGGTTGGCATGCATGTTCCTATTTGGCAAATGGTCACGTAATCATTCAAACAGCGTAACCATCATCAGTATTTACATGTATGTAACCGATGGATGTGTTAACGTAGGAATACATGGAGCTGCCATTTAGACATCGGGGCCCAGTTGCTCAAAACCTCTGTTAGCTTCACGGACTGTTAAATCCTTAACAGTGTTAAATAGTTAAGTCCGTTAAGCTAACATAGGTTTTGAGCACCTGGTGTAAGGATTTAACAGTCCGTTAAGCTAACAGAGGTTTTGAGCACCTGGTGTTAGGATTTAACAGTCTGTTAAGCTAACAGATGTTTTGAGCAACCATGCCCTGGTGATTATTCCCTCACCGATAAACAAGAGGGGATATAGCTCTAGTGGATGTACGTGCCTTCGTACGTACGTACGTACGTTAGTAACATCTTTCATTTTTCAATAACTTATGAACCCGTTCACCGATTATGATAATATTTGGCCACAATGTGTGTCTATGGATGGCGCTTTGTTTTGCATACGACCCACGACCGACCGCCCAATGTCAAGGTCACCGAGGACTTATTAGTATCAAGGCTGCCAGCGAAGGGATTAGCTTAGTGATAACGATGCCCTTGTTTTACTGAAAATATACGAGGAGTGACTGACAGCTTCATAACAAAGTGACGGTATATAAACCCTGTTTTAGTCAAATAAAATAATGAATAAGTCTGATATGTGTGATGGACCTTTTCTCGCCAACATGGCGACATCTGTACTTTCATTGTACTTTCCATTGGAACAGTGTACTAAATATACTTTACCCCGATTGTATATATTCCAGTAACTCTGGTTACCATGGCGATGATAATCGGCAAGGCTACCACGATACCCAGCCTAGAGGTAAGCAGGGACACCCGATTGCATCATATTGCATTGTCATAAATTTAGAGTCACATTCACACATTCCTGGGGCCCGTTTCACTAAACTTCGTACGACTAAAATGTTCGTAAGTGCAAACTTACGATAGTCTGTTAATTTTACATTAGCAATGTTGTCTTGTAGACACTTGCAGCCTATGCTCAATAAATGTAAATCCATCAATTGAAATTTCCATACGATTCTAAATGTGCACTTACGAACATTTTAGTCGTACGAAGTTTAGTGAAACGGGCCCCTGGCATTCAGGATCATTCACACAATGAAATAGTTACATGAATTTATAATTCGCCCTACTTTATAAGCCAATCACTGACCAGTATCGTGCTGCACTTATTTCACATAATTATTACATATTTCCAACAATTTACATACTACCAGATTTAATGAGTACTTGTTGGACAGGAAATGGAAAATCAATACCCGGATGGGAGACTGCATTATGAATCTGGCTAATTATAAGTATGTTATTGTTTGCATATTGGATTTTTTAATTAACTAAATGTTGCGGTCGCTAGCGCTTCCTCGCATTTAGTACCTTAAAATCCAATATGTGAACAATGAATTATATATAGTGTTTGTGTGTTGATTATCGTGCCAACCATATTGTAAGAGCAAGTCATTTTTAGTGATGATACATACTAGTCTTGAACAGCCTACACAATCCACTGGTACGCATATGGAACATTATAGAGTGAGCTAGCTAACACACCAGGGGGGCGTTTCACTAAACTTCGTACGACTAAAATGTTCGTAAATGCAAAATTATGATAGTCTGTAAATTTCACATAACATTGTTTTTATTGGATTTACATTTATTGTTGAGCATAGGCTGCAAATGCAGCCTATGCTCAATAAACGTAAATCCATCAATTGAAATTTCCATACGATCCTAAATTTGCACTTACGAACATTTTAGTCATACGAAGTTTAGACAAACGGTCTCCAGACACATCTCTGGTCATTAACTCTTTTTATAGTGCAGTTTACAGGTTCCTGTGATTTGAAGACATGTATTGCAATCGCTATAGTAACCATGGCGTGCGTATATTTCAGGTGATGCTTATTATGGAGCGAGATACTGAGGAGCGGATCCCGACACTGCAATAAGATCTATATTCAAAGTCAATTGTTCATTAATTTAATTTATATACATTAATATTTGTACTGACTATATTTAAAGTCCATTGGAAAAGTCGCGGGAATACTGGACGAGGCCTTCCGGCCTTCGTCCAGTATTCCCACGACTTTTCCAAGTTTATCAATTTTTCATTAATTTAATTTATAGACATTAATATTTGTACTGACTATATTTAAAGTCCATTTATCATTGAATTTGAAGGAAAATATAAGTGTCGAAAAACATGTCAAATTTGCACGTCGTCCAGTATTAAGAAATCAAATGAAAAAAGAAGTAGAAAAACTAGGAAGCCAGGCAGTAGTTTGCATGAAATCTGTCTAAACCGGACACCATGGGAGGTCCCCATGGTGTCCGATTTCGAGAGATTCCACATTAATTCAGGTATTTGAACAATGCAATACATGCGTGTATGTGTGTGCTGTGCAATCACGAACATGCGTTATCATTAGAGTAATGTTGTAGTGATATTCGTCGAAGTGAACATTCTGAAGGTTTCTGGGTGGCCAGCATATAGAGGTTCCACTGTATCAACATTAAGCCGTAAAATGTGGACCCGTTATTTCCTATAAATAAAGGTACATGTAATACTAGTACTAGTAATACTCGCGTCGTGTGGAACGTAATGTGACTGCCAAATCAAAAAGGGCCTATGCCGTACGCCGCTCATCATTCCGGCCAGTTAATCATTCTTAATTTGTGGCTGTGACTGGAGAAATAGGGCTTATGGAATACGTGACCAGTGTAGCTCCTGCTCAAATAGCACACTCGTGTAGCCTGATGACAATCTATATTGCTTGTTAGAAGCATGACGGGTGTTTCATTGATGTAATGGCGAACATTGCAGATACATACCAGACTGGTCCAAAACCCCATCAGCCCCAGTATTCAAATCATACCCACATTTAGTTACTGATATGGATATATAGAGGGTTTTACATGAGTGGTGAGTTTACTGGCATCATTAGAAACGAGGTTGTATCGAGTTTCTGGTGAAATCAGTCAACTAGTTTAATAAATATCATATTAAATCCTCACAAATGTTATATTTTATTTATTACATAAGCACATCATCATATACTAGTATTATGATTTAGTGCACCATGGTATTACACTGGGAATGCCCAGTTTGTGCAAGTCTTGTTACGAGCGTGTGTACATCACCTCTAGCTACAATAATTCGCCTCCGATATCATAGCAGTTACGACCTTATGTTACTAGACCATCGATATGTTATATACGGCTACTATTTGACCCATTCAAAAAACATTTAGTAAACTGTATATGTTATACATTTAAACAAATACTCTTTGATGTAGAACTGGTAAATTGTCAAAAATAATATAACATTTCCCCATGGAAGCCATATTTTCTCTAGTTGTTGTTCAACATTCAACATAACGAAATGAAGCTTTCAAATTTACAAGATATACATGTAAATATCAAATGACATTACCTTGACACGGTAAAATAACCAATTTCTGCATGTGTATGTTCGTTATTAATTATTTATTGATACAATTTTGACAGTTTTATATCGCTAACATATCAAACACGCCGGATAACCGATTGCAAAAATCAAACGTCAATGCGTTACATTAAAGAGATGGGGTTAAATTGCTACCCTCGCGAGAGGTATGGAGCGGGCTAGCAATTTTGTTTCTACATCACCACCTGCGCTGCTACTCTTGCCAATATTTGTTAATTTATTTATTACAAAATACTTGAATATTGTGCTTGAAAGCAAGCAGCTTGATTGACTAAGCCTGAGCTGTGCTACAGCTCAGGCTTAGCCAATCAAACTGCTTGATTGTGTGTTGATATCGCCAGTAGATGTTTAGAAATGTTGACATATGGGCAAGATTAATGCAGACCGTGGTGTACTATTACATGTATACATGGGATACGGGCTCGTTCGTCCCAATGAATGTTCGCCCTGAGACTGTTCGTGCCAATAGCTGTTCGACCCATGACGGGACAGTTCGCCCCATTAGTGTACATGTAACTGACTTCGACAATATCTGTGCATCGGTAATGTGGGTAAACTCATTGATGTCAGGTTTTAGGCTCCTGTATTGTAGAGGGTATGTAGAAAATTGAACGGATCAGTGTAATATTTCATTCACCACTTTACCCTTTCAATCGAGAGGCCAGAAAACCAACATGTGCAAACATTGTATATCCAGATGAGCCGGCTCGTGACGAGCCGTCTCATCAGGATCTGCAGCATTTGTCGCTATTTATTCGTCCAAGGTTGACAGAATTAACTATTGCAGCTACCGTCTAGGTGTTATAGTTCATAGTAAATGGTATTTGTTGCAACAGTCGAAGCGAGTTAACTGTGTCAGTATAGCGTATAAAACATGTACCGGTTATCTCCCTTCTTCTGTCGTTTGTCGATGAACGGAAAATTATAGTCGCCACCCTGTTCGTCTGTCTGTCTGTCCGTCTATCTATCCGGGATTTACGTTTAAGGTTCCGGCTACATGTATCTCTGTTGATGTCGGATTTGGTTGGAACTTCATATACTTACGTCTCACGGGACGGTTAGGGATTACGGGCAAAAATGGGTTGGGGGATTTTCTATACATTTCAGCACTGAGTACCTGTATGTGCAGAAACATAGGTTTATCAACATTTATTTAGTGTGCGAGGCTGGAAAGTGTGTATTTGTGGCATTATTTCCAAATTTCAGAAGATTTTGCTAGCTCTGCTTGTTCTAACATAATTGAAAATGGCGGTGCCCGTAAAGCAGGTTCGGCCGACATGAACAATGCAAGTTTTGGGCATAGCATACCAGTTTTTGTAGCGGAAAACTGGGGTGGTTATGACCCTTTCGAAGCCGGTTTTAGATTCCGTTCTGGTATACGTAAATATCGAAGCTCGCGTTCCTGATATTTTCATGATTGTTCCTCGCGGAATGTCGTTCGCCAGAAATTTCGCACACAAAAGCAGGCGGTCGGGTTAATTTCTAAAAAAAAGAGTGCAAATGTAAATACATGTAGTTAAGTAGCCAGTGGACCGTTTGTTGTATTTTTATTGTTGGTGATTTTAGACATTTATCACAAGTGTCACATGCAATTACATGTCGATGGTCTAGTAACATAAGGTCGTAACTGCTATGCTAAAGCATAGCATTTACGACCTTATGTTACTAGACCATCGATGTGTCAGCGGTGGTTGACACACTGGGGTCGCCACCCGTCACAAAGACAGCGTGATGGTCTAGTAACATAAGGTCGTAACTGCTATGCTAAAGCATAGCAGTTACGACCTTATGTTACTAGACCATCGATGTGTCAGCGGTGGTTGGCACACTGGGGTTGCCACCCGTCACAAAGACAGCGTTTTCACTTTTCCAGTGATGTTTAATTTGTCATCATCCATATTTTCATACTATAACCCACCCATTCTGTACTGACGGTCAAGGTCAAATGACTAATGAAATTTGCATCAAAGTTTTTGAGGGGACCGTAATTCTCTATCAGTGTTACTGATTTCTTACAAAATCGAAACTGGAAATCACGAAAAACAGAAAGTATAATACACAATACTGTCTGTGTCACGAAATGTCATGATATATCGCACATGATCTTAGGTACAACATTAAATTAGGTGTCTCAATAATTTTGGCTTATGGGTGGAACTTGACTCTAACTATATCCTAGATGGCCCACTTAGAAGATCGAGGTTGATAGTCATTGACTTCAATTTCGTTTTAATATATGGCTGTCTGAGTGCCTTCCTTGAGTGCTTAAAACTGGGTGACAATGCAATACATGTAGTACTACTGTCTGTTTCACAAAAGCTGCCCACATTTTACTGCTATATAAACAATGCAAAACAAAATAAATATTTCTTTCGATAATATTGTTTTAGAGTAAAATTTGGTCCAATATTGATTTTATTGCGAAAAAACAATTTCCACATGTTAAATCCCCAGATGTCTATGGGGATTTAATATGGGGACTTTTTTCTAATTTCAGAAATATTGGACCCATTTTCATCTTTTGTTTTCCTAGTTAGATCATTTCCAAGCTATCTAGCTATGTTTCAGAATAAATTTCCATTTTTCTTTCGTTTTTCGAATACAGGTTATCCACCTCTTTTTCCCCAAACTACAATAATTCACCTCCGATATGTTATCTACGGCTAAAATTTTACCCATTCAAAAAATGTGAGCAACCGAAGTGCATACCCAAACCTGTTGCATGTAGGTCAAAATTTAGTAAACTGTATATTTTATACCAAATAATCGTTGATGTTGAACTTGTAAATTGCCAAAAGTAATAGAACAGGGAAGTCATTCTCCCATGGAAGCCATCTTTTCTCTAGTTGTTGTTCAGTCAACATTCAAAATAACGAAATAAAGCTTTCAAATTTACAAGATATACATGTACATGTCTGATATAAACACCTTGACACGGTAAAATAACCAATTTCTGCATGTGTGTGTTCTTGATTAATAAGTTATTGATACAGCTTGGACAGTTTTATATCGCTAACATATCAAACACGCAGGATAACCGATTGCAAAAATCACTCTTCCATCTGTTACATTAAAGAGATGGGGTTAAATTTCTACATCGCGAGAGGTATGGAGCGGGGTAGAAATTTTGTTTCTATTTTTCCCCATGTTAAATTCCCATAGAGAACACATTTTTCGTAATAAAATCAATATTTGACCAAATTTCACGAAATGAAAAGAAGGCTCATTCTTAAATGTTCATAAAATTTATCATTATCTAAACAAATATTGTTTTTGCATTGTTTATATGGCCGTAAAATTTGGGCAGGTTTCGTGAAACAGACAGTAGTGACAATAAGTAAAAATCCAGGATTCGATACACAATGAACGATACTACAGGGCCCGGTTGCTCAAAGCTTCTGTTAGCTTAACAGACTGTTAAATCCTTAGCATTGCTAAGGATTTAACAGTCTGTTAAGCTAACGGAGGTTTTGAGCAACCGGGCCCATGTTTATTACGTACATCACAGTGCAAAAATGTGCACTGTTACATAATTGTACTAGGTTCTCAAATATAAATTGCCGACGCCACAAGAGGACAATCTGGTTGCTGTCTTGTACATACAGCGGAACACATCTAAACCGGACATATAGAAAAGAGTCAGTGGTGCTTATTTCTGATAGGTTTCATCTCCGATGATACTGTCTGTTCATGATGGCAAACACCCACGCGTGTCTTGAAGAAGTCATCCGCCTATTATATAATATGATTTAATTGATTGATTAAATCGAGTGATTGGAAACTTAAATACTAAATTATCGTGAAACCTCTCTAAACCGGACACCCTGGGGACCTCTCAGTGTGTCCGGTTTAGAGAGGTTCCACTGTACCACGATGTTTAAGATGGAAACTCAATGTACAGTAGGTATACTACATATATATGCATTAACAAGAAAAAGATATGGAAAGATATACAAATGTGTCAAAATGTGAAAGTATTAGCATTTAGAAGTGACAGCCTACGTGTCGGAACTGTAAGAAGACCCTCGTATGTACCGTACCATCAGATTTATGGATGTACTATCTTTGAAAGGAATGATAACGTCTATGAAGTATGTCATTAATTTGTTTTTGTCACTTGCGGTAGGCGTATGGAACGCCAAATCTACATAAACTCAAATATATATTGCTAGCAACAAATATTTGGAGCTAGCAATAAATATTTGGAGAGCTCTCGAAATCATTTGGAGAGCTCTCGAAATCAATTAATGATATCTCGAAATCATTTGGAGAGCTCTCGAAATCATTTGGAGCGAGCATTATATAACATTTGATTTGGAGAGCTCTCTAAATCATTTGGAGAGCTCTCGAAATCAATTAATGATATCTCGAAATCATTTAAAGAGCTCTCGAAATCATTTGTAGCGAGCATTATATAACTTTGATTTGGAGAGCTCTCGAAATCATTTGGAGCTATCTCAAATCAATTGGAGAGCTCTCGAAATCATTTGGAGCTATCTCTAAATCATTTGGAGAGCTCTCGAAATCATTTGGAGCTATCTCTAAATCATTTGGAGAGCTCTCGAAATCATTTGGAGAGCTCTCGAAATCAATTAATGATATCTCGAAATCATTTAGAGAGCTCTCGAAATCATTTGTAGCGAGCATTATATAGCTTTGATTTGGAGAGCTCTCGAAATCAAGTTATATAATGCTCGCTACAAATGATTTCGAGAGCTCTCTAAATGATTTTGAGATATCATTAATTGAATTTCATGAGACTCTCCAAATTGATTTTTAAGAGAGCTATCCAAATTGGATTTAGAAAAGATTTTCATCAATTGAATTGATTTCCGAGAGCTCTCCAAATGATTTGGAGAGGGGGAGCTCTCCAAATCAAATGTTATATTGCTCGCTCCAAATGATTTCGAGAGCTCTCCAAATGATTCGAGAGCTCTCCAAATGATTTAGAGATAGCTCCAAATGATTTCGAGAGCTCTCCAAATGATTTAGAGATAGCTCCAAATGATTTAGAGAGCTCTCCAAATCAAAGTTATATAATGCTCGCTACAAATGATTTCGAGAGCTCTTTAAATGATTTCGAGATATCATTAATTGATTACGAGAGCTCTCCAAATGATTTCGAGAGCTCTCCAAATCAAATGTTATATAATGCTCGCTCCAAATGATTTCGAGAGCTCTCCAAATGATTTCGAGATATCATTAATTGATTTCGAGAGCTCTGCAAATGATTTCGAGAGCTCTCCAAATATTTATTGCTAGCTCCAAATATTTGTTGCTAGCAATATATATTTGAGTTTATGTAGATTTGGCGTTCCATAGGCGTGGGCGTATAGAAATATAATTTATTTTCACACTCATAATATGAGATTTTGTACCTCGGACATCTGCGTCATTTCATGAAATACGTTTACAAATCTTAAATTAATTTCCGTAAATGGCGTCAAAAGTTGACGACATTTTCAGAGTACATGCGGAATATAATTATGTACTCTGAAAATGTTGTCAACTTTTGACTTTATTTATGAAAATATTGTAAATTTTGTAAACGTATTTAATGAAGTTACGCAGATGTCCGAAGGTACAAATTCACATGGCGTGTCTCATATGTGGCTGTGACTGAAGAAATAAATAAAGTAAAAAGTATTCCGCATGTATTTTGCCAACTTTTGATGGCATTGGAATATTCCGGCATGTACGGAAAATATTGTAAAGTTTGTAAAAGTATTTCATGAAACTACGCATATGTCCTAAGGTACAAAATCGCATGATGTGTCTCATATAGGTGTCAATGTTTGTAAAACAGAACAACGTCATAAGCTATTGTTGTGAAACATCAAGGTGTCACGGGGTGGGTCTGACACCGAAGGTCGAGTACGAAGTCAAAATGGGCCACCACTTGACAAAACGGAGCGCATGACATTTTGAGTAATAGAGGATGATACATGAGTCATTTAATATATTTATTAAACTGTTTTACTGAGTTCATAAGAAAGTCAAGACAAGACAGTGATGAATTAATATGATCATTAGTCTAGTGTACTTCTTTTCTTAATAAAAGCAAGATTTGACATTTTACCCAAAAAAAATACTCGTTCTAAAAAATTTCTAGAGTTTAATAATATCGAAGAAAAATATTGTTTTTGCATTGTGGATATAGCCGTGAATTTGGGTGAATTTCGTGAATCAGACATGCTTGGATTGGTGGGTATCATCAGTAAGCATATGGCTGCAGTGATTGATTGATTGATTGATTGATTGATTCAATCATTGATTCATCCAATTGGGTTTTACGTCCGTTCAGGTCATATGCAGACGGGGTTGCAAAAGTGGTAGGGTGGCGGTACAGTCAGCACTAAAAATACAATTAAAACTGAAAGACAGTGTCCTGATACCGTGCCAGACTCCGTTACTATACGGGATCACTTGGCCGCAGGTGTAAAGATTCAACGTTAAGATACGCATACATCCCTAGCTAGTTATTTCCCTTTATATATCTATTTATAGATACCCGGTCCTATGCAGTATTTCAGTATTTTTCTTACTGAAAAACACAAAGCAATAGTTTTCGGTACAGAGAAGACCCAGATCAGACTGCACATCTGGTCTTCTCTGTGCCGAAAACATCTGTGCAGTCTGATCTGAGTCTACACTGATTGCAATAACATTAATAAGTGTGAACATATGAATCTGGCAAATAATGCAGACCTGGATCAGATTACGTAGATTCACAGGATGATCTGGATCAACTTTCGTCCAAAACATTAGCATAATTCCTTTTCACAACACTTTCTGCTACATTCACCCTTGCTACAGTGGGGTCAGCGTGTAAGTGCACACACGAACGAACACGACAGGTTGGTTCGCTACCCACCCAAAGTGTATGTTGTTACCACTCAGTTGAACCGTCTCGCCGAGACGGTTAAACTGAGTAGTAACAATATACACTTTTGATGCGAAATGAGAAAAAATGCAGAAAAATATTTACATTTTTTTTATACATGAATTACAGTGGGGTCAGCGTGTAGGTGCACACACGAACGAACACGTTCGTGTGTGCACATACACTCTGACCCCATTGTACATGCCTTCAGGCCCTATATTATACAAATTGGACCGGATTTATATATACAAATTCAAAGGGAGATAACTAGGTACGATCCCCCATTGAATCTCGAACGTTGTAGGCGCTGATCTGACTGAGCCGATACTGATAGGCGCCTACACTGTTCGTAGATGTAAATATGCATCTACAAAACATTCATAAATCGTCACGAAACCAATGTTCATATTTACTCACACCCATACAAACGGAAATGACAATTATGGGTGGTGCGATTAGTTTGTTTACTGTACTTTTCAAAAGCAAATAACTACAGTATTTTTATGTCTCCATGATCATCGACTTCACACATAAATCTTCCACCTGTTGTCTGAAGATCGACTTAATTACTAACCATTTATGGGCACGCCTCTGAAATTATCCCTCTTATCGCAGTGTCGATATTTACCGATATTATTCATGTCATATTAATTTGCAATTAACGTCGGAAGTTGGTGCGATTTTCAGAAGCCGAAACACGCCGAATGACTGTGGTTAACTCCGGATATGCTCTGATTTTTTTTTACCAACTTCCGACGTCATTTACGGAAAAAATATCATAAGGTTTCGAAATTGACATCGGCGAAACACAGTGATGGGATGAAATTACAGAAACGATTGTAACTATAACACCGGTTCGCATAATATGCGGATGTGACTGGAGAAATGGGGCTTATGAGTTTTGTGACCAGTGTAGATCCAGATCAGCCTGTGCATCCGCACTATTACATATATGAATGAAATACCCGTCATGCTTCTAACAAGCAATATAGATCGTCATCAGGTGACTGGAGTGTGCTATTTGATCGGGAGCTACACTGGTCACAAATCCCATAAGCCTTATTGTTTCCAGTCACAGCCATATATGTGGTATACCTGTTATGGTGAGGTATCAGACGTGCTGATATAGCAGACAGAAACGTATAAGTAGGTCGAGCTACATCTACGCTGGTCTCAAGGGTTATAAACTTCATAATCGGCAAACACGTCATAGACATTCACCACCGCACAACAATAAACAATAAATTAAATAAGTATGACTAGTCTATCTCTAAGGCCTGTCATGATGATGATGATGATGATAACGCATGTTCGTGATTGCAAAGTAGTCATATATGTGGTGGAGTGCCCACACGCTTGAATTACAGTGCAACCTATCTATGCTGGGTGTCCGGCTTAGAGAGGTTACACACTACAATATTCTGATGTTTCTAATAGAAGTGTAAACATTCAGGGGCCCGTTTCACTAAACTTCCTACGACTAAAATGTTCGTAAGTTTAAATTTAAGATCGTCTGTAAATTTCAATTTATGGATTTACATTTATTGAGCATAGGCTGCATATGCAGCCTATGCTCAATAAATGTAAATCCTATAATTGTTTACAAGAAAACATTGTTTGTACTTACGAACATTTGAGTCGTAAGAAGTTTAGTGAAACGGGCCCCAGATGATCAAGACATACGCTTTTTAGTTAGCATGTCTCGACAGGATCGGCCATAAACAATATGTCTGAGTGGATTTACGTACATCAGGGTCCTAACAATAGGGTCATAAGTATTCTTACGACCCAATGTACATCAATACATTATCGCTAACCCTTACAAATAAATGCAACCTGACGATTTAATGTTTCTTTGCTTCGCAATACATCATGCCAAACAAAGATTAGAAATAATACGTGTCTATCCCAATAGTGCACACCTTAAAACGACACCACACCCTTCGATGCAAGACAAAATGCATCACCAACATACTCACAAATACTGACATGATCACGATAATTACGACATGCAATGCGGTCAAGAATTACAACACCGACAGGAAATAGCCAACACCAATTATCATAGCTGGGTTGGGTCCGAGATTGATTCGGCCCCGTATTATCACAACCTCGCACGCCATTGTGCTTAACTCTTTCACCCCTAAGTAACTGGAATGGATTTTGAAATGTTAATTTTGAAAGTAATCTAACCGTCACACAACGGTTTTCAGACTAATCCATTTATGAAAAGGGTGTATTTTCTGTTATGAAAAATATGAAATTTACTTTCAAAAAGTGCAGATCCTGATGAGACGGCTCGTTACGAGTCGGCTCATCTGGATCTGCACTGTTTGCATAAACCGCTATAGCGGGCTTTCGGGTTCAAATGGTTAAAAGGCGGATCATATGGGCTCGTCTGTACAAATATTTGTCCCGTTGGTGGACAAATAGAAATAATATATTAGCCCCGTTCTTGAATTATCGTATTGCCGTAGTTCGCCCATCTTGATTTCGAAAATCAGTCACGATAAACATAAATGACGTCGAAAATTGACAGCAACAATTACAGCTCATGCCGAATTAAAACCCACATGGGCTCTGAGTTTTGTGTCACTTTTCGAGGTTATTTACGGAAAACATTGCATTTCGTCTGAGCCAGTATCGGCGAATAAATTTGAAGGAATTAGCCATAGCCGGGCTCAAGGTACATAACTCGTGTACAGTCTGATACAATAACAATGTTTTTGCCTCATTATTAACCATTTGATTGCGAGAGTGGCGCTCGATGTTTTACTTTTCAAAATGTATGGGATCAGTGTGAGAAGGGGCTAACTCCATGAGTGAGTCCCCTTCTTACACTGACTCCTTCAATTGTCTTATTTATCTACGATAAATATACAATGCTTATCACTGCAGTGGCAGTTTCCAGGCAATATTTTATTAGCTAGTGCGTTGGCAATTTGATGGTGGTTCGACATATCGGAGTAGGAGATTTGTTGTTGGATATGTCTTGTGGCGTTTGTATGTCTGTAGGTACACGTGTTCTGTACATATAAATAACACAGTACACGACCAGTGTCTTTTCACCTTATGTTGAGGCATCTGGCTCATATACTTATGCCAAAAGAAAATATCGATTGCAAGATACAGTGGACCCTCTCTAAACCGGACACCCTGGGAGGTCCCCAGGTTGTCCGGTTTGGAGAAGTTCCACTGTAATTAACGATTACGTGAATAAGTTCTGTCAATTCCAATCATGAACAGACACGACGATGAAAGAACTTACAATGAAATCCATTCAAATTAAACAAAATCGGGTACAGAGGGTGTCCGGTTTAAAGAAGTTCCATTGTACTGTGTTTCGAAAGCGACTTACAAAACAGCCACCTTATTTTTAAGCATACATACATGCATAAACACTCTATACCAGCGCAGATACGTTTCCACAATTTCATCTTCAGCTGCATCTCAGTACTTACAGTACCTTGCTTGCTGTTTCTTTCCGACTCCTTGAACTACTGTCTGTTTCACGAAAGCTGCCCAAATTTTACGGCCGTATAGACAATTCAAAAACAAGATTTCTTTTGATAATATTAAATTAAAGGAAAAATTAAGAATGATCCTTCTTTTTATTTCGTGAAATTCGGTCAAATATTGATTTTATTACGAAAAATTGATTTGTCTATGGGAATTTAACATGGGGGAAAAAGTGGTAAGGAAGTATGGGAGGAGTCAAACAACTATTTGTTTTGGAAATTGACTCAGAAACCTGACTAGATAGCTTGGATAGGATCTAACTAAGAAAACAAAAGTTAAATTTTGAAAATCGGTCCAGTATTTCTAAAATTCAAAAAAATTTCCCCATGTTAAATCCCCATAGACATCTTCACTCCGTGAAGATGTCTATGGGGATTTAACAATTAGGGATTTAACATGGGGAAATTGTTTTTTCACAATAAAATCAATATTTGACCAAATTTAACGAAATAAAAAGAAGGCTTATTTTTAATTTTTCCTTGTTTTTGAATTGTTTATATAGCCGTAAAATTTGGGCAGCTTTCGTGAAACAGACAGTAGGTTGGATGACACAATATTTATACAGCACACAGAGGGACATAACTCGTGTTCCATATGGAACAATTGTAGGGGTCAGTGGAATAAGGGGACTAACTTAAAGGTACATGCCCACTCAGTAGGGACTAACTGTTCTTCACATCAGAGACATCATCTGAGACAGTTTATGGTAAAATAAACATTCATTCACAATTACCCAGCGTATTGATTGGCATTATTATACATTTTATGTCGGACGTAAATTTCCACACTGATATCAGGGGCGATAACCGTGTTGCCTTAAAATGTTAACGGACATTATTATTTATTGTCTGTATTTATGTTTTGATGTGCAATGATCATACTTTATAATCTATCGAAACTATTTTGTTTTCATGTGATGAATTTAATTAGTATAAATAATTAAAAAATAGCATGCCTCATTTGCATATGAAAATAACCTGATACCACCGCGAGTCACTATCAGTAAAATAAATATTACTAAATGATTACATCTGTATAGCGGGCACTTGTACTTTTTAGAACTGGTGGAATAGTGACACAATTATACACTTATTTTCGATAAAGAACACTTTGTGTCTAGTGAGTGGTCATGTACCTTTAATATATCACGTGGACCGGTGACGCACTACATCATAGCTAACTATAGTACCACATATAATTGAACCATTCAACCTAGTACATGTACTATATCATACACCTCTCGAAATTAGTTTAAATTGTACTTGTCTTGGGTGAGTGCCCCCATCTAATAAATGTGATTGTGATAATTTCCATAAAAGGGCAATTGACATGATAAACGCCAGAAGTTGAGAGGACATGTCACTGGGTGGCATACTGAGACTTCGCCGTACGACTAAAATGTTCGTAAGTGAAAATTTAGGATAGTCTGTAAAGTGCAATTGATGTATTTATATGTATTGAGCATAGTCTGCATATGCAGCCGATGCTCAATAAATGTAAATCCAATAATTGTGTACAAGAACACATTGGTAATGTGAAATTTACAGACTATACTAATTTTGCACTTACGAACATTTTAGTTGTTCGAAACGGGCCCCTGATGACCAGGGTCATATTACAGTATAACAGTCAGCACAAAAGGTCTGGTAATGTGATTCGTTAGATAGCTTTCGTCGTTTCTACGCTCCGTAGACACGAAAATTGTTAACCATGAAGTTCGTTCCTTGATGTTCCTACGCAGCTCAGAGAATTAAGGTTCTTAAGCTTCGTGTCACGTGGCGTAGAAGCGGAGGAGCCAGCTTTAAGGTTCTTAGTCGTCGTTCCTTAAAGTTGGGTCCCATCTATTAGGCATAAACTATTCTTTATTGGAATTAAATAAGTGTATGATTGATATACCAGATATATAGATGATATTCATATTTTTGCAACGAATATGACATATATGTTCATCGAGTGGTGTGAAATGTCCATATGAAATATATTCATATTTTTGCAACGAATATGACATATATGTTCATCGAGTGGTGTGAAATGTCCATATGAAATATTTCATATGGACATTTCACACCACTCGATGAACATATATGTCATATTCGTTGCAAAAATATGAATATTCTATTTATTATATACCGCTCCATGGAAATTAGCAGTTTTTTAGACTGTATACATAAGGTAATTAATGTGTATTTGCAGCCTATTTGCAGTCCGGCACTGTAGATACGAGTTATGAATATAGATAGCGGAAGTAGTCGTATTTTCACCGGAAGTTGTTTATTTCATCGATGAGAACATATGACTTTTATTTACATCGTATAACTATGTATTTCATGGGTAGGTATATAATAAAATCCTTTAGTAATCTTTATTTTACTAATAGTGACGCGCCGTGGTATCAGGCTATTTTAATATGCAAATGAGGCATGCTTTTTTTTAATTATTTATACCAATTAAAAGTGTCACCTAAAACATGTTTTAGCGACAGTATGATCATTGCACATCAAAAAATAATTAGAGCAAACAATAGCAATTTCCGTTACATTTTAAGGAAATACGGTTATCGCCCCTGATACCAGTGTGAAAATTCACGTTTGATATAAAAAGTGCAATAATGCCAAGTAATACGTCTGGTAATGGTGAATGAAAGTTTATTTTACAATGTTATGTCTAAATAGGGAATAAAAAAAAGATGTCTCCCTATAGATATTATAGCCTGGCATGTGGGACTCTAGGTTTAAAGTTCGTTCCTTCGTTTCTACGCCGCATTAAGACGAACATAAAGTTTCTTCAAGTCAAACCCGCGTAGAGACGAGCAGTAAGAACACTACGTTTCGTCTCTACGTGGCGTACACGTACAAACGAAGAGACGAAATGTCCATAACTACAGTGGGGTAAGCGTATAAGTGCACACAAACGAACACGACAGGTTGGAACCAACCTGTCGTGTTCGTTCGTGTGTGCACTTACACGCTGACCCCACTGTAGTTAGCCAACATAGGCAGTGACGTCAGAAACTCGGGACACGACTGTCTGACCAGTGTAGGCCATACACCACCGCAGACGATAATCTTGCCAATACTGGTCTGTTGAACCTTATATGTCACAGAAACGAATATATTGTGATAATTCCAGCACACAAATATTTACACAATTACCTAACATTTGGTTGGTCCGTTGCAAGTCTCTGTCCAAAATTTATATCCCATTAAACTCCATGCCGAACTATTTTCCGTAACCGTGAGGCGCAGTTAAAATAATTCTTAAGAAAACGGAAAATAAACACATTTTCTTGATGAATTTATTTCAAATGCTGGAATTATAAGGAATGAATGGCCTTTTTTTTTCATTTATCGGGGATATAAACTTGGAAAAGTCGCGGGAATACTGGACGAGGCCTTCCGGCCTTCGTCAAGTATTCCCGCGACTTTTCCAAGTTTATACCCCGATAAATTCCACAAAAAGGCCATTCATTCCTATAATATATTCGTGCGAATGCGTCACACATGGTGAAGAATACGTACGAATACATCACACAAATGTGTGACGTTTACGTCTGGCATCACTACCCCTTGCAACAAAAACGAATGTGTCACATGTCACAAAAACTCGAACAAAAATTAATAAAATATTGTCCAGACGAATATGTCACATGAACATTCGAATGGGGGATAACAGTGCGATAAAATAAAACAGAATAGAGCAGGCATATTATTATTTGAAAGTCATGCCACGCATGCAGACAAGGTAAATGTAAATGCTTTGATTTAACAACGGCACTGGCTCGATGACCTCGATTCCGACTATTTTAAGTCCCCGTCCTATAGGACTAGGCTATCACGAATGTCTCTTGTCTTGCCCAAGGACACACCGCATTGACCAGTGGTGGCGAGATTCTAACGGTATTTGTATATTTACGTAAAACCGAATAAGCATATGTAACTTTAAAATGACACCCATCTTATGATAGTGATGATGCATTCCGCAAGGTCACAGTTTAAAGGGGCATGCATGCATTCGAAGGTAAAATATGTCTAACAATGATGCCATAATATCTGTGTAAATAGTACTAAATACCCGCTCCACATCCCCATACCCCCCGGCATCGCCACCCCCCTCCCCCACCCCCGAGAAATAGAGTTAAATGCTGTTAAATCCAGTAAATGTCCCGGTAAAATGCCCCGCAGTGCAGGGCCATTTGCTTGGTGAACGTCGCAGCACATTTTTAGCAACAGTTAAAGAACCTGTAATGTCACCGCAGTGCGGGACATCATCGGCGGTTAAAGCCCCGGTGTATGCCCAGTATGCCCAGATAAAGCCCCGCTACTCCCCTGGAGGGGAGTGGTGCGGGAATATGCATTGACTGATGATAAAATATGCTGTTAAAATCTAAAGCTGATCTCATTGTAATCATCTAAATAGAATACCCAATGATTGGAACATTATTATGTATGTAAAGTGTATTGGACATGTACATATTGAACAGGCGAAACTGACCATCGGTTAACAATTTGTACCATAATATTTTATATTTAGTTACTATTATCATAGAAGTTTACATTTCATGCGATACACTCTATATCACAGACATGGAGATTAAAAAAGTAATATAACAAGAGGTCCAAATGGGCCTGCTTCGCTCACCTGAAATTATTATCCAAATTATAAAGTAAGTCAGAAATGGTCCAGACTGTCTATTACATGTATATATACCATCAACATTGTTCTGTCCACCATAGTAATAGTTGGCTTGAAACATAAAATTTGAGAACAATGTACACAGTATAATGCTTATAAAACAGCATTAACAAATGTGATGCAGAACAAATATGAATACATGATAAACGGTATATATAACAGACAGTCTGATGCACAAGGAAAAGACGCTTGAAATCACTAATAAACTTTCGGAGGGCGGTCATCTTAAATTATGTAATCATCTGATGTCGACCAAAAATGCTCCAGAGTGATCGTCTTGTCGATACCTTTGAGTTGATATATGACATGACCATAAACGGTAAAATATGAAATTTGACCCCTACTTGACCCTTCCGGCCCGCCCTTTCTTGACACAGGGGCCACCATTTGAAGAAATCTGAAACAGTGTTAACTATCAATCATTCCTACCAAGTGTCATCGAAATCGTGAGAAGTTTTTTTTAAGAATTTGACATACTTTTTGACGGCGGCCATTTTGGATTATGCGATGATCTCCATTTTAACAAATATGAAAAGACTTCACCCACAGACCATAACTGTGAAGATTGTCCAATATCAGCCAGGCGGTTCATGGAAATAAGACGTTTGAAATCTCTAATAAAATAATGACCTTTTGACCATTCGGCGGTCATCTTGGATTACGTAATGATCAGATTTTGACAATAAATGCTCCAAAGTGATCGTCTTGTCGATACATTTGATTTGATAATGATATGACCATATTCGATCAAGTTTTAAATTTGCGATTGTGTGACATATTCGTTTATACCAAAAAGTGAAAACTATTTGGGTGAGATTTTCGGTTTGTGATGTATTCGGCCGAATTCGGTCAGTATTCACCAAAATGTGTGACGCATTCGCACGAATACTTCACACGTGTGATATATTCGTTTCTGTGACATATAAGGTTTAACACTGGTCAATTGTTTGTATGCGCGTGGGACGGATCAAGCAGATTGATTGACTGATCCTGAGCTGTGCCACAGCTCAGGCTCAGCCAATCAATCTGTTTTTTTGGCGAGTTGCGATTGCCGATAAATGATCAGACACGTTGACATATCGACAATAGTTGCTTGCATATTGTGCTTGTAATGAAGCAGGTTGATTGGCTGAGCATGAGCTGTGCTACAGCTCAGACTCAGTCTATCAAACAGCTTTTATTGCGAGTTGAGATTGCCGATAGATGTTCAGAAACGTTGACATCTCGACAAGATTAACGCAGGCGATTGTGTACAATGAATGACGGTGTAGCGACGGCGGTAGTGCTGGAGCAGACTGCGGGGAGACATAATTTGAAAGATTATCAGGCCGTTTGAGTGCGTAGTTCTATTAGTATCTACTTTGCTCAGACGTGAGGTACTACTGTCTGTTCCACGTTTTGCTGCCGACGAACCTTAAATGTAAACAATATTTAAATGTAAGTACTTTTTCACCAATAACAAACAACGTCACCCTCCCCAAACAATTTTGTTTGATGAAATTCCATCAAATATTGATTTTATTGCGAAAAAAAGATTTTCCTATGGGAATTTAACATGGGGGCTAAAAATGGATTTTTTTAAAAATATCTTTCTTATTCGTGGACCGATTTTCAAAATATAACTTTTGTTTTCTAAGTTAAATCATTTTCAAGCTATCTCGCCAGGTTTCGGAGTCAATTTCCAAAATTTTTCGTTTTTTGATCCTTTGATGGAATTTCATGAAATAATTTATTTTGGGGAGGGTGACTTTTTTGTTATTGATGAAAAAGTACTTACTTTTAAATATTTTTTAGATTTAATGTGTTTAATGGCCAAATGTTCGTCGGCAGCAAAACGTGGAACGGACAGTAGTACAGTGGGGTCAGCGTGTAAGTGCACACACGAACGAGTGTGTGCACTTACACGCTGACCCCACTGTAAGCCCAGTCGTGTCAACTCTTGGCCCAACCACAACCATTCCATTGCGGGACCCAATGATACGATTTCCACGCTTACTTTATTTATCTCCATGCTTTGACAACATAATACAATCATCACACCGGGAGACGCTACAGCTATGCTCATATTCAAACAAAACAAGAAGGAAACATTATAAAATTAATATTTCACATGACTGAAAGGAATGAAAAGTCACGGGAACCGGGCGTGGAGTATTCATTTCATTAGTGCAGCTAGGTGGATAATTGACACCTGAACTGTAAATTCTTCTATGTGTCTTGTACATGTCCCGTAGTGAATGCACACTTTTGTTGAACTTTCCTACACAATCACAGCGTGAAAAGACGGCATTTATACAGATAATAATACATATAATATGTTTGGTATCGAAGACCTTCCTTCATCGCGTTGGTCTATCTATATGACATCACCGAGAGTTGTGAAATTATTTCACACATTTTCGTCAAGTATAAAGCTGGCATGCGTGTTTAAAATCGCAGGTTATTATAATATCACGCTGTGATAAATTGGGAGTTTGATACAGACGGCGAGCAATGCAGTCCCAGATCAGGATGCGCATTGCGCATCCTGATCTGGGCCTGCATTGTTCGCTATTATGTATGTAATAATATTGGCACTGGTCAAACGAACAAAAACACCTGCATCATATTGCATGCTTATGCTGATTATGAGGTACACCGTTCAAAGTATAATACACACTCAATACGTACAGTTTGTCGTGGTGGATCATAATTACATAAACCCATTCACAAGATACGATCGTGATTCTATATGTGCGATATTCGCAAATACGATAGCGATTTTGAAATAGTAATTTTAATTACCCCAAAACGTTACCTGTCTAAATTTAGGTTCTGAATTGTTTCTTTAATTTGTGTCTTCACTCTAAACACCATACAACTGTTTTATATAGGTTCTCGTAACTATGGTAACTTCTATAAAGCTCCGTATCTCACGCTGGGATTTCTCAGAATACCAAATGTTTTATTATTTAAAGAACTTGTCGTAATTGTGCCATTTTGTCAGGCCTACCTACTATATCTTTCGCATATATTAAATGACGGTAGTTGGCGCAAAAACCATCCGCATGCGTATTTACGTTTACTGTGACATCCTCGTCATTGTACTATGCCATTTACATTAATATATCCCTATTCATTTGTATTGCGACGAATAGAATAAATAGATGAGCTTACATGAGTGATGCATTACTATGATATATGCTATGTATTAGGCGAGTTACTGATTTCATAAGAAACGAGTCAAGGAGTGTAACCTATAAATGCATGTTGTTAAACTGCTTGTAACTCATGTATTGTTTGTATATGACTGACTATGTATGGAAATAAAAACTTAAAACTGGTGGGAAAAAAACGAAAAAAAAAAACGAAAAAAAAAACAAGTCAAGGTCAACGGAGTTTAATAAATATAATATTAAATACTCATACAATTTACATATAGGATCTTACATGGGTGATGAATTAATATGATATTTATTAAACGAGTTTACTGATTTCATAAGAAACGTTTCGAGTTTAATGATTTCATAAGAAACGAGGCATAGCCTCGTTTCTTATGAAATCAGTAAACTCGTTTAAAGGTACATGTACATTTATTATGAAATCAATCAACGAGTTTAAAGGTACATACCCACGCAGTAGGCACATGTTCTTTATATGAATTAAATATATGTATAATTGTGTCACTATTCTAAAAGTTGCAAGTGCTAGCTATACAGATATACTCATTTAGTAATATATATTTTACTGATAGTGACTCGCGATGGTATCGGGGCTATTTTCATATGCAAATGAGGCTTGATATTTAGTAATTATTTATACTAATTGAACGCGTAAACTGAACATCACACATCATTGCACATCAATAATAAATTGTAATGTCCGTTAACATTTTAAGGAAACACGGTCATCGCCCCTGATATCAGTGTGGAAATTTACGTCTGATATAAAATGTATAATAATGTCAATGACTACGTGGGGTAATGGTGAATTAATGTTTGTATTGGCACAAGTTTTCTCAACTGATGTCTCTGATATAAAGAACATCCCATGGGTACTGAGTGGGCATGTACCTTTAATAAATATCACATTATATGACATTAAATGTATTGCACATCACACATCGAAGCTACATTTATCGGCTAACTATATTTTTCTGTAGATGTCTCATTCGCATATTTATTACACATAGTGTGTCATGGATTTTATAATGCGTTACATGTAATAATCTAGTTCAAGATCATAAGTGGAATGCGTGTAACGCGCCGCGTTGGCTTAATATGCAAATCAGCGGTTTGCATGAATATACCACCATTAACACGCGTTTGCGTGGCTTTGGAAAATATGCTAACTCAGCACGTTCGTTATTATGCCGTGTACATACATGTACATGTATATTACTTATATTAGCTTTAAATATTTATATAAAATGGCCGAACTTTCCATCAAATCTACACGTACATTGTCGTATGTGTGTATAAGTATATGATCTACCGGCAGGGCTCCAGATAAGCTGCGTATTTGCGTAAATACCCAATTAAATTGCCAAAAACCCAATTGAAATCAGAAGTAGCGAGTATCAAAAAGCAATACAAATTGTGTTACCCTTATCATGCTGCAGAAAAACAATAAACAGATCACAATTATAGCATATTTTTCTTATTATAAAAAACATCTTGGTATTTCATTAGAATTGTCTCCAAGGAGACAATTCTAATGAAATGTCAAGACATGTTTTTATTTCGAAGCAAACTATTGCTGTCTGTTGATGATTTTATTTTACCCAATTATAATTTTGAAATACCCAATTGCTTCAGAAATGATGGAGTGACAATACTCTATTACTAATTTCTTATCTGGAGCCCTGCTACCGAATCGCGTCTCAGGGACACTGCGCATCATTCAGTCAATACAACAGCTACGGGTACAAACTATCAAATCATGTGAAATACGCATGTGCTATATATAAATGTGGCTGTGCCTGGAGAAATGGGGCTTGTGGGATTTGTGACCAGTCTCACTCCTGGTCTGGTAGCTGTCTCCTGTAGTTTGATAGGGATATATATAATGTTTGTTAGAGGCATGCCGGGTGTTTCATTGATTACATGGCGAGTAGTGCAGGCCCTGATCAGACTGCGCGGATGCGCAGTCTGATCTGGGACTACACTGGTTGCAAATATCATAAGCCCCATTTCTTTTGTCACAGCCACAAATTATTAAGAATAAAATTTCGGCTTCCCATAGACTTGCATGCAAAACGACACGATCAATTTCAGTTAGTGTATGCAAATGAACACTCGAATTCGAAAAGGGACCTAATGCTATCTTCGACAAGCATAGATCCAGATCAGTATACACATCCGTGAACTGCCGTCAACGAAAACATGTGTCACAATAAGTATAGTATATATAATATACAATTGTTCCAAATGTGATGATGCGCAATGAATTGTCAATCTGTTAGAACAGCTGCGTTTTGCACTTCAATTTTCTGCACCGCGTTGTACCCGTCATTTGTTTGTTTGTTTCTATTGTTGTACTGCAACATAAAACGGTGCACCTGGGCCACAATGTGTGAATTTTGTACTCTACAACCCAACCCCACCCGTTAGTTCTCTAAGCAATGTATTTATATACAATATGTCATTCAAAGGACCCGAGGCAACCTCCAACCCCGAAGCACAATAACATTAATCTTATTCGTCTCTATCGCTAGAGATGTGGTTGCACCTGGAGAAATGGAGCTTATGGGATTGTTGAACAGTGTATGCCATGGTTACATATCACATTATATTGACTGTTATAGTTGTGCCGGTGTCTGGAGAAGTGGGGCTTATGGGATTTTTGACCATTGTATATCCTATAGCTAATCGAATAGCATACTCCTGTAGCCTGACAAATATCTATATTTCTTGTTAGAATCATGGCGGGTGTTTCATTGATGGAATGATGAACAGTGCAGATCCAGATCAGACTGTGCGGATGCACAGGCTGATCTGGACCTACACTGGTCGCAAAACCAGAACAATTTTTCCCCCGTTACAGCAACATATCACCAATACTTTACTGACAGCATGGCGACCAGTGTAAACCGGGGTCAGCATTGTTCGCAAACGCAGTTAACGGCCCGCCACTGACACAGTACCCGCATGAAAGAAGTGACAGATGCAGCCATACGCAGCATTCACAGGTGTACTTAAAGTTCATCGATGCCACAAAATACTGGTCGCCCATTGTATTATATTATACTGGTATGGTATTCCAAATCTGATTGGAAAATACAGATAATATTAAACACACATTAATCAATGAGATAGACTGGTGCAAACAATCCCTTGTCCCACCTATCATTAACCTTTACCTGATGACATCTTGGAGATCCAATCAGGGTGTTAGGACAGCAATATTTCGCGCAATATGGACTACCAGTATACGTGCATTGACATCTGTATATACTAGCATATGTATGGCATGTACTACGTGTGCTGTGATGCACGTGCGCCATCTGTTTTTTTTTGTACCTAAGAACGTGCGATATCTCCTGAAAAATATTTACAAAACTTACGATGTTTTCCGTTCTCCTGAACCTGACATACATACATGTACATGTATACATATGCCCCTAAACAATGGCTAGCAGTATCGACCCGAATGTTCGGCCGCCATGCAAGACTACTTACACGTCCTGAATATTGGATTAGACCGTGTAACCCTGACCAGACTGACGTGCGCGGTAACAGCGAACTACGGGTTGTTTTACAGTCACATTGAGAACCAGTCTAGATGTATTTGCTGATATGCCAATCGCTATTGTGTCCATTTGTCGGTGAATTGAATAAGCTGGAAGGTGGCCACGGGTACTGGGTATAATGACGTCATAACAGTGGGAATACTAGACGGCGGTATTTGCCACTGCACGTAGCAACACAGCTGTGCGTGGTCCTGATGCAATCATAATGCAATCAGCATTGCTGAAGTCTCAATATACATGTATGTCATATTGACGATCTTATATGTGTGATGATTTAGTATGATATTTATTATATAGGAGTTTACTGATTTCATAAGAAACGAGGCTATGTCGAGTTTCTTATGAAATTAGTCAACGAATTTAATACATCAACTCTAATAGTATAATACATGGAAACTGTATTGACCATGTAACACGCTTTCTGTAGCAGTTTCATTTACATGTTTATTACACTAGTGTAGTATTATGTTAATATATTATACATGCAGTGTGTTACAGTGGGGTCAGCGTGTAAGTGCACACACGAACGAACACGACAGGTTGGAACCAACCTGTCGTGTTCGTTCGTGTGTGCACTTACACGCTGACCTCACTGTAATTCATGTAAAAAAAAAATGTAAATATTGTTCTGCATTTTTTCTCATTTCGCATCAAACGTGTATGTTGTTACCACTCAGTTGAACCGTCTCGGCGAGACGGTTCAACTGAGTGGTAACAACATACACTTTGGGTGGGTAGCGAACCAACCTGTCGTGTTCGTTCGTGTGTGCACTTGCACGCCGACCCAATTGTATTGCCATACAAAATCATATTTATGCAATACATGTGCAATAAAAATGAGCCATTTTATACACAAAGGGAATTGGAATATTTGCATCCTCGTAGTGCTATAAGGTCGCCGTGACGGAATCAGTGGAAGAAGGGGGCTGACTCCATGAAGGAGTTAGCCCCCTTCTTCCACTGACCCCTTAATGTAATGCGGACCAAGGTTTTAGACACAAGCACCGAGAACTCTAGCTGCCCGTTTTCCGCCTTATATGCATCATATCTCTAATATAATGCAATTTAATTAAGACTTATGTACTCCGAGAACCCCATACACATCGGATATTTTCCTATTTAATCCTTACTACGCTGAATTAAATGTTGTCGTCTGCTGGAAATGTTTTATTTTCAATATCTCTCGACAAAAACCTGGTTTTAACAGCACATGAGAATCGTCTCCAGTGGAGACGATTCTCATGTGCTGTCAAAACCAGGGTTTTGTTAAGAATTAAAGCAAAAATGAAAAACAACAGACGGCAATTTACGTCAACAGCGTTGACATAACATTTAGTACTACATGTATTACATTGTCATCCAGTTTTAAGCACTCAATGAAGGCACCCAGACAGCCATATATTAAAACGAAATTGAAGTCAATGACTATCAACCTCGATCTTCTATGTGGGCCATCTAGGATATAGTTCGAGTCAAGTTCCACCCATAAGCCATAATTATTGAGACACCCAATTTGATGTTGTACCTAAGATCATGTGCGATATATCATGAAACATAGTTACAGAATTTACGATAGTTTCCGTAAAGGACGTCGAAAGTTGACGAAATGTACATAGCACATGCGGAAATGAAAATGTCACACAAAAACAAACCGTCATAATTGTATTAGCCCCAAAGTAATTATTTCAAATATTCTGAAATGAATCGGCACAACTTTGAACAAGTTCTAAAAAGCAAAACCTTTTGACTGGCTGATGGAAAAAATACACCCGCGGGTCATGTAGTCTGATTTACAGCTAAAGTCACATTAATCCGTTAATTATGCAGTGATTGACCAAAGTAGACAGTATAATTATATGCAACAAATCTATATTCTGGCTGGGATTATCGCACAACGAGTACGCATATAGAACGATAATCCCCATAGATTTATCCCGCACCAAATAAACACACCCGTTGACCGCACAATACCATTATTAGAGCTATTATAAGAGTGACAATAATTGATATAGATCTACAGTCGATGAACCCTTCCGCAGTATATATATACGTGTTGAAGCCAGCACAGTTCCAGAATCATTATACGTTTATTGGCTGCATACAATGGACTTTCGCAGTATATTAAAACTCATAATACATCTATAGTGTAATAACTATGCAAATATGCACATGAAACCGCGAAAGAAAACATCTAATTTGGTATACCAGTACAGCCTCTGTGTATGATGCTGTGCTTATGCAGTAAATATAATTTAACATTTATGTTGATCTAATATGATATTTATTAAATGAGATCATTTAATAAATGTCATATTAAATAATCACGTATGCAAGATCTTCAATATAACATGTATGACAGCTGCTCATATAATTTCAGAAAAACAGAGTTCCAAAAAACGGCGATTATGCATTCATGAACTCGCTACTAAAAAGAACCTCGTATCATTTTCAGTAATGTCTATCCTGCCTACCGTGCTGATTGTTACATAATACTGATCATTTCTGGTTGTGAATGGAGAAATGGAGGCTTATGGAATATGTGACCAGTGTAGCTGCTGATTAAATAGCACACTCGTGTAGCCTGGTAAATGATCTATATTGCTTGCTTGACGCATTTCGGGTGTTTCATTTATGGAACGGCGAACAATGTAGATCCAGATCAGACTGTGCGGATGCACAGGCTGATCTGGATCTACACTGGTCGCAAACCCCATAAGCCCATTTCACATACTGGGATCAACCATTATAAGACCAAGTTTGAAGAGCCGAGGCAGGGGTTTATGTGACGTTGCACGTGCACTCCTCTAGATGGCTCGCAGATAGACGTTTGTTTATAATATTGGAGTGAATACAGATAGTCATCTGGTTTACTAATTAACCCCGTAATTTCATCAGCGTAAAGCTTGCAATAGTTCATCGGTATACACCCTACAAAGTAGCTGGGCAACCATACATGGTACATACAATAATAGAATCAACTTCGTTTTCGCCGATCTAACGTACAGTAGTTATTACACATTAGGCATCACGGGACGGTTGAAAAGTTGAAAAGTGGCGGGTGACTTATATAAATCACTGCTTCCCGCAATAAGTTAAGGGGGCTCTTGCAGCACATATTCAAAACTACTCACAACATACGCACAACTCACATGCCGCAATGAAGATGCAGTAACCGCCTCAGATGCGTATAATTTATTTTAACAAAATGACCCCATCCACCTACTTGTGACCAGAAATGTCAACATGAAAATACGAGGCACAGGGGCTTGGTTATGACTTGATCTATTATTTGCAACATCACACCATGTTCATGATAATGATTCCAAGCAGGGTCATAACTACCTCAGTGTTTGGCAACAAATGGCCGAAAAAAATCAAATTACCTCTCAAAACAGTACCTGAAAAAGAGCAGGCGCAATTATCCAAGATGTCAAAATCAACCAGAGCTAACATTGAGTTTTGTAGACACACTCCTTCAGTTTGGTTCAACAGCAGTTACCCACTTCGCACAAACGTCCATAAGCCCACAAAACACGGCGATCTCGTATTATATGAGAGTGACACTGTCTGTGCGGAATTGTGAACCCGTACAAACATGAAGAATACCAGTCTAGTATCTTTTCATATCAGGTTTATCAGGCAAGGATAGGAAACGCGTAAAAATTCCGAGGCTTGCCGAGGAATTCTTACCGTTTCCTAGCCGAGTCTAATAAACCTGATATCAACAGACATTAGGCTGGTATTCTATTTATCAGGTAACGTTTTATACTAGCCGATAGTCAGATATACAATAGTTTACCTTGACAATAATTGTTTTACATTGCGCCATTACACTAACGTCAGTCGATAACGTCATGTGCCGACGTTCGACCAATGAAAAGTCAGTTTTCAATTCATTGTACACCGGATAGCCGTATCAGTAGCCGATTTCACCAAAATTGCAAAGTATACTTATCTAGCAAAGTATACTTTGAGGGAGCAATGATTATAATTATGTTGGTGAAATAGGCTACTGGGCAATGCCTGATACGACAGTTTGTTACAAGTCAGTACATATTGGGCCAATACAAAACTCGTTACCTGATAAAATGTGATAATAGTACAGTCAATATTAACAAGTTACTTGGCGCAATGTTAGGTCATTGACCGTTTCCAACCGTTGTATTTGTTCAGTGTATAGTTTGTATCAACATAGGTGGGCGCGAAATTGGTTAAGGAAATAGAAGGCAGTACAGTCCGAGTAACAATGAATACCGATTACGGGGCAATATCTGGGACGGGTACAAGAGATGTGGAGACAAAACGGACATTTACATGCAAATGTAGACCGGTGGGCTTTATAATTGACAGTACATGTATATGCTAGGCACCTGGGGCCCGTTTCACAAAACTTCGTACGACTAAAAGTGCAAACTTAAGATTGTCCGGAAATTTCAATTGATGGATTTACATTTATTGGGCATAGGCTGCATATGCAGCCTATGCTCAATAAATGTAAATCCAATAATTGTTTACAAGAAAACAATGCTAATGTGAAATTTACAGACTATCATAGTTTTGCTCTTACGAACATTTAAGTCGTATATACGAAGTTTAGTGAAACGACCCCAGCTACAATTGCTTCGCAATATCACTGGTATGACGGCATTTCGAGTAAAACAAAAGAGCTGATTTAATTCTCACATACATGTACTTCCCGAAAATCTTCTACCTCATGAGATGTGCGATATATCATTAACTTGTTTTAACAGGATTTACGATATTTTCCGTAAATGACGTCGAAAGTGGACGAGAATTTACATATATAGCAAATGCGGAATCAGTTTCTGTAAATATGTTTCATGAAACATCGCGTATGTTATTAGGTAACAAATCACATGGCGTTTCTCATATGATGCCCACTACGACTATAGAGTACACAGTTCAATGCACCCTTGTCCACTTTTACTAGTCCTCTCCCACGAACATGTGTACCAGTAGTTGACTTGTATTTTAACGGGTATCGCTATTCAACTGAATCTGTATGACGTCAGTAACTTTAATTTGTCCACTGCCTGTTCGTATGTCTATGATTATTAGTTTATTAAAGTGCCATGTACCAGTTTTACAATCGTATAAAACGGTATTACAGGTATAGTACATACAACGGTACTCCGTCAAATTTAGCTTACGAGACACCATACCATCATATATGTGGATGTGACTGGAAACATGGGAATTATGGCCAGTGACCAGTGTAGCTCCTGATCAGAAAGCACACGCCTGTAGCCTGATAATGATATATATTGCTTTGTTAGAAGGATGACGGGTGTTTCATTAATGGAATGGCGAACAGAGCAGATCATGATCAGACTGTGCGGACGCACAGTCTGATCATGATCTGCTCTGTTCGCAAATGCCATAATCCCCATTTATCCAGTCACAGCCACATATACACACATAAACAACAAAGGGAGTTAGCCCTCTTCTTTCACTGACCCATTCAAGTATCACAGTAGTTTCTGAGAAACCTCGAAGACATATGCGCGTACCGTACAGTGACAGCTATGAATGTGAAGACACGAGTCAGGGGCTGTCAACAATATCCTATCTTCATCATCTTTGTTTTTCGATGCCACTGTAGTCGAGAATGCAAAGAAACATCACATACAACATGTTCAACTTGGCATTTTGTCATGGACGGTACTCATAATCATAAAACTCTAACACAGGATGCACATCATCGACATTTATACAGTGGAACCTCTCCAAACCGGACAGCATGGGATGTCCCAAGGTGTCCGATTTGGAGATATTCCACTGTAAATCAGACATGTGAGCACTTCATGACACATTCTAGTGTCTTGCAATCATGAAAAGTAATTGTAATCAGAGATACATAACATTGAAACACATCTGAGGTAAACATCTATATTTTTCCGAGTGTCCTGTTCTTGTAAGAAGTAAAACGTTTGACCGTATAAATAGGTAGGGACTTGAAACTTGGTGCGTGCCGTCAGTATGCTGTGTGGATGCACAAAGTGAATTTCAAGCTTCGATTTGAACCCCGGGCATGGTTATCTCCCCCTTTTCGAATTAAAATTTCCAAATTTTGTCTTGTAAGAAGTACATCCTTTTAACCCTAATAGGTAGAGACTTGCATATTGGTGTGTGCCTTCCTTCTGGTGTGTAGATGCACAAAGTCAATTTCGATGTTTGATTCGAACGCCGGTCATGGATTATCTCCTTCCCCTAGAATTGTTCATGTCTTTCCTTGTAAGGAGTAAAACGTTTTAACTGTGATATCTATGAACTTGAAACTTGGTGTGTGCCTTCTTTATGGTGTGTAGATGCATAAAGTGAATTGCTATCTTTGATTTGACCCGCGGTCATGGATTATCTCCCTCTTTTTGACTTTTTCCAACCTTCGAGTTGATGCAATGTAGGTTGCGGTACGGATTTGTCGGTTTGTTGATACATGTTAACCCTTAGACTGCTGAGCACGAAAATTGTCGTCTGCTGTTGCTTTATAGTTTGCCTTCTTTCTCGATAAAAACATGGTTTGTCAGCACTTTAGAATCATTTCCATTGGAAATGATTCTAAACTGCTGTCAAATCATGTTTTTGACCAGAAAAAAATCAAAGATAAAATAAACAGCAGACGACAAAATTTAATTCAGCAGTGTAAGGGTTAATGGCTATGTATTAGTACAGGACATACATTATATAGTTCGTACGTGTTGTAATTAATTTAACATCGCTATCTTAATTTTGTTTCGTCTGCTGTATATTTTGTAGTTTCCATTTTTATCATCAAAAACATGGTTTGACACCACTTCAGAATCATTTCCTTTGGAAATGATTCTGAAGTGCTCTCAAACCATGTTTTTATTGAGAAATAAGGCAAGATATAAAAGCAACAGCAGACGACGATTGTTGTGCGTAGCGGTCTAAAGGGTTACAATTAATGTGCTAAGTGATCAGGCGAATAAATTGGGAGTACGGCATTTGTGACCACTGTGGCTCCTGATCAAATAGCACTCTCCGATAGCCTGATAACGATCTAGTTCGTTTGTTAGAAGCGTGCCGTGTGGTTCATTGGTGGAATTGCGAACAGTGCAGACCATAGAGAGCTAGGGAACAAAGTACAGAATCACACTGTGTAACTGTGTAACACTGTGTAACGTGCTATCGCGGCTGCAGTTGTTGCCACAACAGCAGCTGGGTGCGTAAAGAGCTAAAATGTGAGGCATGCGAAATCATCCCTCATAACTAGTTAACCCCATGGAATGTTTGGAGTACATTTTTGTCGAGCCCGCTTGCGGAAAGCGAGACATAGTGATCACAATGACGTCCGGGTGTCCGTGCGTCCGTGCGTCCGTCGAAATCTGCGTTAAAGTTTTTAAATACCTTATATTTCTGCAGTACTAAGTCATATTGACTTGAAACTTCATATTCTTATTAGTCATCATCCATATGATGCTGTGTCCCACTCGTGCGGCCCCTGTTCCCAAGGTCAAAGTAAAATGCCTCGGCGGGCTCGACATGCGGGCCGCGGCCATCTGGTTCGCTAGTAGTAGTAGATATGAGTGGCAGAAAAATCGACGTGATAATGAGTGACTTTGCACTTTGTACTCGCGGGTCCTTCATGCTGACTTTTTCTAGAACACCTGTTCAACCCATTTCATGCTGAGGATATGCCATTTTGATTGATTGGTGATTAAATATTTCCCTTAACTGTGCTTAGTGGTATATGTCGCGACCACCATTTGAACCATCTCATCGAGACTGTTCAAATGAGTGGTCGCAACATATACTTTCATTGAGAAATAAGGAAAAACAATCATACCCGAAAAGGTGTATTCCGTATGTAATGGGTTAATTAGCTCTGCTCAGACACGACAGGATATCCTCGGCGAGCCTCGGAATTTTCCCGCGTTTCCTAACGTCGCCTAATAGCAACTTCTGTATTTATTATTGCAGCCTTACCAGTAGCTGTATAGGTATGTTACTATGAAGCATGTCGTGTGTGTGTGAAGACATAATGAACCCATAATAAACCCATAATAGCATATGAATGGTTGTGACTGGAGAAATTGGGATTATGGGCTTTGCGACCTATGTAGAGCTCTAGATCAAATAACACAGTTCCGTGGCCTGACAACGACCTAAATTGCTTATTAGAAGCATGCCGAGTGTTTCATTGATGGAATGGTGAACAGTAAAGATGCACATGTTGATCTGAATCTACATTTGTCGCAAAACCCTTAGGCCCCATTTTGCCACTCACAGCCACTGGCAAGGCTCAGGAAACGGGATGGGCGAGGCTCTGCCGAGCACATCCCGTTTCCGTGCAGCGCCAGATATTTTTTCCCATTCACGGCACTAACCTACTATTCTATTTATCCCGTCAACACCTTCAAATGGCTGTAAAATGCAAAAATTGTATTGACTGGATATCAAAAATGTTTCACGGCACCGTGTTTCACGGCACATACGCACTGTGTTGGCGGGATAAAATATGGTACCTTGTCTTTTATTTAATTTGCAAAACATTCAGAACACATTCAGAACACCTTTTCTACATGTGTTGCTATCCGTTGCAAACTTTAGTAAAACAATGTTTGTCTGGAAAGTATGCATCGAATGAAGTTAACTGAATAAGTAATGAATCCTACTTTAGTTATCATGCATTCATCAATAATTGTTATTGACTTAATGTAGCCAATTTTCCAAATATCCAAGGCCGTAAAGATGTATATTGGAATTCATAAATTGATATGCCTGATTAACTGTGACCAGTTTTCCAAAGGTCCAAGGCTGTAAAGATGTATATTGGTATTCAGAAATAGATACGCCTGAATATTTACTGGGAATTATGATGCACCATATGAATGAACGTTCTAACAGCATCAGATATGGGGAATTTCACTGGGATAACAGCGTTTAACCAAACTACGTTTTAACTTGCTTCCTAAATATTCTCACGTCCTTGATTCGTATATTTGTTTTGACTATCCGTGTTAGAATTTGGAATGATTTAGTTCGTGTTGATGCAATCGTCGCATTGTTTGAATCAGAATATTTGGGAAACCGCCTAAATATGTATTGTGATAACGCATCGGAAATACTTTAGTTAAAATCCCTCCGCATGAACACACTGTTGTACGGCAAATCGTGACAGTACGTACACCGACCTCAATAGAACCAGAAAATTGACGAGTTGAAGCGTAAGCGAAAGCTGAATGAAATGTGAAAACTAAACAATTGATATTTTCATAGTATTTCACAAGATATGTACTTTTCAAGACCGTTTGTTTGAGCGTGTTCAGGGTTGCAGAATAGTACATTTTACCGTGAGATTAGTGTCTTATTTAAACCTACAGGTAATCGAACTGCGGTTGACAAATCACCAACTTGGTCGATATCAGGTGTAAGTAACTCAACACCAGTCGCTTTGCGGCGTCTCACTACAGTTTCTCCAATTTTCCGTGATTGGTAAATTTGGTTTACTACGTCTGCGAGAAGAGTGGCTGCTGATCAGACTGCGCATCCGCGCAGTCTGAACAGCAGCTACCCTTCTCGCTATTCAGTGTGGTATTGGCCACTTCGGAATGAAGCTCACGTAATGTTGTAGGAGTGACTGAGTTGGCCCTGTCCCAACAATCCAGTAACATGAAAACATCGCAGCGTATAAAATATTGTGACTAGATTTACTTCGCAAAACCGTTCAATACGTTGGCCGATAAAGGTAGCAGATCTTCATTGAGAAAATTTAGTATACAGCTAGTTGGAGTATAGTGACAAGCGGGTGTGGAGACAGGGATTGACTTAGAGAGATAATATTTGTGAAAATAACTTGCAGTGAATAGTCAGCATTTGAACAGAAATAGTTGTGAAAATTAAGTATTTGTGAGGATTTTAGAAAGCATAAGGAACAGTCGTGAACTGACACTTAGAACAGTGCAGTCAATGTCGGTATATAAATTGAAGAATTTGTGAAAATTAAATATCTGACAGGTACTTAAATACAATAAGCGACAACTGTGATTTGATATTTGGAAGAGTGTATTCAAATTCATTGTCTCAACTGACGCGGCAACTTGGAAAGTTGGACCATCATTGAAAGCAAGACAGCCAACTAATCGGAGACAGTGATAAACTAGTAGTAACGAAGTGTGATTTTGTATTAATCACATTTCTGAAGAACTGATAAAATATTTTGAAAGAAGAATATTTTAATGAGTGGCAATAATGTATTCCTCGGACGACAGTTGTGAGGAGTGCCAGCTTGGATCGTCTCCCCCTTGCCGACCCGTAATACCAGAGTGTTCGGACCTGTTCCAGGCGGTGATGGACGATTTAATTCAGGACAAATGTCGGTACGCGTCGACATCCACGCAGAAACGCGTCAAGTCAATGTTTGATGCCAGTCAACCTCGCCGGATCAAAAGTTCCAGTCGCGTGGTGTCGTGTAAACGTTGTCAACTTGTGAAATCGAACTGTACATGCGGCGTGCAATCCAAACGGCGGAGAGATAGTTTACTCCGCGTACAATGGGCGGACGAATCGTGCAATAAGCCTCTGGCGGCGGAATACGTGGTCAGTGATGACGACACGGACTCCATTGGACGTGGTTCACCGGTGATGGATAATAAAGACGGTATCAGATCGATATTGAAGCAGAAAGCGAACTGTGTAATTATTGTTTCGGAGTCCTGAGGCGGGTACGTGTTATTCCCGAATATGATAATTTGGTTATTAATACCTCTACGAATGATTAGCACAATGAAATTCGTGCTGTGAATTATGATTAACACGGAACCTGGGGCCCGTTTCACTAAACTTCTTACGACTAAAATGTTCGTAAGCGCAAATTTAGGATCGTCTAGAAAGTCAAATTGATGGATTTACATTTATTGAGCATAGGCTGCATATGCAGCCTATGCTCAATAAATGTAAATCCATTAATTTTTTACAAGAAAACAGTGTTGATGTGCAATTTACAGACTATCATAATTTTGCACTTACAAACATTTTAGACGTAAGAAGTTTAGTGAAACGGGCCCCAGTTTTGAGTACAAAACCGCATACGCTAAATTTGCCATGATTGTCAACGTTTCTGAACATCAATTTGCAAACTCGCAAGCAATCAGTTTGATTGACTGACTGAGTCTGAGCTGTAGCACAGCTCAAGCAATCAATATCATGATTTCAACCACAATATTCAAGCATTTTGAAATAAAACAACTGACAAATATTGGCAAGGTTAACGCAGGCGGCAGTGTACAACAACGGAATATAATGTTGAGATCATCAGCGCATGTAAGAATTTATGTTATTTGTCAGGCTCGGCTCGGCTCGGAAACGGTAGGAATTCCGAGGCGAGCCTCGGAATTCCTACGCGTTTCCTAGCCTTGCCTGACAATATTGGTAGCAAAAGTCATTATCCTGATATTCTCTATATACCTGGTATGAATACATCGGTGCTTTGGAGGCTGTATATTGACTTTGTAATCTATATGTACTCGGGCATTATATAATTTACCGGTGACATTGCATAAAATAACAGCGACGGTTAAAGGTACATGCCCACTCAGTAGGCACAAACTGTTCTTTATATCATATACACCATCTGAGACTTTTTCTGGGAAAATAAACATTTATTCACCATTAACCCACGTATTGATTGGGATTATTCTACATTTTCTATCAGACGTAAATTTCCACACTGATATCAGAGGCGATAACCGTGTTTCCATAAAATGTTAACGGACATCACTATTTATTCGCTGTATATATTGTTTGATGTGCAATGATCATACGTTATAAACTGTCGAAAATATTGTTTTTCAGGCGACACATTTAATTAGTATAAATAATTAAAAAATATTTTGCCTCATTTGCATATTAAAATAGCCTGATACCACCGCGAGTTACTTTCAGTAAAATAAATATTACTAAATGATTATATCTGTATAGCGGGCACTCTTAATTTTTAGAACTGGTGGAATAGTTACACAATTATACACTTATTTAATTCATATAAATATCACTTTGTGCATACTGAGTGGGCATGTACCTTTAACCCTTTGAACCCGAAATCCCGCTATAGCGGTTTATGCAAAAAGTGCAGATCCAGATGAGCCGGCTCGTAACGAGCCGTCTCATCAGGATCTGCACTTTTTGAAAGTAATTTTAATATTTCTTAGAACAAAAACACCTTTTCATAAATGGACGAATCTGAAAATCATTTTGTGACCATTGGATTGGTCGGAACATTAGTGTTCCTTTAAAGTCGCTACAATGAATTACTTTGAAGCTAATGGACCATTCAGATAAGAGGACCTGGGTACTGTAATTTACCAGTGAAAGTGGGCCAGTAAAATGTCTGATGAAATTGATACAAAGCAATTAATTGATTTGTAATGCGAGTTTAATGTTTCTTTTGTGCAGTAGTTCCATCACTGAGTTGCTTTCAGCAACATAATCCATATCCTGTCATTATCTTTTTGAGCTTGTAATCAGTATACATTTCTATTTTACAAAAGTATTGCATAGTCGGACTTGGATCTACACTTGGTACAGTACTTCTATGCGGCATTGATGTATCCTACATGGTGAATAATTTGGAGTCTTATCATACACACATGAAGGGGTCAGTGGAAGAAGGGGGCTAACTCCATGGAGTTAGCCCCCTTCTTCCACGGACGCCTTCAATTACTTGACCATTCATCTCAACGTGTATACTGGTCACAAAGGTATTTCCTCGCGGTATGTCAGTTTCTCAAACTGTTTAAGGTGTTAGTCGATTTCCTTGGATTCGTTTTATGGTGGTGATAAATTAAAATGCTGATAACAAA